>VDFB02058242.1:689507526-689532305 GCA_007258455.2 Sequoia sempervirens | reverse complement strand
CACACATAACAAGACATCTCAATAAACATTTATCAGCAAGATAAGTGCAATAATTCCATTTAGTGAAAAAAAAAATTGAATAACAAAAACTCTTAGTGAATAGTAATTTCAGCAATATGCAAGTATGAGAATTACCATTAGCCATCTAAGTGCAAATGACACACATTTATATTATTTACAAAACTATGCATGAATATAAATGAAATAAATCAATTGAACTTCAACTCTAGCTCTACTTGCATAACATACAACCTTTATTACAAATTTATCTTAATACTCACTTTTTTGCAGGATGAGATGGATGATCTAATAGAGGATACTAAAATATAGCAAATGGCTTAATCTAAAAGTGCTTTGCAAAAATTATGAAAGTTAAGTGCGAGTTAAAAATAGAATTTTCGCCAGGCTCTAGATGATTTAGATGAAGCTTTTATAGTGTACCTTTTGAGATCATAATGGTCACTTCAACATTTTAAAACCAAGCATCTTCCTTGTTGATTTGTACATTATGTATCCTTTGCATCATCTCAAAATCTAATTTTATGCCCAAGGCACAAGACATAATCACAACTAGAACTATAATCAACAATAAATTAGCATTAATTACTTCTCATTTGGTACACCATTTATACTAAAAGATGACTCCAAACAATAACAGAGGATACTAAAAGATAGCAAATGGATTAATCTAAAAGTGCTCTACAAAAATTATGAAAGCTAAGTGCGAGTTAAAAATAGAATTTTCACCAGGCTCTAGATGATTTAGATGAAGCTTTTATAGTGTACCTTTTGAGATCCTAATGGTCACTTCAACATTTTAAAACCAAACATCTTCCTTGTTGATTTGTACATTATGTATCCTTTGCATCATCTCAAAATCTAATTTTATACCCAAGGCACAAGACATAATCACAACTAGAACTATAATCAACAATAAATTAGCAGTAATTACTTCTCATTTGGTACACCATTTATCATCTTTTGGTGTCTTGATAAATTTGACAAAAAATTCTTCTTGTAAGGGAAAAATCTAGTTTTACAAGGTGTGTATATTGTCATCTAGCTTGGAGTATTTGATACCCATATTCATTTGGTGCAATGTTATTCTTGTGCAATAAAATCCACTTTGGCCTCTTCTTGTCATTTTGCATTGAACCTTGACTGAGAATTACATCTCCGTATGCTCTAAAACCTTAAAACACCTTCTCAATATTGTTAATGAGGAGCACTAGCTATGAAGATGTCATTTTTTGTCAACTAGAATTTCAAGGCAAAATCACAAGAGTTAATATACACCTTTATGTCATAGGAAAAGGTCTAGGAGTATGTAAGGGATTATCACTTGAAAAAGGAATTGAGATAAATAAATTGTGGGTTTATGCTCATTACCAAAGTCTTGTACTTGTCGCTTTGCCATTGAGGGCTTCTACTCCTACTAGTATTACATGACCACCCCAAATCCATGAGTTTCTTCTCGTTCTACTTCTAATTGTCCATCTAATTTAAGGGTAAGTGAAATAGAGCCTAAGGGGAAACATAGAATGACCACTATTGATATTGCAAACAAAGCGTTAGATTTATTGACCACTAGTGATATTACAAAGAAAGTGCTAGATTTATTCAATGTGTAGAATAAAGATGAGGTAGATTATTCTATTGAAAAATTCTTCTTTGTCAATGGTAGTCCATTATATGTGGATTGTTCTTATTATAAGGAGGTTGTGGAAAAAATAATTAAATTAGGACCATCATATGTGCCTCCAAGGGAGAAAAATTTGACAACAATCTTGGATAAGAACTATTTCAAGATCAATATTATAATGAGAAAATGAAAGCTAAATGGTCACTTTTGGATACAACATAATTAGGATTCATGGAGGGATATCAAGCATCACTCATCAACATTATAGTCACATGTACAGATGGCCCTTAATTTCTTAGGACTATTGATTTTTCAGGGGATTGCAAAGATGTTGATTTTCAATTCCAAATTCTTAGAGATGCTATTAAGGACATCATAGTGCCTCCACTAGAGACAAAATTGAGGACAACAATCTTGTATAAGAACTATTCCAAGATTAATATTCTAATGAGAAAAATAAAGCTACATGGCTCACTAGTGGATACAACATTATTATGGATACATGGAGGGATATAAAGCATCATCCACTCATCAACATTATAGTCATATGTACAAATGGCCCTTACTTTAAGATTATTTAGGGGACTACAAAAGATGTTGATTTTCAATTCCAAATTCTTAGAGATGCTATTGAGGAGGTTGGGCGAGAGAATGTGGTGCAAGTAGAGATAGATGCAACATATGTGTGCAAAGTTACAAGGAAAATAATTGAGGCAACCTATAGGCATGCTTGGATTCCTTATTGTGTGCATGCCATGAATAATACACTCAAGGACATGGATAAAATTAAATGGATCAAAGAGGCAATCAATTATGCTAAAGATGTGTAGATGCTTATCTGTAACCACCATACTTCACATGCAAATTTTAGCACCTTCTTTATTGAATTTTACAAACCTATAGAGACTAGATAGGGATCATAATTCATTCTCTTGGAGAGGATGCTTTAGTTGCAAGAGGCATTACAAATAATGGTCATGATAACAAAGTAGAATCAATGTGCTAATTTTATGTTAGAGCAAGGGAGGAGGGTGAAAGAGGTAGTGAAGAGTGACACTTTTTTGGCTAATGCAAGATACATTGTTGCCATCATTACTCTATTCTTAATAGTTATTAGATACATGGGGATGCAAATGCACCTAGCCTTGGAGAGGTGTATGAGTGCATTGATAATATGCTCGATCAATTTCCTTCATCACAAATGAGAGAAGCTTAAAACTCCATTACACATGGCTTATTATGCATTTAAATCAAAGTGATAGTACAAAGGTTGAACAAAACTACTATTACAAGATGCTAAGGAAAAGGTAGCATTCATGAAAGACATTAGAAAATGCATGATTCTACACAAACTAACATCATTCATACTAAGTGGACCAAATTTTCCACTCTTAGGGGATATTCAAAAGAGGCCAAGAAGAATAGGGAGACTATCATATGGAAGGATCCAATTCTATGGTGGACTATGCATAGGCCTAATTCTTTGACTGCCACTTTAGCCATTCATTCATCTACTATCCTAGGTTTCTATTTCTTCTATTGTTGAGATGAACTAATCTACTCATAGTTTCATCAAGTTTGTCAAAAGGCATTGACTTACCTCTAGCAGGGTAGAGAAGCTTGTAGCCATACATAGATCCTTGTGTCTTATTGATTACAATATGCCTATGTACAAGGAGATTCTAACAACCTAATGGAATGTAAATCCAAAGAAGCCAACATAGGTTGGTGAAGATATAGCATAGACAAGGTTAGTTGGTAGAGCTTGAGCTTGAGGATTATAGTCATTCAAATGATGAGTAATTCAATGAAAATCTTGGGCATGAATAATGATTTGAGGCAATTGGCCATTGAAAATTTATATATTTTAATGTAATCATCTTTTAGAATATAACATAAATATATAGATATTCAACATTTTCATTATTCATTCAATACTATCAAATATGTTTGAATACTTCAAAGTTTGATATGTTATTCCCTATATATTTTTTTAGGTATTGTTGTGACCTTTTCACACATCGACCCATTGCAAATGGGGACCTTAGTAGTTTGCTAGTTTTTAGGGTTTTGCCTTCGCACAACGGTTTCATGAGGTCATCATTTTGAGAGTTTCAAGTCAACCTTTTGAGAGTCATCCGAGCCAAGTTGAGAGTACAAGCCTGAAACATTGCCTAAAACGTCATGGAAGGGCTTAGAAGGTCCGGGAGATAAGGATCGCCTGTGCTTTGGGCCAATTCTGACACTTCCTACTTTTTAGGGAATCTGCTTTTTTGTTTTTTGCTTTTTTCATTTTTGGCATTTTTGGAGCAAACTGGGTTCCCTATTTTTTAGGGATTTTGTTTTTTCTATTTTTAGAAATTTCTATTTTTAAAAAGTCAACCCTGGTCAAACGAGTCAATGTTTCCATTTTTAAAACCAAAAATCAAGAAAAGCATGGAAAAGCAAGTTAAAGATCCGGAAAAATCAGTTGAAAAATCATGAAAATCAGACCTCCAGAATGAGAAAATCAACGAAAAATCAACCCAAAAGCATGAAATTCATGGAAAATTTGCCTAAGTCTGGAGAAATTCGCCTAAGTTTTGAAGAAGAGGAAATGGTTGGAAGTCTTGGAAGTCTGCCCCATCAATGGCAATGCCAATATGAAATCTACCCAAGTCATGGAGGTTAATTGGCGAGCATCTTGGCAAATCCGCCATGCCTTAGAAGAAAACAAGCATCTTGGCAAGTCTGCCATGCCTTAGAAGAAAACAACAAGCACCTTGGAAAGTCCACCCTTGCCATGAGGATGGGGGATGGCGAGAAGGTTAGCAAGTCTACCATAAAATGGCAAGACATTCACAAAGTCCGCCCTAGCCTTGATGATGAAGTGGCAAGCCTAACTCCAAGTTCGCCCCTCACATGGCAAGGCCAACATGAAGTCCGCCCTAGCCTTGGTAATGAAATAGCAAGACTATTTGAAAGTCCGCCCAAACCTTGAGGGAGATGGCATAAAAGTTTGCAAGTCTGCCTAGACCATGGTAATGGATTGGTAAAGTCTGCCTAGCCTGAGAAGAGAGAAAATTGAAAATTTGCCTAAGTATGGGTGCTTGGGGAAAATTTTATGAAGTTGGCTAAGTGCAAAGAGGAAAATACATATGGAAAAGAGGTTAGAAAGTCACCCCAGGCCAAAAAGGATGAAAATTTGTCTAAGTTTCATGGAAATTTGCCTAGGAAAAATGTCCAAACACATGATAAAATCTAACTTTTCCTAAGGAAAATCGTCCAAGCAAGAGGAAAATTTTATTCTGGCATGAGAAAATATGCCCGACACAATTTGAAGTTTGCCATGGTAGAGGAAAATAAGAATCTGGCATAATATTTGTTGGCGAGATGGCTAGAAAATCCAACTTGGCTAGACGAAAAGTGAAATAACTTGGAAAATAAATATTTAGCCAAGAAAAAATTAAAATAGCCATGGGTCAAAATTGAATGGGTTGGAAATAAATTAAAATTTGATATTTTAATACTTTAGATAATTTATTTCCAGCACTTAGAAATATAAAATGCCTCGAAAAAAAAAAAAATTTCGCTAGAGATGTTTTGGAAGTAAAAATTCATGGAAATAAGTAAACTAGCACTTGCACCCCAATGAGGTGCAATACTTACACCGATAGGTTGAGCCCACATTATTTACGACCGTAAAAAGTAGTGGACGATGTGAAGAAAGCAGTGATCGATCTCACCTATCCCTCTCTACCTCTCTCTCCCTCCCTCCCTCCCTCCTTCTCTCTCCCTCTTGCTCTCTCCTTCCCTCTCTATTTCTCTCTATATCACATATCCTCTACTCTGTCCTGATGGATCCGGATCCGGATCGCGCGGATTTCGCGGGCTGGCGATCCGATCCTGATTTGATCTGCAGGTCCAGATCTGAACGTGGTTCGATCCGATGATCCTGATCTGCCTGATTTATCCGATCCGTCGATCTCGATATCTTTACGCGATGCCTGACCGACTTTTCCTGACGGATCTCGACGATTTCGATCCTTTTACCTTTTGTCCTGGATTTCGATTTCGATCTTTATCTTCCACCTCTTTAACCCGCACCTTGTCCGTGAGTTCTCACAACAATGCATAATTATCCACATAATAGATCCTGATGGGGTTTCTGGAACTAAAGGAGATCCCGGTGGGATTCCCCCCACGTAATAGTGTATCGGCTAATTATTTTTATAGTATATATAAATTATCTTGTAGTTAAATAGTTATTTTATTTATTAAATAAATTTTATTTTTATTAAAAAAATTATTATCTTATTTTATTTATTATATAAATTATTATTATTATTTGTTTTTTATTTATTTATTTTTATAGTTATTTTGTAGTTAAATAGTTATTTTATTTATTATATAAATTTTTTTTTTTTAATTTGTTTAATTTGTTTTTATTTATTTCTTATATAAATTACTATTTTATATTTTTTCAAATGTAATTTTTTTTAAATAACGTAATTAATTAATTAATAAGTTAGAATTATATTTTATATATATTAATCTTAAAATAAAATAATAAAATAATTCTAACTATATTTTTTTAAAAAAAACTACTTAAATTAATTAAATATATTGTAATTAATTGTATCTTTAATCCTACTTTAATTAAAAACTAAAAAATTATAATTATAATTGTAAATTTAATCTTAAGCCTAATTTTTAATTATGAGATTAAATGGTACAGCAAAAATATTCAATTTCTCTTCATTACGGCAACTCAAATTGCTCCAGAAGGATTTTATTTTTTCCAATTTATTTACATAGTATAAAGCTATTGTATCAAATTTAATGCATGCTTTTCAAATCAGTATGAGATTTACAGTGGCCCAAATCCAATTATATTGAAACGATTTTATTAAATAAAAACAAATAACAATAAATGCCACCTATAGAAAAGTAAGTTTTTAACTTATAAATAAACTATAGTGAACAATTTACTACGCCAAAACTATAGTGAGTAATGAAACGAAGGATTTGATATTACAATAAAATGGGCAATAAATATAACTATATGGTAATTTATTAATCTATTTACTGTGCAAGCCATTGTCATTGATACCATTACTGTAATATTTAGCCCAAAACAGTGAACGCAGTCAGCGAAAGCAAAGGCGAAACAGTGATCGGTAGGCCTAAATAGTTATTTTGCAGGGAAAAAGTGTCTGAAGTGACCCCATATTGTCTAGGTTAGGTGGTTGAAGATGCAGCGACGAAGGACAATTCGCAGCAGAGATGCATAGATAGGATGTCAGAAAATATGTTACAAGAAAGCCTACATTCATAATCAATCAAAAAAGTACTTTTGTGGTTGGTAAAAGCTTCACTGGATATTTAGCGGATTGCTCACTGCACCTATAAACTTTGGAGAATGTCCAACCTGTGAAAGCGTAAACTTTCTACAACTGAAGATTAAATGGTACCATTGCCAAGATGGAAAGCGTGCACAATTGCTTGCATGTTTACTCAGTAAAGGTGTTAGGTTAAAAATTTAAGTCTTCCTAAACCTCCGTTCTACACATCCGGGCCCACCAAGGATAATTACCGAGTTCCCATAATAGTTTGTGGGGTTCCCACCGGCATCTAACTGTAGGAGATGCCAATGGGGTTCCCCCACATAGAATAGCCTATCGGTTAATTACGCTGGAAAAAGAGAAAATCCATGAGCAAAATTAAAATTCGCCATGAATTAAAAATTGGAAAAATAAAATTTAATTTAATTGGACATTTAATATTTTCCAAAATATTGAAAATAAAAGATAAACATCTAGCAAAAATTGAATTTTTGAAAATCAAAAGAATTTGCTAAAGCTGGTGCTTGGATAAGCTTGCCATGGAGATTTTTCGAAAAAGAATGTAAACTTGCCTGATTGAAGAGAAGAAAAAAAATTGAAATCGAGAGAAAAAGATGTAGTTGCTAAAACAAATCGAATTCTTCAGCATTATAATGAGTTTCAGCAACTCATTTTTCACAGACTCGGTTGAAGAGAAGTTAATCTCTCGAAGTTGTAAGAAAGTTGAGACAAGATCGATTCTTCTGCAAGCAAGGTCGATTTTCTTAGAGAAAAAAGAGTAATTTTTATGCTGAGGAAGTAATTTCTTGGAGGAGTAAAAGAATTTCTTGGCTGAAAGTCGAACTTCTCAGCAAAATTGGCGCACTTTGTCATTAGATTTTTTATTGAATCCTCAAAATCAAAATCTGATTCATAGCCAAACAATTTTTCCTGAGGTTTGGAGTTTGGTTCACTAAATTCATCAATTCTTCTTCTATCTTTCTCATTTTGGCTAAGTTTTGGCAAAGTTTCAATCAAATTTGCTTACTTTCAGCTTGCTTTTTCGTAGAAATTCAATCTTTTAATAAGCTGAAAGTAAAATTTTCAAATAAAAAGCACGGGAATAAATTATATTTTAAAGTCTCCATATTAATGTTAATGTTTTTACTGCAGGTTAATGATCACACTGAGAGAATCATCAAAAAAGGTGTCGACGGAGTTCGTTAGTAAAGGGGTGCAACGAGAGTCGAATATCCATTCCAAATGGAAAAATGTTGCAGACACTAATCTTGGACATGTAGACTTCGTGGAGTTCAAAAAGAGGGTATATGGACATGCTGGGTTACTGACACCAATTGCCAAACGGATGGTGAGGAATGGAATTTTCCAAGCAACCAGGTTCCCACCTGCAATAGAGTGTGGCGAGTTGATGGTAGAATGCGCCATTAATTATGATGCGCATGAGAGACAAATTGTGGCACCTAACGGAAGGATTCTAGCTCACCTTGGCGAAGTGGCAATCCAGGAGGCATTTGGCATCCCAACACATCACTGGATTGTCTATAAGACTAAGGAGGACGCCAAGAGATTATATGATGGCCAGTTTGAATTGTGCGCGACAAATATTAACAAATCATGGCTGGAGAAACCTAGACCATCCACCAAGGAAATCCCTAAGAAGCTGTGTAGGATAGACTTCAAGGAGGATGATGGAGATATCATTTTGATGTTGAACAGGATAGCCAACAATCCATAAGGTGCATATTTTGAGACATGGATGTATTATTTTATAGATTAAATCACTTCTGGTGTGAAGATGTTCAACTGGTCCCAAATGATAAGTGACAATCTCCACAAGCAGTTAGTCAATCTTGAGAAGACCACGTCATTCCACATGAGCTCATACATTGTTTATTTGTTGGCCAAAATGTACAGATACTCAGGACTTATATGCAAAGGCAAAGTCGGAAATGGAGAAAACGAGCTTAAATCCTATGACTACTACTCGTAACTTCAACTCAAGGAGAAGTCTCACTTCAGACGGGTGCACGATGCTTTCCTCGTGTACATAACCAGAATACTTCAAGGAGGAACACACCAGAGATTGAGTCACGAAGCCAAGAGTTTGATCAGTAGGTATGGATCCTAGTTTATCCAATTTCCAAAATTTACATATGTTAGGATCCAGGGATTCACTGGAAGTCCTTATAAGCTTCCTATCTATCCTACTAATCGAATGATTTTGCTGGAAGTTCTGAGACAGTTGGAGACCTATCAGAGCATCCAAAGGCCAAAACAGAAGGTGGCTATTACTTTCCCATTCTTTATTGGGAATATATTGGAGTCTTGTCTATTGGCACAAGTAGCCAAGAGCATTAGGTTAGAAATTCAATGGTACCCATTCACAGCTTATCGGTCCATGGCCAATTTTGACCCTCATCATAACATTCGGACCGTGGATGGGAAAAGATACAAACACATAGTAGACTTGGAGGACTTCTGGGAAAATGTCGCTAATGAGTATGAAGTCAGAAAGAGGTTATGGTCTAGAGTGCCATTGGATTTGATAAGAGCAACTGAACTTTGTTGGGTGCCCGATCAGTTGCAGGACAACAAAAATTATGTCCATCTGAGCTTCGATGAGAGCTAGCCTCTTCCTGCTGTGAAGTGGTTAGAGCCCGAGCATTCAAATTTGGCTACATTGATGAGGCTAGTGGTTAAGTACTCTCAGTGGTGGGTTGACCATCAAGTCCAGGAGTTGAGGCAGAAAAGAGTGAAGCTCACCTACGATTTGTTGAGTGAGACAGAGTAATACTCCTTCAATGTCAGTGCATCCCACAATGGTGATTTGGTTGAAGTTGTTGAAAAGAGGAAAGAAGTGGTTGCAAATATAGAGCTTTCCCAAAAGAAACAGAGAGTGGATTCGTCTCGTTCTGCCACATCTAGGAACATTGATGAGCTAATGGCTATTGCAGATGAGTCCTTGGTTGAGATGATGATACACCACCTCCAATTCAAGAGAAGAACAATGACCCAATCCAGTTGGGTGACGATGAGCCTCCATCTCCGACAGGCACAGAAGTACTGGGTTTGGATAATGAAGTGGATGTCCAGAATGATGATTTCCAAGAGGGAATGATTTCCTCTCTCAGAGGAGTTTTGGATATTCCAGATACGGAGAATGCTCAGGAGGAAGATAGTATCGAGCAGCCTACCATTCCTGACTAGCTGAGGGAGAGGATGAAGATTCGGGCACCAATTGAAATACAAGAAGAAGATGATATTGCTGATTTCTTGGCAAGGTTGGAGCAAGTTACTGTGAAGAAGCCTGCCAAGAAGTTTTCCATGATTCAAAGGGATGAAGCCGATAGTCATTCCATACATATTGCAGTACCAACAGTGGACAAAGCACAAGATGAAATCACCCCTCAGGAATACGCCATTACCACTATAGACCTTGGCCCAACAACAAAGGGCCAAGAGGTAGAAGAATTGGATAATTCAGTCTCAACTATCAAGGCGAGATTGGAAAAGGAAGTGGCAAAAAAGAAAGAGTACAAAAGGGAGGTTGAACGCCTGAAGGAGTATATTCAGCATCTGACCCAACCACTCAATTAGGGTGATGCAATAGCTCCTCCTCTTCTCAATTCCTCACAGGAGATGGCCAAGGATGTGGAAGAAAGTATGGTCACGGTCAAGGAAGCCAAGGAATTGATGGAAAGTAAGAGCATAGAACTGGCTTCGTTCATGGAGAGATTGGCACTTGCCTGCGAGTAGATTTCCTCTTTCCTTTCCAGATTGGCTATCATGACAAAAGTTTGGGATAATCTCCCGGATATTCAGAAGAAGCTCATTCCATGCCTCAGAGTACTGAAGGGTGTCTCAAAGCAGGAATTGGCCAAAGGAAAGGTGATTGTTGCTAGAGCTGCTTATGATTTTCATCATTGGTTTTGGGCAGTGACAATACGGAGTGAGGTTTTGGAGAAGGAAAAGGCAGATGGGCTCAGAGTTGAGAAGCAAGTTAGAGAAATCCAAAGGAAGATCTACATGATAGCTGTGGATGTGTTTGGTAGAGAGATTGTCCGAGAAAACGACATGCAGCTAGAAAGGTTTAGGCATAAGGTCCAGGAAATCTTCTTCTCTACCACAAGATCAATTCTGAGGCAGGGTTTTACAAAGGTGGCGAACCTCTTGTCTGTCCAGGATGATTTTGTGAGACAAGAAGCGGAATGGGAGAGCACCTTCGCCAGATGTGTTGAAGATGTAGACAAACTAGAATTCAGGATAAGCACGTTACCACCAGTCACGATGGAGGAAGTTGTCACGGTCGTGTCCACATTTGTCAAGCACAATGTTGACCAGGAGGATAGGGTCGCCTTCCCTTGAAGATAGCTCCAACTAACACCTCACTACTTGTTTACTAGTTGTTTACTGATGTTATTTCGGGAAACCCTAATTAGGGTTGATTTGTATTAATCTTGGTCGTTGATGTTTTAATCTTGGCCTTTCATTTGATTTTGAAAACTCTATATAAACTTGTGATCTCTCACTTCCATTTGTGTGGAGACAGTGCATGAAATTGTTGCATTAAACTATTTCCGATAATAAAAGCGCTTATGCTTGATTTGCTTTGAATCACTTTTATTGTCAAGTAGTGTGCAAGGTTGCATAACTTCTTCAACCATAGATTAGAATTAGATAGAACATTAGATTACAATTAAAATAGAATTTGCTTCAAATGTTTGTTAAGTGAATGCAAGATTGATCGTCTAGATTAATGGTGAAGTATTGCTCATACTTTCTTCAGATGGATGATTTTCATTCTATGCGTAAAGTTAGCCTGAGCTTGTGATTGTGGATACTTAACTTCAATCTTATTTCGAGGCATGAAAATTATAATCACAACCTTTGAAGATTGCACCCACTTTGTGTAGTTGTCCCAGGGAGGCGAAACAAAGTGTGGTTACTCGTTTCACCTAATCTCCATTATCTCTTGAATTCCTAGGAATAGACTAGAATCTCTGAACTCTTATGCTTTTTACACTTTTTTTGAGATCCAAACTAAAAGTCCCAACCGAAGAAGCCTTTAATGATGAATCTGTCTAAGTCCCGAACTTGTAAGAAATTTCCCAGCGTAAGTCCCTTTGTGTATTACCAGCATATCACAACGCCCATTGAGCTTATCCACATGTCAAGACCTGACGAAATAAACCTTGGAGTCGCCATATGATCTTCTCACAATCTTATCATACGCGGTGACTTTGTTCAAGAGAGAATAGAGTGTCTTTGGACATTTTATTTTGTGTATTCGGTGGATGATAAAGCGTACACCAACAGGTACCATATATATTTGCACCACCATTGCTCTGTTGTCCCCAAATCTAGGTGCTTGGTCCCCCCACCCGAAGAATCATCCTCTTGTCCTAAGACTTTGTGGAACACAATTTATGATTACTACTTCTACCAAAAGCTCTTATAGAGATATCCTATTTGACCAACTATTTTGTCTATACTACAAACATTTTGGAGTTCATGATCACATCTAGACTCTAAATCTTTTGGAGCTCATTATTAACGAGAGAAAACCATCTAAAATGAGGAAAGTTATCTAGAGGACACTATTCAAAATGAACAATTTATTTGTGTTATGTCTATATTGTCTATTATGTTTCTTGGCTTCTTTTTTTTATCTTTATTATTTCCACAATGCATGGTTCTGTGATAAAATCTTCTTAGGGATCATTATAGACCTTAATTCAACCCTTCTTATCATATCTAATTATAATTAAATGCATTGGGTAGCTATAGAAATTTCAACATGTGATTGTAACTTGAGTTTGAGGTTAGATTCAATCACCAAATAAATAAATCTATCTTGACATATTGTAACTTAAGTTTGGCTGGCTAGGCTTAGTGGTAGAGAGCAAGCAATATTGCAAAGAAGGCCAAGGTGAGCCTTGTTGAGGCTAGCCCTCCTATATTTATAACACGAAGCCCAAAAAGGGTTTGAGTCTTGGTGTGAGCCCTAGATTGTTTGGATGGCATAGATTCCGCCCTCAATCGATGGCAACTTTTCCCAAATGGAATCCATGCTTAGTGATGCATCAATTTAGTATCTCTCACTAAAATGGAGCTCTTGCAAGTTTGCCACAAAGGCACCCAAGAGATTTTCTAAAGGGGGCATGTTGCCAATGTTATTTTCATTCAACTAAATAAAAAGCGTAGTAAGTTAAAATTGCGTGCAACTAAGAGATATTTCATGTTGAAATAATAGATGAATCTATTCTATGTTCATAAAATCCAAAAGAAGCTTTTATACTATAGCATAAATTGATGTCTCCAAAATAGAGATAGGCCTCATTGATGAAAGTAACTAGAAGATTTATTTGGACTCCACCCTCCAGAGAACTTATGAATAAATTTTTGATGGCATTGCCAAGGGTGACCTGAGTAAGAATTTTTTTATGGCACTGCCAAGAGCAGCCTGGGTAATCATTCTTTTACGGCACTGCCAAGAGCAACCTGGGTCCTGCTAGAGATAGGGGTATCTATAGATGCAAAATGTCACCCTTTTCTCATCTACACAAAAGATATTGGGAGGGAAACAAATAGATTTATTTAGACCGCGCCCTCCAAAGAGTTAATGAATTAATTTTTAATGGCATTGCTAAGTACAACATGGGTCTTGCTAACGGTAGAGGTATCTTTAGAGATGCAGAATGTTAGCCCTTGCTAGTCTACACAATAGAAATTTAATGAATAAATTTCTAATGGCACTACCAAAAGCAAACTGGGTCCTATTGGATGTAGGGATCTCTCTAGAGATGCAGAATACCAACCTGTGCTCATCTGCACATTTGACATTTAACAAATAAATTTTTAATTGCACTGCCAAGGGCAACCTAGGTCCTGCTGGAGGTAGGAGTAAATATAAACTTTTGCTATCTACACTAAAAATATGAAGGAAGCAAGTGATGGAAGGAAATTGTAAAATTCTAATCAACAACATGAACGGAAGAAAGACTAAGGCTTCGCTCATCAATAAGATGAAATCAATTAATCTAAAGCATATAAAGAGAGAAGGAAACAAAATAGCAAATCTTGCTGCAAATAGAGGTGTCGGATAGCAAAGGGCAACTAGTCTACCTGAAAAGTTGTGGTTACCCCATAACCAAATCTTCAAAAGCCTGGTGATGAGGAATGTAGTTCCCAAGGAATTGGATGCTAGTATATATCCTGATAATATTATTGTTAAAAGGAATAAAGAGAACGAAAGAGAAGTATAAAACATCAAGTTACCCATTATCCCCAACCCTGCCCCTTATGCTTACCCACCCTTCAATTCCTTTATCCGTTTTCCCTTAAAGCATTAATACCTAGGGTCTTTTTGGCATATATAGGATCCTACTTAGGCCTTGTAGAAGTGTATGGGCTGTCTCTTCAAGTTAACAATTTTGGAGAATGGGAAAGTTCCCTTGGAAAAATTTGGCAGCCTATAGCCACCTTGAAAAATAAATGAGAAAGGGCATATGAGATTTCATGCTAGAGGGTGGATGAGTGAAAGTAAGAAATTAAATCAAAACATAATTGTAATTTGTGTTTCAACAGAACATGATTGCATTCATGGATGGAAGGTGGTGAACTTTAAAGTGAGAAGGTTATTGAAGCGTGGAAGGAACTACAGGAAAGATGTGTAACAGCGTCTCTCATCGTCAGGTACCTGATATGTTACATTTCCTTTGCACTTTTGAAGCAGAGTCTTCTATCTATGTTCCCAATTTCCTAGTGTGTTAAGTAATTGCTCGAGGAAAAAAACTAATCTGATTGATCAAGTGAAGCATTTTCCCAGACTGCCTACAAATTTTACTGGATTGAATTCAATTTTTCTGCATTCATACGAAGAATTAATACTTTTTTAATGTGAATAAGCATCAATGCCTAAGAGTTAAGAGGCCCTTACATGATGAGTATAATGCCAATTAGGGATAGCTTTTTCACTAAAAACACTTATGGATCTAGACTTCCTAATTAATAATCCCATGTTTCTAGAAATATTTTCCAATTGTACCATTAAAAGACGAAAATAGAGAGTACATTCTTCATTCTCCTTTTAAAAAAATGAGTCATTGATAATCAATAAGAATGAAGAATAGCTAGCTAGAAATATAACCACAGCACTCATTCAAAAATTTGTGGGACCAGACTTCCTAACCATAGTTATACTTGGCCAAAAAAATTGTATGAATTGATAATCCCATATTTCTAGAAATATTTTCCACGAAACTGTACCATTAAAAGACTAAAATAGAGAGTGCATTCGTGAATGCTTCTCATTTTGCAAAAATGTATCACTGATAAACAATACGAATGAAGAATGCCTGGCTAGAAATATAACCACAGCACTCGCAGACACGTTGTTCTGGCAATTTTTTTGAAGATGAAACACTAAAGTTCTCCCCCGATCTGATGATGTCAAGTATTGCTCTTGGTCTGGAAGATCATAATGGATCAGGACTAATATTCTAACTCATTATCATGGTAAACCATGGCATGGTAATATGGTTTTCTTCATAATGGATCTCTTGGTGAGCTTGTAAACATCGATTCAGAAACTTTTTAATACAATCGTTTTCTCGAATAATGGGACACCATTCAAAAGAAAAGGTGCACTATATAGCTAATAAATTCATTTCATTTATTGGTCATGCTATTAGTATCTTCCCAAACACTGTAAAAAGGACCATGAGCAAGATTTATCTGATTTGTTCTAAATCTTATAATGAAATCATGAGCAAAACATTGATATGCATTTGGTGAATAAATGCCTGCATGAACATTAGTTCACCCAAACTTTAATGTCCTGGAAAAAAGATGAGCTTATAAAGACTATCAAAACAGATTTGAGAACTTATGCCCCTTGCTGCGCTATTATTTCAAATTATTTATTACGGTCAGTTGAGCTACTTGAACTGCCTTCCTATTAGCAATCACTGACATTTCATATTTACTCAAAGTCATTACAAAGTCAAATTATCAGTTCACAACTATGAAGGCCCCTCTTTTATATTAACTAAGTCATCGAAAATGGGAAACCATTTCAAGATATAAAAATATTTTCAAGATGATTCTCCAAAAGTATTGGAAATACAAGCTTTTTAATTGCAATTTCCCAAATCCTTGGAGGTTATGCAAGGAGGTAAAGTAAACGCATGCTATAAACAAGCCTGCAAGTTAAAGTTATTACTGATGCCAATAATTCACATTTCACAAGTTGTTACAAGATATCAGCATGCTTACTCATAAGATGACATTGAACGGTGAAAATCCTTGTTTGAGCTAGTCCATGCATCTAGAACACTTGTTTAGTATTTGACCTCCAAAAACCCATAAGTTGTGATTAAGAGTTTCATACCCTTGAAGAAGCTCTACAAAACTCGGATTAGAATTCATATATTACATGCTATGACACAGATACTAAACCCAAGTCATATTTATGGCATAGTCATTATAATGATAAAACCGCCGCCTAGAATTTGAACATTGCTTGATTGCAAGTCTACAGAAAAATGTTCTAGCATGCACCAGTCATGTAGTGATCTGCAAGAATAATTTTTAATCTATTATAGGATAACATCAGAAGGAGAACAAAATACATCAGATTGCATTTCTGAACCACAAATCCAGGTGCTAACCTTAAAATTGATAAAGCCCCATTACAAATATTAAGATTATCTTCAAACTCTTACAACCAGAAGAATGCATCTTGTAGTGGATACATAGAGGAAATGAAACTAAAATTTATAAAATATCTATGAGACTAGCTTGTGTTTATGTAAAGAATCAAACACTTGAAATAAATGAAACTAAAATTACCCGGAGTATTTAATGTGACATCAGAGAAAGAAAGAAATTTCTACATGAAAACTCTTACTAAGGATGCAATGAAACAGCAGTATGTGCTTCCATTGTGGGCTTCATTGTTGCATAGAACCCAAACTCTTCTTAGGCAGGGATGTAAAAAAGTAAAACCCATTTCACCTCATTACATATTTTATGTTGATTTTGCATAACTATGTATGCTATATAAATTTTTGAAAGTGGAAGCTTAAGTGCAACAAGTTATAACCAGTAAAAACACCAATATATATTATAATGCCTATCTTGCTAGTCTTGCTTCAACTTTGCTTATGATTTTGAAACTATGATTACATACAAATATTGAAAATCACTATTTAAAGATAAGCGATCCCGTTGTTTTGGGACCACTGTAACTTTTGGACATACCTTGGAAAAGGGCTGAAGGCATAAGTTGGTCTAAGAAGAGTCAATTCGGCAAGAGACGACAAAGAAAAGTATCACTGGAGAAAGAGGAACAAAGTGAAGACCAATGTTGTACCCCAAGAAATATGCCATTAAGCCCAAAAAAACATGCAAGAAGACCACAACATGGTCAACGGATGGACTATGAAACCAAATGATATCTAAACAAGTGGAATAACAAGAAAGAAAGAGACTATGAAGATAATTAAAGGAAATCTATTAGTACACCTATGGAGCCAAAGCGGAAGCAAAAAAGTCAGAGTTGCAATCATAAACAAAGAGTCCTAAACATCCAACCAACTTTGAACAAGTAAAGGAAGAAGAGTGGGTAGAGCTTGTCAAGCAACTTCCCCTTATCAATGAAGTGTTGATCATTCTGATCAAGTTCCTCTTAGTGAATCATTGAAGTAGATAGAGACCCCTCCTAGTGAGCAAGGTCTTCATTCAGGAACTATTATCAGACTATTATACCTATTCACTTGTGCTGATGATGAGACTAAACCATAGAAATGTATGCAGGGAGGCTGAGAGGTATTGTTGTAAGACAATTATCATGAAAAAACTGCCCAAAACAATTGTATGCTCTTTTGTGATAAAAAAGCACTATGCCAGCATAGAAAAGTAAATCAAGGAGTTTGTGATCCGTTGTTTTTGTTAGCATTTTAACTTGTTTTCTACAAGAAACCACAAAACAAAATGTGAAGTAAAACCTCTCTTCAAATTGGAAGGGAAGGTCCCTTGTAATTGAAACTAACCGTAGACACTAGACTATGGCCAAAATATACAAGTACTTACACCATGCACAATAATTTCTCTGAGGTTTTGTTTCAAGTGCCCTATCTTTTTGCCTCGGGTATGAACACAAGATTGAAATCAATTCTTTTTCTCTCAATATTTTACATCTTATGCCTTTAATTAAATAAATCAGTAGCCAATCTACATCACATAGTCACCTATCTCACTAGCAAAAGGCAGAAACCAGCAGATGAGTATATAGGAAATCTTTAAGGAGCAAACTAGTCTAACACACGATAACACTAGATTTCAGGAATCAAATGCTCAAACCCAGATGGACAATAACGCTTATACAAAGCTTGACACTATTACCCACTGTTAATTTGGTTGATGAAATCTTGAATACAATAATCATAAGCACACAAAAAGTAAATTGAACACCAGCTGGAATTATAATTCCAGCAGCATAAGCACAACATCAACTATCATTAAGAAAATCTTGTGCATAAAGCATTTATTTATAAGTTTTACATAATATTGCTTTGGGATTTAGGATAAACATGAGATGATCCCAAAATAAAAGTGTTCATTACTAAGGTTGCTCAAAATAGCTGAAAAAATTATAAATAAAAAGAACTTTAAAGTAAAATTAAAAATAGAGATTTTAAATAAAAGCTGCCTAAAACAAAGATTTTGAGAAATCTGTCCCAAAATAGATCCTTCCTCAAATCTATTTTTAAAAATAGAATTAGTCAACAATGGCCAGTCTGAAAACTCCTTGCAGTGCTTCCTTATTATGACCATGGAAGATCCTCTGAAGAAACTTGAAACTGACAATTCACAAAAACTTAAATATGAAAACCCTCAACATCGAAGATAAAATATATTGGCTTTGGGATGAGTAACTTCCCACTGAAAACTACCACAAAGGAATAGCATATGACTGTAATTTTGAACAAATTATTGTAGATGCAGATTAGATAATATCTAAGTTGCCGATTCCGATACTGGTTCGGGTTCGGGTTCGGGTTCGGGTTCGGGTTCGCCGTTTTGGCTAAATTTTTTGGGGGGTGGGTTTGGTTCGTTTTGGGTTCGTTAGTACAAAAAACATGTAAAAATAATATATATATATGCAGCCTAGAAGCATGAATTAGGATTAGAATATCACATAACATCATATAAACAACAAAACCACCATAAACTTGAATATCATTTAACACATACATGATAAAAGTCTCTTGCTTCATGGTTACATCCTACGATTGTCATTAGGTTAGATTTTTGTATGTCATGTTTCATGGCAGTTGATAAAATACTTTTCAGTTAAAAGTAATAGAGTCACGCAATTGTTGTTATTGTTACACCTTGTGGGTTTGGCTGCAGTGTGGGAACATTTGAGGATGTCTATGCTTGCCAGGTGGTGATGAGGTGCACATGTGTCTTGTGATCTATGAAATGCCAGTATGTCCTTGTATTAGAAAGATGAGATTTTTTTAAGGTTTTTTAAAATTTTCATTACCTAATGCTGGGATTACATAACTGATGTTCGCTGCCTGAGTTTAATATGGTAAAAAGTCATCATCGCTGTAGTTCACAAGCAAATAACCAAGTTTCTGATTGCTGTTTCACTTGTACACCTGTTTATGGGCTATGATTTGAGAAGGTACTTGTTTTCTGATTTCCTTTTACTGAGTTTCATTTTACATTCCTAATGTAGTTATGAGATGAATTTAGCTCCTGAGATTTTGTGTACATACATTATGTCTGTTGTTCATAGTTGAGTTACTTGAAATTTTACTTATGAATCCTTTCAGACAATATTGCAATATTGTAGTTGAATGAAAAGCAATTACCATGTTTAATAAAAATTACTTTTTTCCTCAAAAGAAAACCACTTTTTGGTCGCCTTATCATGCGGGTTCTCCCAGGTTCGCTCTGGGTTCTTCCCAGGTTCGTCTGGGTTTTGCATGGGCGAACCAGACCAAGAAAACACAAACCCTGGCCGAACCCGCAGAGGAACCAAACCAGGATCCGAACCCAACACAAACCAGAACTGGAACCCAGCATTTTTCAGGAGAACCCGGTAACATAGGATAATGTTAATAAACCTAAAGAGACTACTGATATCTACCATCTACCTTCTTATCAATCCTAGGCACATGAAGGTCTTTGTTTCATTTTGAAATATCTGTTTAAACCCTTGAAAAGTTTGACACAGCTGTAAGCAACACTTCTTCCTATGGCGCCTATATAAACCCTACAAAATCCCTAGCCTATGACCAATAACCAATTGGAAATCCCTGCACAAGAACTCTTTCCCAAACTATCACAAAGCGTGTAGATGCTTACGTGCAAGAAACCCTTGTTACGGTGGCCAAACTTTATCACTGTAAAAAACCCTAGGTGCGTGAGTATGAAGTGAAAGATTTGCTGCATATGACTGCAATAAACCCTACAACAAACCCTGCCCATCCTTGTTGAAGCATGCTTCCAACACTAGCTGATCCATTTTATTTTTAGCCTGTCAACAAAAATGGTCAACTCATTCTAGGTGCATGCTTCTCGTAGAAGCATCATGTTGTGTTTTTAACTTAAAAACTTTTGCCATCCTCCTCACAGGTATATGCTCAGCTAATAAATAACACTTTTAACTTAAACACAAACACGGTGAAAGTCCTCAAGCTGTACACTTTCACTGTAACTGTCAATATTCTACTTGAAACTTCATGCACTTTTTTGCAAATCCTTCCCAATTGCATGCTCTTCTCCAACTTGCCCTTATTGATACTTAGTTGATTTTCTGGGTTCACTAAAATAAATTCTCTTTTGTACTATCAAGCCAGAGGCATGCGAACCTCAAGGCCCTTTGCCATTTCACCTTTTGTTCAAACTGGAAAAGCATGCACTTATTGTTTTAGTCACTTTTCATGACTTAGAACATTTTCATCACTTTGTTGATTGGTAAACATGCCCAAGCCACAAGCCAAAATCCTTAGAGTATTTAACCCTTGCAAACCCACTCGAAGCACACACTTGGTAATTAGAACCATTTTGACATTGAAAGATGAAATTTCACTTATCCTTTCATGTGTTTTAAAGGCTAAATTACTCTTTCTAAGTGTTTGCTACTTTAAGCAAATCAGAATTACAGAAATATTCAGTAAGCATACAATGTTTTTTCTTCTAAATTTAGTAAAACACAAAGTTGGGAATAAAAATTGTAATAATTTATTCTAGAGAAAGAAACTGATAAAGGGATAGAAAGACATGTCTGATCAGCAAATGGCCACCTGAAATGGACTTGGGAAGGTTATAGGATCAACTCTGCTGATTTTCAGCAACTCTAGCAATTGGGTGCTCGTATCCTTTGCTCAGATTGTTCTGCAACTATCTAGAGTTGCTACTCTAATTTTCCTAAGTTTTCTGTTGCCTTCAGAATTCTGATACAATCTCTATGCACTAAGAAAATGATGACTGAATCTTTTGGGGGAGAAAAAAAGTAGTTAGTGCTTTTAGCCCCAATGAGTTCCCTATTTGGCATGTTTCACCCTCCACAATAGTACACAAAAATTGAAATGTGTGTGATCCCTAAATGTGAATATTTGCAGTTTGTGCAAAGATTTGCGGCCACCAAATAACCCTAGGAGGATATCTAGCGCTGAAGTGGTACGTGCTTGTACAATGGAGGAGATAGTGAGTTAGGGGATTGATGTAAGGGAGGTTTTATATCTGCAAGAATGGCGGATTCAAGTGATGGGGAAATTCTGGAATAATAGATGATTTGGGTAAGATGTCTTGAAATGGAAGACGCTATTGAGTGAACGAGAGAGTTTTTGGAGTGATCTAGGGATTTAAGGTGAGGAAGATGAATATGAACTTTGACAATAGGAGATTCTTAGAATTTCAGCCATTGAGGAAAGAAACTTAGTATCAACATGTAAGAGAAAAAAAATTAGTAAGTGAACCTCAAATATCAACAGCATAGAGAAGAAAAAATTAATGTGATTACAAGTGAGGGAGGAAGAATGAGAAAGAGATGTCAAATTAGGGCTTCCAAGGACATAAATCGTGTTCTAGGTCATAATATCTATTAGGACAAGAAAACTTAGAGAAGAGGTGTTTTAGGGTTTCAAAAGGGAATTTTAAATTTTGAATTGGACACTAGCTGTCCTACCTAAATATTGATAACCAAAACATATGAAGATTGTGAAATAAGGAAACACATAACAATACAACACAAAATACATAAATAAAAATGTTTATTTAAAAGCGTGCATGAAGGAAAAAAATGATTCAAAAACAATTTATAGGTTGAGAAAAGTAACAACCCCTCCTTATAAATTGCAAATCCAACCTTAATAGCATTTAGCCTTGAGAAACGTGACTAAGACCTATTGTGAACCATGGCTTAGGATGACAATGAGGCTCTTGTGAAGAAAGCATAAGCAAGTATGGGTCATTACTTTGTAAGTCAAGGTGAACAAGAAAGTCTTCAATATCACTATGATTCATCCATATACTTTATGGAACTTATATTATTGTATATATTCATGAACAATGACAATTTGATGCTTTGGATCCTTAAAACATGCTTCACATTTTTCATCTTTTGCAATTACACCCTCTAGAATAGGCTTGGACAACTACAAAAATTTCAATACATACATTTTCACCAAGATCATCTTTGTCATCCATGGTAATCCCATATCAAGATTTTGAAGAAAAACCTAATCCTATTGCATTAGACTCTTCATCTCAAAAGAAGATATTAATTTAGAATATTGAGTAGACTAAAATTCTTATATGTTGTCCCTTATGCAATTAAGACCACCTTGCACAATAGTACGAATTAGAACACAACTTTGTTCTTTAGACACTTGAGTAGCCTCATCTTCTTTAGATAAAATATGACATACTAGTGTAGTTTCACTTCTATTCAGTATAAGGGTATGCTTTTCTTCATTCAAAAGGTCTTCATCCATCTCAAAAAATTTGAGCAAAGCTAGTGGAGCAAGAAAAAACTTTAACTGTTCTCTATACCCTAAGAATGTTATGGAAGTGAAACTTTTCTAGAAATAATATTTGTTGGTGATTCCATATATATTGTCCTTTGGTTTCTTTTCATTTTCATGCTCTTTTTTAGTTTTTTTTCCCATGATATGTGAAGGCATCCAATGCATGATTATGCAAATCATTCACTACCTTATAAAAAATATATATATTCAATATATCCCATCACAAAGTTGCGATTGAATTCATCTAGTAGACATTGAAACTTGAGGGTCTCTTGAAATCCCTCGATCTACATTTGAAACTAACCACAATTAAGTGAGCCTCTACATTTCCAAACAATTTATTCAATCATGCATATCTTTCTTGGGAAATCTACAAAATTATAAATGGGAGAAGGTGCTTCCAAATATGGCCTTGTTGATGGAGCATGCAAATGAAACCTATTGCTATTAACAAATGGCAGAAACTATTCTCCTTGGAGGAGACTACTACTATTGAAAAGATAGAACTTTTGGTATTTGTTTCTTCATGATAGTAACATGATTATCCATCCTCTCCAATAATAGATCTGTTAAACTTGGAATCATTTCTATGGTTGAGTCCCTCCTTATCATCCTATCAAAATCTTTTTTTCTAAGTCAAGAACTATTTTCAAATCATTTGTCCAACTTGCTTTGAGAAAGAGTGCAATATTGAGTGAGAGGGCATCAATAAAGCAACCTAGAAGAATCTTGTAACAATCCTACCATTTATTTTAAGCCAAATAAATTAGATTTTAACTATTTTAATCAAATTTTGGAAAGACCCATAAATTTTCCTTTACAACTCCTAAAGATTAACTTTAACAATTTACTTTCAGCTTGTAACATTTAACACAATATGACCCAAAATCCCAATTTCCTCATGGACTTTATACTAACATTAATATTAAAACCATACTTAAAATAATAAATGGAAATTTATTGTAGAACATTTTAGAGTAATAGTGTAGTTTGATATTGCATTTAGTACACTATAAAATAATAGAAAGTAACGAATGTATAGCAACAGGTACAATAATTGCAATAGTAGCAAATAATGAAACTACACTATGGAAGCTTACTATAGGTTGCTAGTCATCTCAAGTTGTGATACATATTAGATCTATAATCATGAATTTCTCTCATGACCTTTCAGTGAAGCTATCCTACATAGTCAAAATGGTTTTCATCTTCAAGACTATAAACCAAAGGGTTTTTATCCTGTAGTCTTTTGCAAATTTGAAGGTTTTTGTCCTCAGGTTTGACACTCTAAATATGTGCTCTAAGTAGTATTTGCAAAGTTTTTGATGTTCAGACAAGCATACTGAATCTTCCTAGGCACACATCTCCTCCCTCTAATGTTGCAAAACAATGAGAATATATTCCCAAAATAATAAAAAATATTTTTCTTAAGTAGGAAAATACCTGTTGTAGTAGGACCACTTAGTAAAAAATGGTCCTTAATGATATTCCAAGTTGTGCAAGGGTGGGTATAGGAATGAATGGTGGAAAAAGGTGGGAGTACATAGGGGTTCGAGAGTTGAGAAGTTGAGGTTCAAGAAGGAGGCATGATAGTAGGAAGAAGTCCAATATTCCAATGGGAATAAAGGAGAAAGGCAATGGATGGTTAGAAGGTATGCCAAGATGGATAAGTTCAATGACCCAAGAAGAGCATTAAGAGAAGAGAATGTTTGAAGAAAGGAACTTTGGTAGGGGAAATTCCAAGACCTCGATAAGGAAAAGGAA
>VDFB02058242.1:689396566-689507426 GCA_007258455.2 Sequoia sempervirens | reverse complement strand
TGATCATGTAGAGAATGAACAAGAGGGTCAAGGTGTTCCCTCACAAAAATTGAAGAAGGTTCTTCTCCATCAAAGAGAATATGAATGCTATCAATGATGTCCCCCAAATTTGCAAGATGAGACTCCACAAACAATTCTGAAATACCTATCAAGAATTCATCAAAGTAGCCATATCTGGAAGACTATGTATATCCTGCTGCACTAAATCACAAGGAGCCAAAACTGTAGCAACACAAGCATCATCAAGTGCAACAGTAGATGGAGGAGATGAAATGCATGGCTCAAGAACTAGATCTGATGTGAGAACTCCCAAGTTCAAAAAGCCAAATGTATCCTCTAAATTATGATTCATATGATCAATAGCCGTAGGAACAATGTCGCTGTCAAAAGCAAACTGTGCAAAGGTATACAACCGAGATGAATGATCAACCACCCCAGTAGTAATGATCTCTCGAGTTTCCAAGTCTCGAATGATAATTGAATCAAGAGTGAATTCCACAGTTCTCCCATCTCCATCATGTGTAATTTGATATATGGAAAGAAGATTGTTCATCAAATGAGGAACACACAAGACATCCTGAAAAGTGTTGTCCCCAATGCTAATAGATCCTGTCCCAAGTACACTCATATATGTATTGTTTCCCATCAAGACAGGAGACATAGAACAAGGCTGAAATGAAGAGAATATAGACTGTGAAGATGTCATATGATGAGATGCTCTTGAATATAGAAGCCATCTCCCCGATCCTGGACCTAAATGAGTACAAAGAGCTTGTCCTTTATATCTTGATGTAGATGTTCGACCTTTGTCCTTTTTAGACTATTTTGAAGTAGAAGGAGAAGAAGATGATTCATACATTCTAGAAGGAAAATCAATGTGGTTCTTTTTGAGAAGATTTTTCAACTCATAAATATCCTTCTTATAAAAATAATGTTCTTCATGTCCATCCTTCTTGCAATATGCACAAAAAGGCCTCTCCTTCTTAGATGATTCTCCTTTTGAAGAAGATTTTTTCTCTGATTGATCTGAATGTGGATTTACTTGATTTGAATGTTGATTATTCTTTGCTTTCTTTTGTTTCTTATCTTATTCTGATTCTTTCACCTGAGTAACCAACAATACCTGAGATTTAGAAGTCTTGATGAGACCCATTGAGATAAGCTTTTGTTGCCCATGTATCAACATCTCAGAAAAATGATGCAAATGAAGGTGTAGTATATGTAGACCCCATGATCAATCTATGAGTATGAAAGTTAGAAACAAAAGAAGCATAATCAGGACCAAGCTTGTTCATTGTATTATACACCAACTGGATGTCCTTCTTATCAATTCCACATGCTTTACATTGCTCTCTTAGATCATTAACCTTAGTGATGTAGTCTTGGATGTTTTCAAAGTTCTTAGGATCAAGATTCATCAAATAATTATCAATTTGATAGCCTCTTACTTCATTTGTAGTACCATACAATGTTTTCAATTTTTCCCAAGCTTCATGAGAATTTTTACATGATTCAATTTGGAACAACAAATCTTGAGAAACTAGTCTACGAAGACACCCAAGAGCTTTGGTATGTTTGATCATCCATTTTAACTTTTTATATGCATCTGTAGGTTCAGGTACCTTATTTTCAACATATAGAGTGTGACCTTCTGTCATTAGAATACTCCATGCATTTTGATGCCATGTTGAATAATTATATGATGTGAGCAAAGGAACCTTAGAATGATCCATGAAAATGAGAGCAAAAGAAAATAGATCAAAGCAATGCACCAAGAGACCCCCCAAATCACTCAATCAAGAAACCCCCCAAGCATATCTAATTTGGCACTTTATATTTAGTGCGTTTACAATTGCTAGATGCTAAAAACAACAAGCTAGACTTTATCTTAGTGCTTACAGATGCCAAAATAGGCCACAGTATCAAGTATAATTTTTGGTACAAAATGAGATCAATCTGATCATACCACTGATAAGTACATGAAAAATCATGCACTTTCAAAAAAAACTGCACTAAAAAATGTTACCGTAGGAGCAAGATATGAGCTCCCAAAGTTCCCAAAATGAGGACAAAGTGGCAACAACTGTGAAAATCTACAATTTATGGAAAAACCAGAAATTGATTGCACCACTACGAAGAGCACGAAAAATTAGCCCAAATAAAAAAAAATTGCTTGAAAAAAGGAGCCAAAATGACTGAGATATTAGCCTTCAAAGTTTTCCTATGAAAATGAAAATGCAAACGGTGAGGGGGGAAAATTATTTTTGAATATGTTGACGTCACGCTGACACTGTGCTGACATCATCGAACACTAGCTTAAATTTGACAGTTTCCCACCCGTCACTAGAAAATGTTCCCTTTGACCTGAATTTGACGCCGTCAGAACTGGTCCCGTCCATTGGAATCTGGAATATTCTTTAGCTGATGGACGTCACCCAGAATCTTTTGAAGTGGTCATTAGCCAGTAGAAATGGTTGCCAAAGTTTTTAGATTGCCGGATTTTAAATGTCACCGCCAATGATTTGAATGGTGGCCACTGGTATGAGGAGATGGGGGTGTCGGGGGCCACAGTCTATGGCCACGTGGCGCCCACAGGGCTACTCACGGGGCTCTATGTATAGCATACCCTGTGTGTTACGTCTGCTGTAGTAGGGTACCCTTTGTTGTACGCAGACTAACAAAGACTTTTTGATATTTTAAGAACTTTTACAATAGATTTCGACCCAAAATAAATAATATATTTTCCAAATTTTTCAAAAGGAAAATTAAATAAAGGCCGAATAAAATAAAATAATTATTTTTTCAAATCGTATCACCTAAGCAATGATGGCGACCTAGGGGACGTACGGCTCTCCGGGCAAATTTTTTTTACCTCACTGGATGACTTGCTTCAAAATGGATGAATTGACAGTCGATCTTAGGGTTTTTGGCCCTTTTGGACGTGATGGCAGGGTCAGATTGGACCCAAAATGCTCCAAAATTGCAGCTACCTTCTGGATTTGGGAACCACACTTCAACTTCAAACCCTCTTAGATTTGGCCTTGTATGTCCGATTTGGACAAAACAAAAGGAAAAATCAACTTTCTCGAACCTTCCAGACGTAATGGTGAGCTTAGATCTGCACCAACAAGCTATGAGTTGAACCTACAAAAAAGAGCCACAAAATGGAACCTCCCAAATCTAGTATCTCTCTTTAGAAAATGACTCTCCAATGGCACCCAACCCGCTCTGATACCATGTTAGAATTGGCTATGGATGCCAAGATCTATGGACCAAATGGAAAGCACAAAAAGAGAGAAAGAATGTGGTAAGAATAAACTGTATTCAATGTCAATGATATGAGATGATTGTGATTGTACAATGAGAGAAGTCTTGGTTATATAGCCAAGGTGAGATGCAAGATGTCATAGGATTATGACAAGTGTCTTAATCATATGACATGAGACAACTAAGATTCCTTCCTATGACCTAAGTAAACTTAACTAAGATGTAAATAAGTCCCCTAGTAATGAACTAACTAGGTACAAGACTTTATTTACACCAACAAGAACATATTTTTCAAATCATTTGTCCAACTTGCTTTGAGAAAGAGTGCAATATTGAGTGAGAGGGCATCAATAAAGCAACCTAGAAGAATCTTGTAACAATCCTACCATTTATTTTAAGCCAAATAAATTAGATTTTAACTATTTTAATCAAATTTTGGAAAGACCCATAAATTTTCCTTTACAACTCCTAAAGATTAACTTTAACAATTTACTTTCAGCTTGTAACATTTAACACAATATGACCCAAAATCCCAATTTCCTCATGGACTTTATACTAACATTAATATTAAAACCATACTTAAAATAATAAATGGAAATTTATTGTAGAACATTTTAGAGTAATAGTGTAGTTTGATATTGCATTTAGTACACTATAAAATAATAGAAAGTAACGAATGTATAGCAACAGGTACAATAATTGCAATAGTAGCAAATAATGAAACTACACTATGGAAGCTTACTATAGGTTGCTAGTCATCTCAAGTTGTGATACATATTAGATCTATAATCATGAATTTCTCTCATGACCTTTCAGTGAAGCTATCCTACATAGTCAAAATGGTTTTCATCTTCAAGACTATAAACCAAAGGGTTTTTATCCTGTAGTCTTTTGCAAATTTGAAGGTTTTTGTCCTCAGGTTTGACACTCTAAATATGTGCTCTAAGTAGTATTTGCAAAGTTTTTGATGTTCAGACAAGCATACTGAATCTTCCTAGGCACACATCTCCTCCCTCTAATGTTGCAAAACAATGAGAATATATTCCCAAAATAATAAAAAATATTTTTCTTAAGTAGGAAAATACCTGTTGTAGTAGGACCACTTAGTAAAAAATGGTCCTTAATGATATTCCAAGTTGTGCAAGGGTGGGTATAGGAATGAATGGTGGAAAAAGGTGGGAGTACATAGGGGTTCGAGAGTTGAGAAGTTGAGGTTCAAGAAGGAGGCATGATAGTAGGAAGAAGTCCAATATTCCAATGGGAATAAAGGAGAAAGGCAATGGATGGTTAGAAGGTATGCCAAGATGGATAAGTTCAATGACCCAAGAAGAGCATTAAGAGAAGAGAATGTTTGAAGAAAGGAACTTTGGTAGGGGAAATTCCAAGACCTCGATAAGGAAAAGGAAGGAGTGGAGTTCAGGAAAATGGAGAAATTGGGAACCTATGTTTCACTTTCACATAGTTCATGAACTCACAAACTTTTCCTCTTTGTTCCTTTTCTTACTTGGTCATTTTCTCTATTCTTGGTATTTCACTTTCTATGATTTGGCAACAATGTCACACTTTTGGGGAGTTCGTTAACTTGCTAACTCTTTGATACTATAAACATTTTTGGACTTTTGATAGGTTCATGAACCTATGAACCTTATAAATCAAGACTTACACATGTTTTCACAAAACCCATTATACTTACAAAAAATAATACCAAGATGGTTGGGATCGATCAAGCTCAACTTAAAAAAAGGAAAAGAACTTTTGTTCTCGAAATTGAATTTATTCAAAATAAGAAATTATATGTCTACCCTTCCGAAAAATTTCTTGTCCTCAAGAAATGTAGATTTGAGTGCTCTAGTATTTTTTTGTCCTTTCCATTTGGTATCTTCAATAGGTAGTTGTCTCCAATGGATCAATATTTTGTGATACTTCTCCCTCTCAATTGTTTTACCCTAATATGTATGACTTCTTCAAGTATCAAAATCAAATTACCCTCATCATATAAAGGTGGAAATTCTATCGAAGGTGTAATATTCTGAACAATAGCTCTTTTCAAACAAGAGACTTGATTTTTTTTATAGATTTTGTTGTTATCTATAAGTTTCAATGCATAGGCCACTTCACTTATACTCCTCACAACCTTATAAGGTCCATAGAATCTTGGTTTGATATTTTTAGCTCCATTTCTCTTGAGGGAAGATTGTCTATAAGGCTCCAATATTAAGTAGGTCATGTCCCCAACCTCAAAAATCTCTCTACTTGGTGCTATTTTACAAAAAATTATATTACCATTGAGCTTATTGTAGATGATTTTTGAGTAATCTCAAGATCTCTTGGCTCTAATTTATCAAATCCCCAACTACTAGTACCCTACTATCTACAACTATTAGGTCAATAAAATTGAATGTATCATATAATACAATGCTTTGAAGGGGTACATATCAATGGACATATGTTAAGATGTATTGTAGCAATACTCCCCCAAGTGCAACCCCTTGACTCATTTTTTTGATTAGAGGTAAAGCAGGTTTTGAAGGGGCCCCAAAACCCTTTACAAAAAAGGAAAGTTGTTTCAAAAGATAACTAAATAGAACAATCAACAACCAACACACAACAAAACATCAGCAACACAACAACCCCTTGAATCATGTTGACTATTGTTTGAAATATAATTCTTCAAGTACCCCACAATCCATTTATTTATTATTTCTATTTGACCATTTATTTGGGGATGATAACTTGTGCTAGGAGTGAGCTACATGCTTTCCAAGTGGAAGAATTCCTACCAAAAAGAACAAAGAATTTTTTTGTCCCTATTACTAACTATGTTCTTAGATAGCTCAAGCAACCTAAACACATCATTGAAAAATAAATATGTTACTTGAGGATCCTTGAAGTGTGATGAGATGACTAAGAAATTTGTGTATTTAGTTAACCAGTCTACAACAATATATGTGTACATAATCCTTATCATGTACCCTTGGGATTCCTATTATAAAATCCATGGACACACTATCCCACTTCTGATTTGTAATGGACAAGGTTGAAGAAGATCAACCAAAATATTTTGTTCTCCTTTGTTTTGCTAGCATGTGGTACATTAGCCGATATGCTTGAGGACGTCTTCTTTGAGGTTCTTCCACAAAAATATTTCCTTGATCTACTTATATGTCTTCAAGTATCTGGGATGGCCTACTAATGGTGTGCCATGAACTACTCTTAATATATTTTCCTTCATCCTAGACTCAAGAACTAAGATGACTCAATTCTTATATAGAAGGAGTCCATCTGCTACCATCCACCTATGAACTTTCACCACTTAATCAAGAATTTTAATATAAATTTTTTTAGCACATTTGTCCATAATATAACCCTTCCAATCAAATAAATTTGTGGAAAAGGATCTTAGGGATAGATTTCTAGAGAGAGCATCAACACTATTATTTTTCTTCCCTTTCATGTAATCAATGTCAAAATCATAGGCTTGTATTTTACTTACCCACTTCTATTGGAAATCATTCAAGTTTCATTGGCTCAAGAATAATTTCAAGCTATTATGATAAATTTTCACAACAAATTTCCAACAAAGAAAATATTTTCTGAAGTTCTCTAATGCATGCACATAATAACCAACATTTATTTAGCATAGATGTCCAATAAGTCTTTTCTAATTCATTTAGTTGTCTTCTCTCAAAGGCTATAAGGTGTTGTCTCTAATTTATAACAACCCCTATTTCTTCTCACAGGGCACCACATTCTACACCAATAGAAGAGAAAAATCAAGAAAAATCAAGTATAATAAATATTGAGCTCGAGCTCATTACCTATTTAAGTTTTTCAAAATTTTCTTGAGCAATTATGTAAACCCTTCAAAGGCTTTTTGTAGGTGCTTATTCTTGGATTGTGGCTTTGTAAAAATTTTGGTCTAAAAATTTAAAAAATATAAGTGTACTCATTTATTATTATCAATGTAGTTAGAGCTAAGTTTTCCCCTAGTTGGAAGATAAATGATCTTTTAGTGATGGCGAACTCTCTACTGCAATAATTGGAAGAATACATTATTAATAATATTTATTGAGAGATAAATGTGGAAGTAAATTTTCTTGTCAATCTTGTAATTGATGGAGATGAAGAGTTGATAGTGGACATAGTGGAAAATACATGGCCTACATTGAAAATACTCCTTAAATTCCCTAATGGTAAGGTTTTTATTAAGAAGTCCAACCAAGATTAAATCATAATTTGATAATGGATTTTTTCTTACTACTTAATTTGAAGGTTGCATTCATTATTGTTAACTTCCCAAATGTGTTAAACTAAGCCCATGGATTATGGCTCCCTCACGCACATCTATGGTAATGATGATTATCTCAAGTTCATATAATTCTACTGAGATGTGTCTCTATGTTGATTATCACTAGTTTTATAGTATGGAAACTCTAGTTATATTGGTTTGTGGGTTGTACCAAATTCCTTTCTTGGGTAAAATTTATAAGGTTGAGATACATGTTTAAAATGTATAATGGGTTGTTTTTTGTTCAGTGGATCTTAGGAGATGAATTCATGGAAGTTGATCATAGAGATAGAGTTAATTAAGATATCTTTCCATGTTTTTGGTTGCTTTGTTGGACATTGGAGAATCCAAAGAAATTACAAGGATTATGGCCTCTTCTCTAATTCACAAACACTTTCTTAGTGGGTTGAAGGGTTTTATGGAGGTGGTATATTTTGAAAGGGATGTTCCTCTTCTCAAAGAAATTCTCATTTCATAGACTGGGGTCCTTCAATACAATGAATGGAATTTATCTCCACCACCCTATCATTGTTGGAGGCTCATAAGAGAAGAAAAGTCTCTAAGGGGTCAAAATTTTTGAGCCAAACAATAGGGATTATAACTACTAAAGGTATTGCTTGGCTCAATTATGTCATTTCAGACAATTCAAATGATGATGTTGATGGTCAAGGTTTCTGAAATTTGTGATATGTTTCTTCCATTTAAATGCTAGACTATTAGTGTAGTATTAGTGGTCTTCTCCTATATGTTGTATATATTTTTTCAAGGATTTTGTATATGTTACCTAGTTTTTATGGCCTTAATTGATTGGCTTGGATATATAATTTTTAAATGTTGGTTATATGAATATATTGTAGCAACTCCCATGGTTGCAATTAAAAAGATCACATATAATTGATGAAAATAGGGAGGTATTTTAATTATACTAGTGTATACAAAGTGGGTATCATTGAAAATAAATTTAAGGGGTAGAAATTAAATTAGTGCTTGATTTATTAGTACCATATGAATGTAATTTATATGCCATTGGTTTATTAAGTGAATCTCTTGGGGTAGAGAATTTCCATTACCACTTTCCATGTAAGTAGAATTCCCTGACCCTACTTTGATTTTTTCATTTTTTTCTAAATAGCCACACAAGATTGTGATTTATGTGTGTTCCATTTGTGAGTCAAACACTGCTATTTTCATACTTTTCTTTGTTCTATAGGTTCCTATAGAGCATGTACATTGAGGAATAACACACATGATGGCATCTAGTAGGGTTCATTATTTTACATGAACCTTTGTATCATTTTGATGATTGAGTATGTGCTTTCATGCATATTTTGGAGTGTTCATTTACTATTAAATAAAATTTCATTTAGGATTTACATGTACCTTTTAAAGTTGGGGGAAAATGTAATGGTTAAATTTGCATATCCATACTAAACCCTATTTAGTTTTGGGCCCAAATTGAGAGATTTTATTGATATGATTACATTGTGACATGTGGCATACTTTTGTGCTAAGTTTAACTCATTTCCCAATCCTAGAGCACCCTTATTTAATCTTCCTTGCACACATTCACATAAATATATCCTTTTATGCACTTATTCTGATGTAGTTGCATGATTTAATGTCATAGGTTTCCATACATTTATCCTTGATCCCATAATTTGCATCCCTTATCCTAAATTATTTTAGTGATGGATAAGATCAATCCCACGCAACACATATCAAACTTGATAATTAAAAAATTAAAACTCAAATTAGCAATTCCCACCCTTTTCTCATACCACTCAAAGCCACCTTGGCACATGTGATGAGTTATTATATCATTGTATTTAAAGACATTCATCTGAGCATTAATCAATACTTTTATCAGCATTCAAAATCTTAAGCATTCGAGGAGCATTCAGAGGGAATATCTAAATTTGGAGCTTTAAATGAATCAATATTTGCATCAAAATCATCATATAGATCACTTGCATACTTGCCTACAACCTTTAATCATTTTATGGTTGTAAAGCTAATCTTTCAAGGGACTTGATCTAGAAGAACTTAACCTTAGGGATCTAACAATTTCTCCAAGGTATTTTTAAGTACCTCCATCCTTTGATAACTAGTGCAAAGTAGGGAATTTGGCAAATCAAAGAGAAAAATTATATAGTGCACCAAATTAGATCTATGGACCATAGATTAGATCCACATGATGCAAAGTTGATCCATAGCTATGAAATTAGTCTGTATAAGTTTTCAAGTCTACACATAATTCAAGGACAATCTCCACTTTAAAATTATCATTTTTCCAAACTGAAACGAACTAATACCTACTCTCATAACCTCTCATCAAATAAAAAGGTTGATACTTTTATTCACTTGCATTTACTAAATTAATATTTATTATTTGATTCTCAATTTTCAATTATCACTTATTTATTCTAAATTAATTTATATATAATTTTACACATTTACTTAATTTTACCATTACAAAATCTATAATTAAATAAACTACTTAATTAATTTTGTATGCATAACTTAAAATTTCCTGTAATTTTTTCTATATTCACAAATATTTATCCCTAGTCTTTTGACATTGAAGTATGTCAATTGTTAATTGGAATATAAACATTATTGTGCATGCAAATGGAAACCTTCACAATGTATTATGTGAACTGTTAGAATTAATCATATTAAAGTGTTATTTTCTAATGCATAACTTTATTTTTTCCAATAATACAAAAAATTAAAAAAGAGAAACAAGTCCAAAATATTTCATGACCTAAATAGGGTCAACACTCTCTCTGATAATAAATAAATATGAAATTTCATAATATACAAGATAGAAGGGTACACATTACAAAAGATGTGCCCCAAAATGTATATATTACTAACTAAAATAATCAATGAAAGAATAAACTCCTAAATAGCCTCAAAATGCTTACTAATCTATGAACTGTCTGTAGGAAAAGCAACAATAAGTAAGGAGAATTTGAATAGAATTCCTTTTCTAAACATGTGATTGATTTAGGCCATTCCCATTCATTTCACTCATGGTCTTGGAAGAACTTTTTTTGCGTTGAAAGAAGATCATCCATGTTATAGCTTCAAGAATGACAGCAATTACACCCAAAGCAATGATAACACCAATGTAAGCATTCTTCCATTTTTTCTCAGGGTCCAAGATGTCAAAGCCTTTGAAGATGTTTACTATGCTCAATATGATCACTGTGTAGCCAACAGAGTAGTGATATACATTCCAGTATACACGGTACTTGTGATCCTTCTTTGGTCGTAAGAATAATGCAAATACCTGCAAATTAATAAATCAATGTATAAATCAGTGATATTTTTTCTCCTCTTTCTGATGATAGATCACCGAGTGTGATCCAAAACATTGAGCAAAAAATATACACAGTTTAAACCAGAAGCTTGTACTATTAATTTGATAGACTGTGAAAAACTCATACCAATAACAACTAGTATACTGTAATCAATGCATAAATTGTTTATGTGAGATGAAGTCCTTTATATATACAAGAAATGAATTGTTTACTGTCTTTATTTATCTTACCTGTAAAGTTGCAAGAGAGAAAAGTGCAATCCCAATATTTCTATGTGAAGTTTGTTCTACCCCTTTGCTATCACTGCCCAACTTCAAGCCAGTGGCCCAACCACTTACTCCAATTATATATCCAGAGCACTGGCAAAAAACATGGAGGTAAAACCATGCAGGATCTGCAGCTTTGAATGTCTTGGCATATCTAGCAATCAGGACTCCAATGGGCATCAATATACCCCAGCTAACAACAGTAAGTACTCCATGCCTCTGTTTTCAAAAAATATAAGATCAGTCAGGGTGTAAAGATTATTTAAATTGTATCCTACAAATGTTTCAGATCAAGCAAGCTGGAAACCATCTCTACAAGATTACTCTTCTTGATGTATATAGACATCCACAGCCTGGCTTAATCTGGATCTTGATTCCTCTAAACCTTAAGAAATTGCAAAACATAATTGAGAAAACCTGGATGTTTAAAAGCCCAATACTTACATTTTTGAGAGTCTGCTGAGAAACACCAGAAGAAACAGTGCTGGTTCCACTTTGGAGATCGAGTGTCCCTAAACTGCTGAGATCCGCTGTAGCAGTACTGTGTATGCCAGGACTCGAGCCGCTGACTGAGCTGCCCACTTGCCACACCTGATTAATAGTGGTTTGGTTGGAATCAAGTACCAACGATGCAAATATTGTTATCTTCCCACTGCTACTCTCATACACAGCACTCTTGTTGGTCACATTGAGGCTAATAGCTGAGGGATCCAAAGTAGCAGACTTAGAGAGCACATCATATGTGCCAACAACAGTTGATCCATTAGTCGCTTGAAAGGCAATCAAAGCCTGTGTGCCAATCATTCTTAGCCCCTGTGGGTTTATCCCCCAACCTACCCACCCAGAAGTAGCAGCAGGGGCGGCCTGGAAAGCTATATCGAAAGACCCATTCTCTGCAACGTAGGTATATGCCAGAGTAGCTCCTAAAGTAGTTAAGCTGTTACAGTTTTGGAAAGTTTTGGTCGCATCTGCAGTGAGTGTCAGAGAGCAACTTGTCTGTGCAGCCACAGGCCAACCAAACAGCAGCACTGCAACTCCCAGTATCAAGAACACGGAACGCCCCATCATTCAACCTGTAACAAGTTTCTCTTTTCTGATTTCTCTCTTCAAATTTCTCTCCCCAAAATCGAAGCTTGGATGAAAAGACTCCTCAAAATCGAAGCTTCGATGAAGAGACTCCTCAAATTCGAAGCTTGAATGAAGAGAAGTATGATTGTTGTGTGATTTCAACAAGCATGGTGTGTAATATAGGGAGAAACAGGGGAAGCTGTGCAGAAACTCCTAAAAAGCAACGTGTGAAATTTGGAAACCAGAGACGGATGTACGACAAACTCCACAATGGCGGTGTACACGGTCGTTGTTCACCTGTCCTTTGCTTTCCTTGTATTTCCATTATTTGACAATTTCAAGAGTTCAAAGTTGAATTGGCTTCTTTCTGTTATTGGTCTGTTATTGGGTGGGCTCCACTTGGCTTCCATGGGAAAGGGGCGAGTAGTTCGTCAAAGTTCATAACTAAATTTCAAATCTTATATAAAAAAAATGTTATTAGTTGTTTAAAAAAGTTGCAAAGATCTGATAATGTGCAGAGTTTTTGTTTATTTTAATACTATTGTCAGATATTTAAATAAAATATTAAAAGTTTTAATTAAAAAAAATTAAAAAAATAACTACATTTATCATGTGATTTATACAAATGTCATACAAGTATAGATTGTTTCAAAAATGCCATGCCACAATTACCTAATCTTTTGTCTTATATAAGGAAGAAAAGGTCTTTTTTAAGAAAATACTAAAGAATATATTCAAATGATGTACTTTCTATATACATAATGTCTAGAACCTAAAACCTAGTACCTATTAATTCAAAGAAATTTCTGGTAGTACATGTGCAAAGAAGTTTGAAAATTTTCATTAAAAATATTATAAAATATTATTATAATACATTTTATAGTTAGCACTTATGTTTTTTGAAAATTTGTTTTTCCTTAGAAATTTGCTAAGTAGGTTTACTTAGATACATTTTAATTTTTTAAGTAGGGTTTTTATATACATTTTAATTTTTTAAAATAGAATTATTTATATAGGTTGGACTTATTTGATTGAAAATATATTTTTTTTTGATTTGGAGGATAATTTGAGATTATAATTTTTTAATGGAGATGTAATTTCATTCTACCGTTTTTTGGATCAATAATGTTTAATATATCTTAGAATTTAATAAAAGACTCAATTTTTTAATGAAGTATATATTATTTGAAAAATATTATGTCACAATTAAACATAATATTTTATGACAATTACAAGTAAAATGAAACACTATTTCTTAAAAAATTTATTTTAACTAAAACATCAAATATTTAAATAACATATTGTCTCTATAGACAGTTATAAAACTCAATACCTTCGATTCAAAGAAACTTCTATCACTACATGTGCAAAGAAACTATTGGTAAGATATTTTATTGAAAAGTAAAGAACAATTCCTAGAAAGAAAAGTAAAGATATAATATGATTAAACTAGTAGAGAAGAAGTAGTCTAAGTCTCCTTTGTCTATTTTTTATTTTAATATAAATATTTTATTGAAAAGTAAAGAACAATTCCTAGAAAGAAAAGTAAAGATATAATATGATTAAACTAGTAGAGAAGAAGTAGTCTAAGTCTCCTTTGTCTATTTTTTATTTTAATCTAAATTTGAAAAAATAATGACTTGAACACTTAAGAATTGTGTTTCCCTTCATAGACATGGCACCTAATATGAATAGTTTCTCCAAATTTAGAGAAACCTTAAGCTTCAAGGGAAGATTTTTATATTGAAAAGGTCATCAAGATTAATTTAGAGAAGGCTTAAAAAAAGAGGTTTTGCTATGTTTAGCTTCTCCTTGTCTAAATGTTTCACTTGGTAAAGCTTGTGTTATGGTTTTGGAAGTGTAGACACGTAAAAATGGTTAAAAATGGCTAATACATTTTTATATCATTATTGCATCATTATCTTTATCATTTGTTCTATCTATATTAATTAAATAAAATTATTTAAATATTTTTATCATATCTCTATTAATTAAATATTTTTTAATTATTTAATTAATTCATCATTTATCATTTTCCCTCCAACACTACTTAAAATTAAGTTCAATTTATCTTTGGTTATCTCTAATTTATTTATTTAAAAAAAAATCAATTAGCTAACAACCCTCTTTTAAATAAATTAAAAGTAATCTATTTAAATTAAATCTTTTCTTCTACAATCAAATAATTAGCTAGCAATCATTTTATTTAAATTAAATCTTTTCCTCTATAATTAAATAATTTTCAAAAATTATTTAATTAGCCAACACTCCTCTTTTAAATAAATTAAAATTTAAAATACATATTTTCTTCTAAATTAAAATTAATAATTATTTATTTCTCCAACTATCTTTTTGAATTAAATAAATGTATTTATTTAATTATTCTAACTTTCCCTTCTTCATCAAAATTCAAATTTAGGTCTTACCCTATCTTGAATTTTCCTATCCATTGATCTTTCAAGTTAATCTCCGCCATTGATCAAGTATCAAGTGAACCATATAAATAAGAAGCTTTCACTTCATTCGAACCTCCTAACACTCTCATGATAACATCTTAGCAATTTTATTATCAAGCATTATCAAGCTATCATTATCAAGTTATTGTTATCAAGCAAACATCTATCAAGCATCCATTATCAAGCATCAAGCCTTCATTCTATCATGTTGATACCAAGGTTATGCTAAAAATCTTAGAGCAGTCTACATCAAGCATTCAAGTACTTATTCAAAAAAATAATAAAGCAATCAAAAGGTCTTTGCCATGGTATTATTGTTTACCATTTGATTTTATGCATAGATCTTAGGCTTTATCAAGAGCGATTGTTTAAGTGTGAATTTTATACTTTTGTTGTATTGTTACAATTTTTTATTCACATTTTCATCATCCTCAAGGAGTATCCATATTTCTCATGAACCCCAACTCTTAGATGGATGGAAAGTCCACAGCTTGATATTCTTCCTCATTTCATCACAATGATATTTAATGGATCCTTCATGATTCAATTTAATTGGAAAGTAGATGAGGTACAAATATGAGAGTAAAGGACTTAGTTTCATGGAAAAGTAGATCTATTCCTCAACCCTTGATATCCCTTAGTCATTCCTTTTTTTGACCCTAACTTACCAAGAGTGTAGGTTTGAAAATTTCGAATGCGAAGAAAAAGGAGGAGTAGAATAATTTTTATACTTGGGGGTTTTGAATCTAGAAAAGTAGGATGGAAAGGGTGAAAATGAAGAGGGAGATAGTGAATGATATTGTAGAAGATGTAGTAGAGGATGTTTGTGATAGAGCTACTTTAACAGGTGCATTATAAGATATGTTTTTTAGTAACATGTGGGTAGCTTCTTCCTAAAAAATATTAGCAAGTCTACCATGATAAGTGCAAGCAATGGTAGTGGATACACAAAGATAAAATTAGTAATGGATCTTTGCAAGGATGTAAAAAAATGATAGAAAATCCATATCATAGACGCAACTCCTATAAAGAGAAACTTGTAGCTTCAAGGGAGCTTCTTACTACTAAAAGGATAGTCACAATTAATTTAAAGAAGCCTTCAAAAATGGATTTTTTAATAGCTTGACGTTTCCACAGTCCATGATCATTTAGTGCTAAGATTTTTGGATTTTAACTATGTGTAATCTTTTTTGCATCAACATTTTGGATCATACTCCATGATCCATCATCAGGATGTTGAGCAAAGGGAGTAAGAGAGTCTCTTTGCTCAACATCTTGATGATGGATCATGGAGTATGATTTGAAATGTTGATGTAAAAAATATTACACACAGTTGCAATCCAAAAATATTAGCACTAAATGGATGTTTTGCTAGATTCAACTTCTCTCTACCCATTTTTTTTACTTGGTAGCTTACTTAGGTTGTAGCTTTGGGAGATACCCCTATTTCTTGTGAGCCCTCACCCTTAGATCCAAGTCAATTAGCTAAAAGTGTTGAATATTTCTCAATGAATAATTTTCCACAACTTTAATAGGAAAAATTGTAGGTAAAGTTGCTAAGGAGTGGGCATTTGACAATTAGATGAAAATATTAGGGTCTAATATCTTTCCTCATTATTAAAAGTGTTATTTAATATATTTTTCATGATATAAATGAGTTTGAAAATAGATAAAGTATAGACACGGTATTAATGGCCTTCATTTCATTGAAGAGTAGGTCTATTCCTCAACCATCGGTATCCCTTTTTAGACTCAAACTTACCAAGAGTTTAGGTTTGAAAGTTTGGAATGCGAAATAGAAAAATTAGGATAATAGTTAGAAGGGGATTATGAATCTAGTAAAGTAGGAGGGAGATGATGAAGATGAAGAAGTAGATGGTGATAAATATATTATAGAGGATGTTGTAGATGACACTAGTGATAGAGCTACTTTTCTTGGTGTATTTAAAGAAGATGGACTTTTTATTAATATATTGGTAGCCTCTTCTTCAAAAATGGTTGTTAATCTACCCATGAGGAGTGTAAAAAGTGGAAGTGGAAACATTGAGATAAATTTAGCAATAGGCCTTTGCAAGGATGGAAAATAATAGAAAACTATATTTTACATTATTATTAGATAAATAAATAAAATATTAAAATTTATAATAAAAAATTATATAAAAATGATTACTTTTATCATGTGACCTATGCAAATGTCATTTAAAAAATTATAAGTATACACACAAGTATATGATGTTTCAAAAATATTGTCAAAATTGCATAATCTTTTATCTTATATAAGTAAGATATAACATTACTTTTTGTAATTTTATCTTAACAAAACACTAAATAATATATTGAAATGGTGTAATCTCTATATACATAACTTCTAGAAATTAGTACCTATTAATTTAAAGAAACTTCTAGTGTTACATGTGCAAAGAAACTTTCTTCATTTTTATTATTAAAGAGCAAAAAATGTATGACTATAAAATATGATCATTTAACATTTTATAGTTAGTATCTAATGTTTTTTCTTAGGTATTAGCAAATTTATCTTCTTAGAAATCTTGCTCAAATTTTGCTAAGAATATTTACTTAGATAGATTTGATTTTTTTAAGTAGATATATTCACATAGATTGGAATTATTTGATTGGAAACATCTCATTTTTTTTTATTTGGATGACAATTGGTTATAAGATTTTTTTGAGATGTAACTCTATTGGACACCTTACTTTTTAGATAAAAAAGGTTTAATATATTTTAAATTTTAATTTACAAAATTAATTCTTTTGTATGTATATATTGTTTGAAAAAGATTGTCACAATTACATAATTTTTTGTCCAAGTAAAATAAAATTTCTTATCATTTTTGTTTTAATATTAACAACTATATATATATATATATATGAAATATAAAATTAAATACCCTTAAATACCCATCAAAAATTCAAATAAATTTGTATCACTACATGTACAAATAAAGTGTACTTTATCTATTTTTTAATGTCGTGAGATTTTACAAAAAAATATGACTTGGGCATCTAATTGTATTTCCCTCCATAGACATGACACATAATATGAAAAATTCTTTCAAGTTTAGTTGTGCACTTATACACATAGCTAGGCATGGTCTCAACCACTCCCATATATGGTTTCCTTCCTTCATATAGATGAATAGCTTGATATTAAGCCTATTCATGTAGTTGTCCACAAAATTTTTATATCATATACATAAATAGAGAATAGATAGGTAAAATGATGTAGTGCAAAGTGTGATAGAGATCTCCTAGGCTTCCAAGTCCAAATTCATTTTATTTTTCATGTGGATTGCTCTAGCTTTGACTCAAACTCATTCTTTACTATAGTATCATTAGCATGATCACCCCACTACTTTTTATCATTACCATATTCTATAGTTGTACTTTGAATGCAAAGATTTGTCTTTGTGCCATCTAAAGGACTAATAAAATTTCTCTTCATTCTTCCTTCAAATTATATATTGTCAAATACATTAAATCCAAAAAAAAGATGAAGCCATAGAAGTAGAAAGTATACCTTTATACCCACAATAGTTAATTATCCATCATTGGTTGAATGGGAGTGTGGACTAACATTGAAATTCCTTTTATTTATGGAAGCCATGGAAGCCATGGAATCCATGAATTCTTCATGTTAATTATCCATCATTGGTTGAATGGGAGTGTGGATTAACATTGAAGTTCCTTTTATTTATGGAAGCCATGGAAGCCATGAATTATTCATGTTGTGAGGATTTTCCAAGCTTGGTAATGAAATCCTTGGTAATTTTTTTGCTAAAGCATAACCTTTGTGACAAGCATATTAGAGTAGTATATAACAAGTTAGTTTGAATTTTAGGATAATCAAATTTTTAGTTTTGTACATATAAGATTTAGGGTTTATATAATAACATTTAGTTTTAGGTGTAACAACATTTAACTTAGCAAAAGTGCAAGTTAAAAATTTGGAATGTGAAGTAGGAGGATTAGGCTAATAGTTAGAAGGGGGTTTTGAATTTAGTAAAGTAGAAGCAAGATGATGAAGATGAAGAGAGAGATGGTGATAAGGATATTGCAAATGATTTGGTAGAGGATGTTGATGATATAGCTACTTTTATTGGTGCATTAGAAGATGACGTTTTGATTAATATATTGGAAAGCTCTTGTTTAAAAAATGTTAGACATTCTACCCATAAGGAGTGTAAGAAGTGGGAGTAGATGCATTGAGATAGACTTAGCAATGGCTCTTTGCAAGGATGCAAGAATGATAAAAATCCATATCATACATGCAAATCCTTCTAAAAGAGAAACTTCTAGCTTTGAGGGAATATTTTACTATTGAAAAGGTAGTCATTTAATTAATGTAGAGAAGGATTCAAAAAATGAGATTTTTCTAGATTGAACTTCTCCTTTCCCAAATGTTTCACTTGGTAAAAATCAAGTTGTGGCTTTGGGCGATATCCCTATTTCTTGCGAATCCTTTGCCTTAGAGTTGAGTCTATTAGTTAATTTTTTTGAAGATTTCTCAATACATAATTATTTTTTAACATATTTAATAAGGAATTTTGTAGGTAAAATGGTAAAGTAGAAGGCATTCAACAAATGGATGGAAAAATCATGGAATAATATCCCTCTTCCTTCCCTAACAATTCTATTTAATGGATTCTTCATGATACATTTTAGTTTGAAAGTAGAAAGTAGATAGGGTACAAATATGTGATCTAGGGCCTTGGATTCATGAAAGAGTATGTATATTCATTAGCCCTTGATAGCCCTTTTTAACCTTAACTTTCCAAGACTACAAGTTTGAAAATTTGGAATGTGAAGAAGAATGAGGAATAGACTAATGGTTAAAAGGGGGTTTTGAATCTATCAAAGTAGAAGGGAGAGGGTGAAGATGAAGAGGGAGATGGTGATAAGTATACTATAGAGGATGTTTGTGATAGAGCTACTTTTCTAGGTGGATTAGAAGATGAAAATTTGATTGATATACATTAGCATCTTCTTAAAAAAATTTAGCAAGTCTACCCACGAGGAGTGTAAGAAGTGGTAGTGGATCCATTGAGATAAAATTAGCAATGGGTCTTTGTAAGGATATAATAATGATATAAATTCATATCATACATGCAAATCCTTCTATAAAGAGAAACTTGCAACTTCAATGGAGGATCTTGCCACTAAAAATATATACAATTAATTTAGAGAAGACTTCAAAAAATGAGGTTTCACTAGATTCACCTTACCCCTAACCAAATGCTTCACTTGGTAAAACTTAGGTTGTGGCTTTGGGAGATATCCCTATTTCTTGTGAACCCTCATCCTCAAAGCTAAGCCTATTAGCTAGAGGTGTTGAAGCTTTCTTAGTGCATAAAATTTCCACAACTTTAATAGGAAAATGTTGGTGATAAGGGTATTGTAGAGGATGTTGGTGATAGAGCTGATTTTCTAGGTGAGTTAGAAGATGAATATTTTGTTAATATATTGGAAACCTTTTCTTCTTTCAAATATTAGCAAGTATATCTAAGAGGAGCATAAGAAGTGCTAGTGGAAACATTTATAACTTAGCAATGGGCCTTTTCTAGGATGCAAAAATGATAGAAATCCATTTTGTACATGCAAATCCTTTTGCATAGAAAAGTTTGAAACTTAAAGGGAAATATTCTACTAAAATGGCAGTCAAAATTAATTTAGATAAGGCTTAAAAAATAGAGGTTTTGTTAGAGTCAACTTCTCCTTTCCCAAATGTTTCACTTGGTAAAACGTAGGTTGTAGCTTTGGAGATATGCCTATGTCTCATGAGCTCTCACCCTATGAGATGAGTCTATTAACTAAAAATGTTGAAGTTTTCTTAGTGCATAAGCTTTCACAACTATAACAAGAAAACTAAAGTAAGTGGTTAAGGAACAATAATTCAACAAATGGATGGAAATATCATGGCTTGATATTCCTTCCTCCTTCCACAAGAACATTATTAAATAATATATTCTTCATGAAATAGTTCTATTTGAATGTAGATACAATACAAACATGGGATTAATGCCCTTGGTTTCATGGAAGCATAGGCTTATTCCTCAACCCTTGGTCGCCCTTTTTTCACCCTAACTTATCAAGAGTGCAAGTTTGAAAATTTAGAATACAAAGTAGGAGGGCTAAGTTAATAGTTAGAAGGGGGTTTTGAATCTAGCAAAGTAGTAGAGAGAATGAAGATGAAGAGGGATTTGGTGATAAGGATATTATAGAGGATGCATTGGAAGAAATTTTGATTAATATAATTGCAACTTCTTTAAAAAATGTTAGTAAGTCTAGACCCATGAAGAGTATAAGAAGTAGTAGTGGATAGATTGCAATAAACTTAGCAATGGGTCTTGACAAGGATGCATGAATGATATAAATCCATATCATACATGCAACTCTTTTGAAAAGAAAAACTTGTAGCTTCAAGGGAAGATCTTGTAATTGAAAAGGTAGTTGCAATTAATTTAGATTGTAAGGATTCAAAATAGGATGTTATTCTAGATTTAGCTTCTCCCCATCCAAAAGTTTCACTTAGCAAAACTTCGGTTGTGGCTTTGGGAGATATGTCTATTTCTCATGAGCTCTCATTTTTAGAGTTAAGTCTATTAGATAAAAGTGTTGCAGCTCCCTCTGTATATGAGATTTCCACATATTTAATAGGAATATCTATAGGTGAAGTGGTTAAGAAGTAGCATTCAATAAATGGATGGAAAAATCATGGTTTGATGTCCTTCCTCCTCTAACAACACTATTTAATGGATTCTTCATGATATAGTTCAAATTGGAAGTGGAAAAGGTACAAATATGGGATTAAGGACCTTAGTTTTATGGAAAAACAAGTTGGTTGCTTAGTCCTTGGTATCCCTTTTTTGACCCTAACTTATTGTTGGATCCAAAATTGTTACTCCAAAATGTTAGAACACAATTTCACTTCCAAAGCCAAGGGTTGTCATCAAAGTAAAACCAAGACCCATCCACAAATTATGGAAGGTTGAAGGTCAATTGATGAGAGTGGATAAGCATTGCACTTTGAACTCAACTTAAGCCCTAGAAGGTGTTCCTAGATGTAACCTTAAACAAGGCTTTTGATATAGTAGAAAGGTAACATATAATAAATAGATCGTAGTGATATCCACATACAAGTTTTGATCCCAAATGTTGTCATCCCAAATGTTGTCACTAAACCAAAAATGCTCACTACTATGATCTCTTATATAGATGAGAAACATATGCAAACATGGTTCACTGAGATAGATGATTTGATAAGGAACATTAATAATATTTCCCTGTTGACAATGTTGAATCATGAATGCATAAAAACTTACAATCCTAAACTATTGATTAAAGATTTTGGTTGTTTTAAGAGTGTGATCGGTCAGAGCTTTCCAAGCCCAATGCTTATTTGAGGGGTTATAGAGTCACGGTTAACAAAAGAAGAATAATGAATAAAAACATAGAACAATCGATTTGTGCATAAAAATACATCAAAATATAGATGTTCCAAACAAATCATACTTAATCATCCATCACTAAGTTGCATAAATCAATATCATTACAAAACTTATAATAGTTTTAAAAAATGTTATCACATCATTCACATCAAATTTACATTCATGTGAAAGGGAACCTTATCCAAGATCAAGAATTCCCCTAAAAATGTGAAAACAATCATGGAAAACAATGGGTTCTCAAACCCCCTTCACGCTAGACGAATACATGCCCTCGCCGTTTCATCTATTGAACTCCTGTTCTAGCACTTGTCGGTAGTTTACAAGGAAATAGAACTCTGTCGGGCCCCCATGGGAGGTTACTTCTGCCGGCAGACACTCTCCCTTCACTCGTCGGCACACGGACTAGGTTAGCGAACCATCACTACCAACCGCCGACTAACAGTTGGCTGCATGTGAAAAGGTTTTCGAAAAGCGTGTCAGGCGTCGAGAAACAAACAACCCAGGGTCCGTCGGCAAACCAAGCAAGGTTCGAAACTACATGCCGGGAGCCGGTAAACACTCAGAACCTTCCTCAACAGCCAAAAATTTAGAATTTTGAAGATATTTCGATGTTTCGATGAATATCGAAGCTTTAACACAGGGGAGGGCAAAAATGGGGCAAAAATACAAAATGAGCCAGACATAAACGGATTTTACAGTTTTTTTTTTTCGGGGGTGGGGGGAAGAAGTCCCTACACTTACCAAGAGGGCAGTTTTGAATATTTTAAATCTAAAGCAAAAGGAGTAGGTTAATGGTTTTCTAGTTTCTTTTTTTTTAATGGAGAAGAATACAGAGTTTAGTCCATCGATCTGTAGATTAAATAAATATTTAAAAGGTAAACTCTCATATAAACTCTCAAAAAATGTGTAATGGCCGTTCATTCATACCACTAGCAAATCAGAAGTTGAACCCACGACCTAGACTATCTAAAACAACGACCAAGCTTGAGTGAGATAACTCGAAGAGTCAAGGAGTAGGCTAATTGTTAGAAGGGGGTTTTGAATCTAGTAGAGGAGAAGGGAGATGATGAAGAGTAAGACATAGATGTTGTATAGGATATTCTAGAAGATGTTGTTGATAGAGATAATTTTCTAGGTGCATTAGAAGATGATTTTTTTTTATTAATATATTGGCAACCTTTTCTTTAAAAAATGTTAGCAACTCTAATTATGAATGTAAGGAGTGGGAGTGGATACATTGAGATAGACTTAGCAATGGGTCTTTGGAAGGATGTGAGAATCATAGAAATCCATATCATACATTCAACTTCTTTTGTGAAGAGAAACTTGTAGCTTTGAGGATTTATCTTGCCACTAAAATGATAGTCATAATTAATTTACAAAAGGCTTCAAAAGAGGAAGTTTTGGTAGATTCAACTTCTCCCTACCCAAATGTTTCACTTGGTAAAACTCAAGAGTTGGCTTTATAAGTTTTATAAAGGGGTTTTGAATCTAGAAAAGTAGGATGAAAAGGGTGAAGTTGAAGAGGGAGATGGTGATAATGATATTGTAGAGGATGTTTGTGATATAGCTACTTTTATAGGTGCATTATAAGATAGATTTTTGAGTAATATGTGGGTGACTTCTTCCTTAAAAATATTAGCAAGTCTACCCATGATAAGTGCAAGCAATGGTATAGTGGATACACTGAGATAAAATTAGCAATGGATCTTTGCAAGGATGTAAGAATGATAGAAATTCATATTATAGATGCAATCCTTCTATAAAGAGAAACTCGTAGCTTCAAGGGAGGATCTTACTGCTAAAAGGATAGTCACAATTAATTTAAAGAAGCCTTCAAAAATGGATGTTTTACTAGATTCAACTCCTCTCTACCCAATTTTTTTACTTGATAACTTACTCAAGTTGTAGCTTTGGGAGATATCCCTATTTCTTGTGAGCCCTCACCCTTAGAACCAAATCAATTAGCTAAAAGTGTTGAATCTTTCTCAGTACATAATTTTCCACAACTTTAATAGGAAAAATTGTAGGTAAAGTTGTCAAGGAGTGGGCATTTGACAAATACATAAAAATATCATGGTATAATATTCTTTCTCATTCCTAACAATTTTATTAATATATTTTTCATGATATAGATGAGTTTGAAAGTTGATAAGGTACAAACATGGTATTAAGGGCCTTCGTTTCATGGAAGAGTAGGTCTATTCCTCAACCCTTGGTATTCATGTTTAGACTCAAACTTACCACGAGTCTAGGTTTGAAAATTTGGAATGTGAAGTAGAACAATTAGGATAATAGTTAGAAGGGGGTTATGAATCTAGTTGAGTAGAAAGGAGTAGAAGGGAGAGCGTGAAGATGAAGAGGTAGATGGTGATAAAGATATTATAGAGGATGTTGAGATGACACTAGTGATAGAGCTATTTTTCTAGGTGTATTAGAAGATAAATTTTTATTAATATATTGGTAGCGTCTTCTTCAAAAAAGGTTTTCAATCTACCCATGAGGAGTGTAAAAAGTGGAAGTGGAAACATTGAGATAAATTTAGGAATGGACCTTTGCAAGGATGGAAAATGATAGAAAACCATATACATTATTATTAGATAAATAAATAAAATATTAAAATTTATAATAAAAAATCATCTAAAAATGATTACTTTTATCATGTGACCTATACAAATGTCATTTAAAAAAATTATAAGTATACGCACAAGTATATATTGTTTCAAAAATATTATGTCAAAATCATATAATCTTTTATCTTATACAAGTAAGATATATCATTATTTTTTGTAATTTTATCTTAACAAAACACTAAACAATATATTGAAATGGTGTAATCTCTATATACATAACTTCTAGAAATTAGTACCTATTAATTCAAAGAAACTTCTAGGATTACAAGTGCAAAATAACTGGTTGAGAATTTTTATTAAAGAATAAAGATTGTATGTCTATAAAATATGATCATTTGGCATTTTATAGTTAGCATCTAATGATTTTTCTTAGGTATTAGCGAATTTATCTTCTTAGAAATCTTGTTCAAATTTTGCTAAGAAGATTTACTTAGATACATTTTAATTTTTAAAGGATTTATTTATATAAGTTGGAATTACTTGATTGGAAATATCTCATTTTTTAATTTGGAGGATGATATGTTTTTATAATATTTTTTTAGATGCAACTTTATTCTACCTTACTTTTTAGATTAAAAAAGTGTTAATATATTTTAGAATTTGATTAAAAGGCTTAATTCTTTTGTAAGTATACATTTTTTGAAAAATGTTGTCACAATTACATAATCTTTTTTCTAAATAAAATATGATACTATTTCTTATCAATTTCATTTTAATAAAAACAACAATATATCTATATAGTCTATTGTATATATAGATGAAATATAAAACTAAATACCAATCAATTCAAAGAAATTTATATCACTACATGTGCAAATAAAATGTACTTTGTCTATTTTTATAATGAGATTTTACAAAAATTATAACTTGAGCACCTAATTGTGTTTCCCTCAATAGACATGACACCTAATATAAATAATTCTTTCAAGTTTATGGTTTCTTTCCTTTAGATGAATAGCTTGATATTAAGCCCATTCATGGAGTTGTCCACAAAATTTTTGTATCATATACATAAATAGAGAATAGACTAGAGAATAGAGTAGACAAGTAAAATGATGTAGTGCAATGTGTGATAGAGATCTCATAGGTTTCCAAGTCCAAATTCATTTTATTTTCTATGTGGATTGCTCTAGCTTTGACTCAAACTCATTCTTTACTATAGTATCACTAGCAAGATCATCCCACTACTTTTTTATCATTATCATATTCTATTGTTGTACATGAATGGAAAGATTTGTCTTTTTGCCATCTAAAAGACTAATAAAGTTTCTCTACCCTCTTCCTTTGAATTCTATATTGTCAAATACATTAAATCCAAAAACGACGAAGCTATAGTAGAAAATCAACCTTTAGACCCACAATAGTTAATTATCCATCGTTGGTTGAATGAGAGTGTGGATTAACATCGAAATTCCTTTTATTTATGGAAGCCTTGGAATCTTCATGTCGTGAGGATTTTCCAAGCTTGGTAATGAATTCCTTGGTAAATTTTTGCTAAAACATAACCTTTGTGACAAAGCATATTAGAGTAGTATATACCAAGATTTGAATTTTAGGATAATAAAAAATTTCTAGTTTTGTATATAAGATATAGGGTTTATACAATAATATTTAGTTTTATGTTTAATAACATTTAACTTACCAAAGTGCAAGTTAAAAATTTGGAATGTGAAGTAGGAGGATTAGGCTAATAGTTAGGAGAGGGTTTTGAATTTAGTAAAGTAGAAGCAAGATGACGAAGATGAAGAGAGAGATGGTGATAAGGATATTGTAGATGATGTGGTAGAGGATGTTGATGATATAGCTACTTTTATTGGTGCATTAGAAGATGAAGTTATGATTAATATATTGGAAAGCTCTTGTTCAAAAAATGTTAGACATTCTACACATAAGGAGTGTAAGAAATGGGAGTAGATACATTGAGATAGACTTAGCAATGGCTCTTTGCAAGGATGGAAGAATGATAAAAATACATATCATACATGCAAATCCTTCTATAAAGAGAAACTTGCAGCTTTAAGGGAAGATTTTACTATTGAAAAGGTAGTCATAATTAATGTAGAGAAGGATTCAAAAAATGAGGTTTTTCTAGATTAAACCTCTCCTTTCCCAAATGTTTCACTTGGTAAAAATCAAGTTGTGGCTTTGGATGATATCCCTATTTCTTGTGAATCCCTTCCCTTAGAGTTGTCTATTAGTTAAAAGTTTTGAAGCTTTCTCGATGCATAATTTTTCACATCTTTAATAAGAAATTTTGTAGGTGAAGTGGTTAAGTAGAAGGCATTCAACAAATAGATGGAAAAATCATGGAATAATATCTTGCTTCGTTCCCTAATAATTCTACTTAATGGATTGTTCATGATACATTTTAGTTTGAAAGTAGAAAGTAGATAAGGTAAAAATATGTGATCAAGGGCCTTGTATTCATGAAAAAGTATGTATATTACTTAGCCCTTGATAACCCTTTTTTAACCTTAACTTACCAAGACTGTACAAGTTTAAAAATTTAGAATGAGAAGAAGAATGAGGAATAGACTAATGGTTAAAAGGGGGTTTTGAATCTAGCAAAGTAGAAGGGATAGGGTGAAGATGAAGAGGGAGATGGTGATAAGGATATTGTAGACAATGTTTGTGATAGAGCTACTTTTCTAGGTGGATTAGAAGATGCAAATTTTATTGATATGTTAGCAACTTCTTCCTTTAATTTTTTTAGCGAGTCTACCCATGAGGAGTGTAAGAAGTGGTAGTGGATACATTGAGATAAAATTAGCAATGGGTATTTGCAAGGATATAATAATGATAGAAATTCATATCATACAAGCAAATCCTTTTATAAAGAGAAACTTGCAACTTCAAGGGAGGATCTTGCCACTAAAATTCTACACAATTAATTTAGAGAAGCCTTCAAAAAATGAGGTTTTGCTAGATTCACCTTCTCCCTACCCAAATGCTTCACTTGATAAAACTCAGGTTGTGGCTTTGGGAAATATCCTTATTTCTTGTGAGCCCTCACCCTCAAAGCTAAGTCTATCAACTAGAAGTGTTGAAGCTTTCTTGGTGCATAAGTTTTCCACAACTTTAATAGGAAAATGTTAAGTAAAGTGGTTAAGGAGTGGGCATTTGCAAATGGATTGAAAACTCATGACACGATATCCTTCCTCCTTCCCTAATAATACTATTTAATGGATTCTTCATGATAAAGTTGAGTTTGAAAGTAGATAAGGTATAAATATGGGATTAAGGGCCTTGGTTTCATGGATGAGTAAGTCTATTCTTCAACCCTTGGTAGCCCATTTTTACCTTAACTTACCACTTCTTATGCTCCTCTTGGATAGACTTGCTAATATTTAAACTTAACTTAGCAATGGGCCTTTTCTAGGATGCAAAAATGATAGAAATCCATTTTATACATGCAAATACTTTTGCAAAGAAAAGTTTGAAGCTTAAGGGAAATATTCTACTTAAAGGGTGGTCAAAATTAATTTAGATAAGGCTTCAAGAAATGAGGGTTTGTTAGATTCCTTCTCCTTTCCCAAATGTTTCACTTGGTAAAACCTAGGTTGTAGCTTTGGAGATATGCCTATGTCTCATGAGCTCTCACCCTATGAGATGAGTCTATTAGCTAAAAGTGTTGAAGCTTTCTTAGTGCATAAGTTTTCACAACTTTAATAAGAAAATTTATAGGTAAAGTGGTTAAGGAACAATAATTCAACAAATGGATGGAAAGATATGACTTGATATTCCTTCCTCCTTCCCTAAGAACATTATCAAATAATATATTCTTCATGAAATAGTTCTATTTGAATGTAGATACAATACAAACATGGGATTAATTCCTTGGGTTTCATGGAAGCGTAGGTTTATTCCTCAACCCTTAGTCACCCATTTTTCACCCTAACTTATCAAGAGTGCAATTTTGAAAATTTAGAATATGAAGTAGAAGGAGGGCTAGGTTAATAGTTATAATTAGGGGGTTTTGAATCTAGCAAAGTAGCAAAGAGAATGAAGATGAAGAGGGATTTGGTGATAAGGATATTATAGAGGATGCATTAGAAGATGAACTTTTGATTAATATAATTGCAGCTTCTTGTTTAAAAAATGTTAGTAAGTCTAGACCATGAAGAGTGTAAGTAGTAGTAGTGGATACATTGCAATAAACTTAGCAATGGGTCTTAACAAGGATGCATGAATGATATAAATCCATATCATACATGAAACTCTTTTTGAAAAGAAAAACTTGTAGCTTCAAGGGAAGATCTTGTAATTGAAAAGGTAGTTGCAATTAATTTAGACTGTAAGGATTTAGATTAGAACGTTTTTCTAGATTTAGCTTCTCCCTGTCAAAAAATTTCACTTAGCAAAACTCAAGTTGTGGCTTTGGGAGATATATCTATTTCTCATAGCTCCCATTCTTAGAGTTAAGTCTATTAGATAAAAGTGTTACAGCTCCCTATGTATATGAGATTTCCACATATTTAATAGGAATGTCTGTAGGTAAAGTGGTTAAGAAGTAGCATTCAATAAATGGATGGAAAAATCATGGTTTGATGTCCTTCCTCCTCTAACAACACTATTTAATGGATTCTTCATGATATAGTTCAATTTGGAAGTAGAAAAGGTTTGAATATGGGATTAAGGACCTTAGTTTTATAGAAAATTAGGTCAGTTGCTTTGTCCTTGGTATCCCTTGTTTGAACCTAACTTATTATTGGGTCCCAAAATTGTTATTCCAAAATGTTAGAACACAATTTCACTTCCAAAGCCAACGTTGTCTTCAAAGTAAAACCAAGACCCATCCACATATTATGGAAGGTTAAAGGTCAATTTACAAGAGTGAATAAAATTTCTTGCACTTTGAGCTGAACGTAAGCCTTGGAAGGTGTTCCTAGATGTAAACTTAAACAAGGCTTTTGGTACAGTAGAAAGTTGAACAAATAATAAATAAATTGTAGTGATATCCACACACACGTTTTGATCTGAAATGTTGTCACTAAACCAAACCTTCGCATTGCTCCATAGATGATAAACATATGCAAACATGGTTCACTAAGATGAATGATTTGATAAGGAACATTAATAATATTTCCCTGTTGACAATGTTGAATCATGAATGCATAAAAACTTACAATCCTAAACTATTGATTAAAGATTTTGGTTATTTTAAGAGTGTGATTGGTCAGAGGCTTCCAAGCCCAGTGCTTATTTGAGAGACCTTATAGAGTCATAGTTAACAAAAGAAGAAGAATGAATAAAAGCATAGAACAATTGATTTGTGCATAAAAACGCATCAAAATATAGATATTCTAGACAAAACATACTTAATCATCCATCACTAAGTTGCATAAATCAATATGTAAACACAAAATGATCATTAGAAAACTTATAATAGTTTTAAAAAATGTCACATCATTCGCATCAAATTTACATTCAAGTGAAAGAGGACCTTATCCAAGTTCAAGAATTCCCGTAAATGTGAAAACAATCATGGAAACAATGGGTTCTCAAACCCCCTTCATACTCAGACAAATACATGCCCTCGCCATTTCATTTATCGCGCTCCTGTTCCAGCACTTGCCGGCAGTTTCCAAGGAAATAGAACTCTGTCGGGCCCTCATGGGAGGTTACCTCTGCCGGCAGACACTCTCCCTTCACTCGTCGGGCACACGGACTAGGTTAGCGAACCATCACTACCTACTGCCGAGTAACAGTACGCTGCATGTGAAAAGGTTTTCGAAAAGCGTGTCAGGCGTGGAGAAACAACGAAACCAGGCTCCGTCGGCGAACCGAGCAAGGTTCGAAACTACATGCCGCGAGGCCGATAAACACTCAGAACCTTCCTCAACAGCCAAAAATTTAGAATTTTGAAGATTTTTCGATGTTTCGATGAATATCAAGCTTTAACACAGGGGAGGGCGAAATTGGGGCAAAAATACAAACTGAGCCAAACATGAACAGATTTTACAGGTTTTTTTTTTGGCAGGGGAAGAAGTCCCCACACTTACCACGAGTGAAGTTACGAATATTTTAAATCTGAACCAGGGGTAGGTTAATGGTTTTCTAGTTTGTTTGTTTGTTTGTTTTGTGTTTTTTTTAAGTTTGAGAAGAATCTAGAGTTTAGTCTAAAACTTCTCAAGCAACGTGTAATGAACCCTCATCCACACCACCAACAAATCAGGAGTTGAACCCACGACTTAGACTATCTAAAGCAACGACCCAAATTGAGCGACGATAAGTGAGCTAACTCCAAGGGTTAAGAAGTAGGCTAATTGTTAGAAGGGGGTTTTGAATCTAGTAGAGGAGAAGCGAGATGGTGAAGAGTAAGACATAAATGTTGTATAGGATATTCTAGAGGATGTTGGTGATAGAGATAATTTTCTAGGTGCATTAGAAGATGAATTTTTACAAGGTGAACTCTCTTATAACCTCTCAAGTAACGTGTAATGGACCCTCATCTACACCACCAACAAATCAGGGGTTGAACCCACGACCTAGACTATCTAAAGCAATGATCGAGACCAAGTGAGGCCAAGTGAGCTAACTCCAAGGGTCAAAGAGTAGGCTAATTGTTAGAAGAGGGTTTTGAATCTAGTAGAGAAGGGAGACGATGAAGAGTAATACATAGATGTTGTATAGGAAATTCTAAAGGATGTTGGTGATATAGATAATTTTCTAGGTGCATTAGAAGATGAATTTTTAATTAATATATTAGCAACTTAAAAAAAAAAAATGTTTGCAACTCTAATTATGAATGTAAGAAGCAAAAGTGGATACATTGAGATAGACTTAACAATGGGTCTTTGGAAGGATGCAAGCATGATAGAAATCCAAATCATACATTCAACTCCTTTTGTGGAGAGAAACTGGTAGCTTCAAGGATATATATCTTGCTACTGAAAAGGTAGTCATAATTAATTTATAGAAGGCTTCAAAAAAGGAAGTTTTAGTAGATTCAACTTCTCCCTACTCAAATGTTTCACTTGTTAAAACTCAAGAGTTGACTTTAGGAGATATTCATTTTTATTGTGAACCCTTATCCTTAGAATTGAGTCTATTGGCTAAAAGTTTTGAATCTTTCTCAATGCATAAGTTTTCCACAACTTTAATAGGAAAATTTATAGGTAAATTAATTAAGGACAAGGAATTCAACAATGGATGGAAAAATCATGACATGATATCCTCCCTTCTTCCCTAACAACACTATTTAATGGATTCTTCATGATATAGTCCAATTTGAGAGTAGATAAGGCACAAATATGGGATTAAGAACCTTGATTTCATGGAAGAGAAAGTCTATTCTTTAGCCCTTGGTAGTCCTTTTTGACCTCAAGATAGTGGTTCTCATTGTTGCACCCTTTTGGGTACACCTTTGTCCCCTCCCATTGGTCTATATACTATAGCATGCATTTCAATTAATTTTATATTAAAATGGATCTTCACCATGATGGCATTCATCGTAGCTATGTATGAGCATGTATGTTGTTGGACCTCTCTTATTTATTCTTTCATTCTATCCAAATTTTGTCTTAGGTTGGTTCATGGCTACAACTCGTGGATATCAAAGGCTTTCCTTTTAGGTGCTTTGACTATATTTTTTTGTGGAATAAATAATTTGAATGTTTCCATTCTTAAAGGTGTTGGGTTTTAGCTCTATTCCCTAGAAAATAAAAGAACTAAGCAAGGAATTCTTATGGAGGAATCATGAAAATTTTTATGCAATGTAAATGTCTTTAAAAATGAAAAAAGGTTGCATTTCAAGAGGATCGATAAATGTAGAATGGTGAGGATGTGGTAGAAATAGGTGCCAAAGAACTCTTGAATAGTTTTAAATAAGTGGAGCATTTATCTTTGGTGTAGAGGAGTGTAACAAGCCCCAAATTTACCCAATAGATTCTACCTAAGTTTTAACTTAGAAATTAAATAACACAAGTCCTCAAGTACATGGACATATTTTTTTTCCTTTTCATTATCATAAATGCACATTGCATATATCATTACATGAATGAAGTAAACATTACATAATTTCCAATAAATGAAATTCATCTTTCAAATACAATTTACAAATGATTCAATATCATAACTCACAAGAGTTTAGTGGTTTGAAAGTGGTTGAAGTGTCCACCTATGGATCTCACTTCTGGTCGAGGTGTCCACCTATGGATCATGCTCCTACTATTTTGCAAGACTTAGTAGCTGACTCAAAGAGGGAGAGCATCATCCAAGTGTTTTTCCTCCAACCACTGGCTTAAGTGGTCCCCCACACATCTTCCTAACTGGTAAGATGGCACTACCCTTCAACGAAGAGTTTCATATGAAAAATATATATAATGCACATTTGAGGGTGAAGCCACAACAGTGGTTTACAATTTGATGGTGGAAGGAAAATTGAGAAAAATCGACCCCATGGCAAAAAAAATGGTTTTAGGGGTTCGAATGAACCTACAAGTTCGACCGAACCAAAAAGGGGTTTGATCGAACCCATTAATTACTGGGCCCACATTTCTTGCCCAAAAAAAGGAAAATGCATATTGAAGGGGGTTCGAATGAACCCTAGTTCAAACGAACCCCCCTTATTCCTCATTCTCCCCCTAAAACACAAAAAAGCCCTAAATTTTTATGCTTCGAAGCTCGAGTTGAGGATGAAAATGGAGGAGTCTTCACAAACCCAACTGAAATCAGGTAGTCCTCAGAATGAGGTATCTAACGAATATAATTTTAATATGTTTTGGTTTTATTATGTATTTGTTTTTTAGTTTTATTAAACATAGGTTTTTCATCAAAAATGAAGGTCTTTGTTCTACACATGTGGAAAAAAAGCAGAGTATCAAAAATAAAATAAAAATGAGTGCACCAGATATTGAAGTCCTTGATCTAACAAAAATAGATAAATTGAATTTTGATATATACAAAAAAAGTTACGCGTTATACAATCGCGCTATGTCTGAATTGTAATTGGTTTGACTTCGAAACTTGATTAAAGAAAAAATATTCAATAAAAAACTATCTAACCAAGTGGAAACACTAGATATCAAAATTACAAATCTAAATTCGAAAGAATTAGAATTTTATCCTTCATGGAAAAAAAGTTATGTGTTATACAATGTGCGTCACTTTTTTAAAATGTTATTTTATGAAAAAAATAAGCTTTTGTGGGAGATGGAAAAAGAAGTGCAATATGATTCCAAAATTTTTGAAAAAAATATGTTTAGAATGTACAGAAAAAATGTGACGAGACTCTAGTTTGCATCATCTTCAAATTCCTCACGGTTTAGTAGCTATAGGTGCCCGAATGTGAAGATTTAGTTAAAAATAATAATTTCAGTGTCTAGTTTGGCCAAAAATTGTAAACCACTATTGTGGGATCACCCTTGAGTATCTGGTGTTGTGTATTACATACCTAGTATGAACATACAAAGGATACCCTCCTACTAGCATGACACTACTGAATAGTATGCAATACTAGATCATAGTGAACCGATAAAGCATAAGCAGTGGCTTTTACACCTACTCTGACCAAAGATTCCATATATACAATAATTCCACTTTCTATGAGCGAAGTTGTATGTTCACCCACCCTTACTCGACTTGGAAACTATAATGGCCATTGAACCTCAAAGGTTACATTCATAATCAAGGTTTAACAAAAGTGATAACCCACTAATTTAGTAACATCATAGACCTTAAAGGCTTGACACAATTGCTAGATTCCGTGTTCCATACTTGTAAAGTTTAACCCAAGATTAACAATCACGAACAAGGTTTCATTCAAAGTGATGACACACAATTATTGAACTAATAGACCAAATAGGTTTAACACAATCTCTTGAATACTAGGTTACATACTTGTAACACTTTGGGTTTGGCTACCACCTCTTATTCAAGTTCTTTCATTTTAATCATGGAAGTAAATAATCTCTTACTTAATATGCAATCAGTTAATACTAATGACTCCATGTCACCGACTAGACATATCTGGTCTTAAAATCTAAAACACTATCAATATGTCAACATGTATAATAATTCAAAATTAAACTTGATTCAAGAAGATTACTTCTTCATATTAATTTTTGGACTCTTGGTTGCCATATCTAGTATGGCTCCATCCTTCTAGGACACTATAACTAATCTAGTTATCCTTGACATCAAATAACATATAAAGTCATGTTTATAATAATATCCCATAATATGTCAACATAATAAGCTATTAACTTCTAATAGCTCATCTAAGAACCTTTCGATTAATCTCTAATTCCCTCATGGTTCTTTCCAAGTTATCCTTTGTATTATCTATACAAGGTACCTACGTTTGTATGTTCATTAACAACCATATATACTTTCTCTCATTATGACACATATATTTACAAGTTTAAAATATATAACAAGTTCCTATCTAATATAGAGGACATTTCCAACTTGAGAGGAGTCTGTACTTCTGCACTTTAAATTCTCCTCGCATTATGGATTCAGGTTGCCAAGATGTAAAGTCCTCTTCTTTAAGGTTAGAATACCGTGAGTAGGTATTAATAGACTCTAGTTCAAATGTATAAGATAGTATCAATCAGAAGATAATGAAGACATATTTACGTATTCTAACTCTTTTGTTGAAAAATGATTTAAACCCTTATTTAAATGCATACCCTAACCTTAGGGAATATCTTACCCTTTTTACATAAGGAATATAGCCATTCAAGAACGTAAGTTCTCTACTCAAAGAAATGTATCCAACACATAGGTAGTCGCATAATAATATCATCCAACATAGTCCCATTACGACTCTAATCCATTTTGTTGAACAACATAGTCATTCAAACAATATGAACCCATTATTATAATTTATAATTATCAATAATTCTTTGATAACTTCATTTTTCAACATATATAGTTATGATAAACTCATATCACACTCTATATAGATTCTCTAATTTAGCTTCATGCAAATTAATGAAAACTCAAGCATTCATATCTATCTATTATCAAGTGGATGCCTATAATGATAGCACAACAATTTCCAAACAACACTCACTCAATTTCAGAATATAAAAGAGAGAAATGGAAGAAGAATAACAATCATGCCTAGAAAATATAGCTTCCAATAAAAGACATGCAATCCTAGATGCTTAGTGTAATGGTTCTCCTTGTTGTTTCTACGTACTCAACTCCATAATCAACTTCTTCTTACTCACAAAATCACACAACTATAATGCTCTCACTCACTCAACAATTTTGCTCTCTCTCACAAAATGATCTCTATAATGCACTCAAAAACACAACAAAATAACTCAGCAAAAATGCTCTCAATCCAAATGAATAGCTAAATGGTAAAATGCATCTCTCTCTATATAAGAAATAATGAGAAGACAAAGGCTACAAATATGCTACTAGTTTCACCACCTTTCTATTCCTTCTGCCACCTCTCAAACTGAAAACATAAACTCAATTCCAATTCTATCACTATGCAGGTCAAACGGTAAGTTGGGCACCTCTTTTCCTATTGCTAGCAGCAGAATAAGTTAGCTAATCAACACATAGACAGTCCAAATGCATACAGTTTCTAACTCTTTTGTTGGGTCGTTAAAATCAGTTATCACAATCTTGTTTACTAAGTCAAAATGCCTCTCTATATGGCTGCACAATTTAAAAGAAGTTTCTTGATTTATTTTTCTCTTTTCAACATGGCTATTTGGCTCATGTAACTTGAAAATGGCATGCCTCTACTTAGGAAACTTAGCCGATTCCAAAATAGTTGGCAAATAATATTAACATCTATGCATTATGTGCTATTTAGCTTCTCCTCTCATGTGCTTATCTCTGGCCATTGTTTGGCTTCTATATCGGTCTCTATTAAGTGGCATTTAATATACTTTGATTTTAGATACTTTTCAATGCATTTCTTAAGGGAAACTATATCATGCATAATTCTTAGCTCATATATATATATATAACATTTAAAAATCAATAACAATAAGCTGAAATATATATACATAATATATATTATGTATATACATATATATTATCATGCATATATATATATATATATATATATATTGATGCATATATATATAATACATAGATATGTATATGTATGAACACATATTACATATCTGCGCATGGGTATATGTAGGCATTTTTGTCAACGCATGTCCATACATGCATATGATCGTATGTATGCACCATCACATATATATACATACATATATTCAATATATATACGTACCTATATATATACATATCCACTATATGAATATCACAAGCTCATAAAAAGGATTTTAACACTTTGATTCAAATCAAAAAAGCAATCAAAAGGATTCAAAGACAATAACCCTAACATACTTATAAACCCAAAAGGATAACAACATGGTTCAACACATACTGACACTGACTCATCTAGGATACTCTACTTGGTGAAGTATGTGTGTAATTACTTAGATAATCATGATAGTGGTCTCCATACCAACTTCTTCTCCTGGATGATACTCTTCCTCCCCCTCTAGAGGGTTTGAGCCTATCTTGCATTCAACTTAGTGCAACAAGAACAAAGTTAACTGATAACATGAAAATCATATTCATCATATATCATTAAATCATTAAATCATTAAAAATAATTCTCATCATAATGCATATTCATAGATTTCATTCATCCATTAAACATATTAAAATCATAAAATATTGCATTTAAAATAATATTTACTCATAAAGGTAAAAGTAATCTGGTAACTCAAAAATGAGATGTAACATACCCTCCCCCTTAGGATTCATCGTCCTTGATGATGTATTGTATCACAACATATAGATAAAGTCAAATAAAGGTTTTTCTTTCAATTTTCAAATTCATGTAAGAAATAGGTTAAGTTCCATTAATCTTAAAATAATCTTCCCTCATAGCACAACTCTCTACAATTTGGTCCTTCCCAAACCTTGCACTGAGTGACCTTGCTATCACATTGGAAGATCTTGCATGTTTTAAACAAACTTTCTCTCCTGACAATTGTATATCGCAAGTACATTAGTAATGACTCACATGTACATCATAAGTACATTAATAATGACTCAATATGTACATCATAAGTATAATAGTGACTGGCTCATACATGAAACATATACCACAATGACTAGAAAAATACATTCACATTGGTTAACACACACTTGCCCTTAGTGCATCCCAAATAGAAAAATAATGTCGGTGCATTGTGCACTACACCATGGATCCCATCCTTTTCCTCAGACTTTTGCACCATCAAACAACTCATTAACCAAGAATGCCCATCACTAGTATTAATGTCCATTTTGAGCATAATAGTACTGCCCCTTGACTATTGTCTATCTCAAGCATAATATTTCCCTTAGACGCCTGTCAATATCGAGAATAATAGTCCACTTCTTGACTCATGCTTTGTATCAACAAAACATTCCTTGATCATCCTAATCTACTCTTCCATTTATGACAACACTTCTGGTCTAAGGCTAATTTTATTTCCTAGCTTATCCCAACTTATAGGAATTCAACCCTTCCTCCCGTACAATGTTTCAAATGGATCAAATTTTTATTGTAATAAAAGTATTCTGTAAATCCACTAGGACTTGATTTACCCTTTTGTTAACTAACTGTCTCAGGGTGATAAGCTTAACTTATATTAAATTGAATTTCCAATAAGGTGATTATGGTTTACTTAAACCTTATAGTTACTTGTGTGCCTATTTCTGAGATAACCTTCTTAGGAACACCATGCAATTAAACACTGGGTGAAGCCAAAATAGTGGTTTACAATTCAAGTGAGTAAGGAAAACTCACAAAAAATGACCCCAAAGCAAAAAAAGTGATTTTGGGGGTTCGTACAAACCTATTGGTTCGACCGAATGCATTAGGGGTTCGCTCGAACCCCTTTAAATTTTGGCCACCAAAACATAGAAAAAATGCATAGCAAAGGGGGTTCGAGTGAAACCCCTTGAAGAGGTTTGCTCAAACCATGGTTTGGCCAAACCCTGGTTTGAGCAAACCTCTAGGGGTTCGCTCGAACCCCCTTGCTCCTCATCCCCCTCCTGAGACACAAAAAAAGTCTATTTTTTTACGCTTTGGAGCTCGAGTTGAGGATGAAAATAGAGAAGTCTTTAGAAACCCTTTTGGAATCAGATAGTCCTCGGAATGAGCTATCCAACAAATATAATTTTTATATGTATTTTTTTTTTAGTTTTATTAAACATAAGTTCTTCACCGAAAATGGTCTTTGTTCTGCACATGTGGAAAAATAGTAGATTATCAAAAAAACAGTTTGAAAAATATGAGTGCACCAGATATTGAAGTCCTTGATCCAACAAAATAAAAATAAAAATTGATATATACAAAAAGTTACACGTTATACTACTGCTATGTCCGAATTGTAATTGGTTTGACTTCAAAACTTGATTAAAGAAAAAATATTCAATAAAAATATCTAACCAAGTGGAAGCACTAGATATCGGAGTTACAAATCTAAATTTGAAAGAATTAGAATTTTATCCTTCATGGAAAAAAGTTATCGTTATAGGGTGTATCACTTTTAAAAATGTTGTTTTTGAAAAAACCAAATGTGGAGATGGAAAAGAAGTGCAATTTGATTCCAAAATTTTGAAAAAAATATTTTTAGAATCTACAAACAAAATGTGACGAGACTCTAGTTTTCATCATCTTCAAATTCCTCACCGGTTTAGCTGCTATAGGTGCCGAATGTGAAGATTTAGTTAAAATAATAATTTTAGTGTCGTTTGGCCAAAATTGTAAACCACTATTGTGGATCACCCCGGAGGAAAGAAAACAAGAAAAAAATGACCCCATGCAAAAAAAATAGTTTTAGGGGTTTAAACGAACTTGTAGGTTCAAACGAACCCATAAGGGGTTCATTTGAACTAGGGTTTGAGCGAACCCATTAAATTTTGACCCCTCATTTCCCGCCCAGAAACAACAAAGAAAAGGCAAAAGGAAAGGGGGTTCGCTCGAACCAGGGTTCGAGCGAACCCCCCTTTGCCCTCATTCTCCCCCTCAGGCACTTTGAAAGTCCATATTTTTACACTTCAAAGCCCGGGTTGAGGATGAAAATGGAGGAGACTTCTCAAACCCAACTAGAATCAGGTAGTCCTCAGAACAAGCTATCCAATGACTATAATTTTAATATGTTTTGGTTTTATTATGTATTTGTTTTTTTAGATTTATTAAACATAGGGTTTTCACCAAAAATCAAGCTCTATGTTCTACACATGTGGAAAAATAGCAGATTATCAAAAAAAATTGAAAAATATGAGTGCACCAGATATTGAAGTCCTTGATCTTACCAAATTTTTTTTTGAATTTCAATACATACAAGGTCGCGCTATGTTTGAATTGTAATTGGTTTGACTTCGAAACTTGATTAAAGAAAAAAATTCTATAGAAAACTATCTAACCAAGTGGAAGCACTAGATATTAGAGTTAAAAATCTAAATTTGAAAGAATTATAATTTTATTCTTTATGGAAGAAAAGTTATGCGTTATACGGTGAGCGTCACTTTTTAAAAATGTTGTTTTATGAAAAAAAATAGTTTTCGAGGGAGATGGAAAAAGAAGTGCAATTTGATTCCAATTTTTTTTAAAAATATATATTTAGAATTTAGAGACAAAATGTCACAAAACTCTAGTTTGCATCATCTTCAAATTCCTCACGATTTAGCCTCTATAGGTGCCCGAAAGTGAAGATTTAGTTAAAAAAAATTATTTCAGTGTCCAGTTTGGCCAAAAATTGTAAACCACTATTGTGGGATCACCCCACTACTTTACACAAATTTGCAATTATGAATGGTACCCCACCTGTCAATTTCCCACTATGAAAATGGCTACCTTAGTGAGCCTATCCACCATTACCAAATAACATTATACCGAATCCTTGACATAGGTAAATCAAAACTATACTAATGAGCTGCCATTTCCTCTTTGGAATTTCATGAGAATATAAGATTCCTATCGAGTGATGGCATCTTGTCTTCACATTTTAACATCTTGGACAACTTACTACAACCTTGCAACATCTCTCTCTGTTTCCTTCCAAAACATAGTGGTTTCACATTAGTCAATAATTTTGTCATTCCAAATTGTCCTAAATATGACATCAATTTACCACACCTTATTCCTTAACTCCTCAAAGTTAGGTACTTAGGTTCTTCCTTTGATTCTTAGTAGTCCATTCATATTAAATGAAATATCTTCCTTGGTCATATGCCACATTTGACTCTTTGAAAATATAATGAATAAGTATCATTTAGGATATATGTCTCCTTTGACATCAGAGCATCCTTAACTTGGTTTTTCTTTCTCTCTAAATAATTGATTTCAACGTCATAGTTTGATTTCAGCTCAAGCCATCTTCTCTAATGAGAATTTAAATTTGTTGAGTAACAATTCTTCTTAGACCATGTTGGTTTGTTATTAACTCCAAAAATTGTCCAAACAATTAATGCATACATAGTTAACAAGCATGAATGCTTTTTGATAGAACCAAATTATGTGGAGCATGGTTTCATTCATAAATTTGTCATTTCCTATTTCATAGGCAATAATTTTTACTTTCTTTAATAATCATACTACCTAACCTTTTCCAAAGCATCAATGATAATCACAAATTGATCTTCCATAACAAGAACTTTTAGAATTGTGTTGTAGTTACTTCTCTTTCCTTTGCCAAAGGCATCAGACTTTGTCTTGACCATTCAAATATTTAGCTTATAGATTCTCCAACAACTTTTTCGTAGTCATAAGAAACTTTGGTTGGAAGGTTTTTAATCCAAGAACCATGTCTTAGGGAGAAGTCAAATTTTTTTCTCAGTTTGTTCAAATACATCAATAAACTTTGTTGAATAGGATACACATCTATATTTGACCTTTTCTTGATCCATATGTTTTTCTTCTTTCCCTCCTTGGTGTTTCCAAGACTTATTAAATCATTTTAAAAGTTGAACTCTAATAATCATCTATTTTCTCCAATTTGATCATATTGATTTAAATTCTTCTTGTTGGTTTTCTACAGTTGAACAAATGTTATTTTCCTTTCTTATCCTCACTAGGTAGACCTTGCAAATACTTTTTGTTTCCCAACTTAATTATTCTTTCTATTTTGCAATATAGTCTCTTTCATATCTAATTTAGGTACCCCTAGAACATATTCAAATGATCTTTATAGGGACTAAACAAAAATTTAATTTCATTGACAAACTTGTAAGTTCAATTTGAACTTCAACCAAATTATGCTCTATCTGAGCTCTTGTCTGGTTAGTTTGTTTTACTGTCCAAGTTTTTCCTTGCAATCATCTTTTCTAAGAATTTTTTGTCCAAACTTCTTGGTGATTTCATTTTTCTCATAACCTTAGACACTTCAAGGGTTATTTGATTTATTTCCTCATTTTCAAGTCTTAACTCCATATTGATCATGCTCATTCAAGTTGGTGGAATCATGCCAATTTTCATCTTTACTCTTGTGAGTTGCTTCCTTTTTTGACCCATTTTGGTCTCTGACCTTTACTCTAAGGTACCATCCTTCATTTCTTGATTTCAATTATCATTGCTAGATTTTATTCTTGATTTTTTATTCAAGATTTTCTAAAGGTTTTCCTACCTCACGGACACCTCCCTAATTGGTTACAATTTACACTATGTTGAATTTTCTACTTCATCCAAGGGTAAACCCACAAAAGTGGTTTACAATTTGAATGATGAAGGAAAACTTGTAAAAAATGACCCCATGCCAAAAATTTTCATTCTGGGGGTTTGAATGAACTCATTGGTTTGAAAGAACCAAAAAAGGGTTCGCTCGAATCAAGGTTTGAGCGAACCCATTTAATGCATGCACAGACATAAAACAAATGAAAATCCCTTTTGGGAAGGGGGTTTGGATGAAATAGGGTTCGAATGAACCCTGGTTCGCTCGAACCCCTGGGGGTTCGCTGGAACTCTGGTTCTAGCGAACCCCCCTTTTCCTTGATTTTTGACCTTGTTCACAAAAAAAACCTAATTTTTTACGCCGAAGCTCGGGTTGAGGATGAAAATGGAGGAATCTTCACAAACCCAACTGGAATCAGGTAGTACTTGGAATAAGCTATCCAACAAATATAATTTTAATATGTTTTGGTTTTATGATGTATTTGTTTTTTTAGTTTTATTAAACATAGGTTTTTCATTGAAAATGAAGGTCTTTGTTCTACACATGTGGAAAAATAGTAGATTATCAAAAAATATGAGTGTACTAGATATTGAAGTCCTTGATCCAACAATTTTTTCTTTTAATTTTGATATAAACAAAAAAAGTTACACGTTATATGGTCACGCTATGTTTGAATTGTAATTGGTTTGACTTCGAAACTTGATTAAAGAGAAAATATTCAATAAAAAACTATCTAACCAATTGGAAGCACTAGATATCGAAGTTACAAATCTAAATTCGAAAGAATTAGAATTTTATTCTTCATGGAAAAAAAAATGCATTATACGGTGTGCGTCACTTTTTTAAAATGTTGTTTTATGAAAAAACCAATTTTTGTGGGAGATGGAAAAACAAGTGCAATTTGATTCCAAAATTTTTGAAAAAAATACTTTTAGAATCTACAGGAAAAATGCGACAAGACTCTAGTTTACATCATCTTCAAATTCCTCACGGTTTAGCCGCTATAGGTGCCTGAATGTGAAGATTTAGTTAAAAAAATAATTTCAGTGTCCAGTTTGGCAAAAAATTGTAAACCACTATTGTGGGATTACCCCCAAAGTTTTTCAGTTTATGCTAACCATTAGTTTCTCCAATTAAGCATTTGTATTAATAGACATAACCTTCTTTCTTAGCCCAAGTGCATTCCTTCTGCAATCCAAGGGCATATCTCTACGAGTTGTTGATTTAGGAGTTTACATCTCTAGGGATGGTTCTTCCTAGTCCCAAAGTTAGACAAGTTTAAGAAAAGTTGGCTTTCTTAAATTTTCCCTTGTTCTTATTTTCCCTGCAATCCTAGCATAAGAACTTTTCAAACAATTTCTACTGATAATGTTTGTAGAAAAATTATGTAATGAGCTCATAGGTCCAAGTGTTGAACCTAGTAGATTTGATACCACATGTAACAAACCTCAAATTTACCCAACAAATTCTACCTAAGTTTTAACTTAGAAATTAAATAACACAAGTCCTCAAGTACATGGACATAATTTTTTTTTCCTTTTCATTATCATAAATGCACATTTCATATATTATTACATGAATGAAGTAAACATTACATAATTTCCAATAAATGAAATTCATCTTTCAAATACAATTTACAAATGATTCAATATCATAGTCATATACATATCATAACTCACAAGAGTTCAATGGTTTAGTGGTTGAAGTGTCCACCTATGGATCACGCTCCTATTTTGCAAGACTCAGTAGCTGACTCAAAGAGGGAGAGCATCATCCATGTGTTTTTCCTCCAACCACCAGCTTAAGTGGTCCCCCACACATCTTCCTAACTAGTAAGATGGCCCTACCCTTCAACGAAGAGTTTCATATGAAAAACATAAATAATGCACATTTGAGTATCTGGTGTTGTGTACTACATATCTAGTATGACCATAAAAAGGATACCCTACTACTAGCATGATACTACGGAATAGTATGCAATCTTGGATCATAGTGAATCGATAAGGCATAAGCAACAACTTTTACACCTACTCTAACCAGAGATTCCATAAATATAATAATTCTACTTTCTATGAGTGGAGTCGTGTGTTCACCCACTCTTTCTCGACTTGGAAACTATAATGACCACTAAACCACAAAGGTTACATTCATAATCAAGGTTTTAAAAAAGTGATAACACACTAATAGTAACATCATAGACCTTAAAGTCTTGACACAATCACTAGATTACCCTTTTACATACTTGTAATGTTTACCCCAATATTAACAATAACAAGGTTTCATTCAAAGTGATGACACACAAGTATTGAACTAATGGACCAAATAGGTTTAACACAATCTCTTGAATACCTAGTTACATACTTGTAACACTTTGGATCTTGCTACCACCTCTTATTCAAGTTATTTATTTTTAATCATGGAAGTTAATACTCTCTTACTTAATACACAATTAGTTAATATTAATGACTCCACATCACCGACTAGACACATCTAGTCTTAATCTAAAACACTATCAATATGTCAACATGTATAATAATACAAAATTAAACTTGATTCATCCTTCTAGGACACCGTAACCAATCTGGTTATCCTTGACATGAAATAATATATAAATTCTTATGTTTATAAAAATATCCCATAATATGTCAACATAATAAGCTATTAACTTCTAATAATTCATCTAAAACCATTTCGACTAATCTTTAATTCTCTCATGGTTCTTTCCAAGTTATCCTTTGTATCATCTATACAAGGTACCTATGTTTGTATGTTCATAAATAATCATATATCCTTTCACTCATTATGATACATATATTTAAATTTTTGAAATGTATAACAAGCTCCTATGTAATCTGGAGAACATTTCTATCTTGAGAGGATTTTGTGCTTCTACACTTTAAATTCTCCCCGCATGTTATGGCTTTGGGTTGCCAAGATGTAAAGTCCTCTTATTTAAGGTTAGAATATTGTGAATAGGTATTAATAGACTCTAGGTCAAATGTATAAGATGGTATCAATCAGAAGATAACAACATATTTATGTATTCTAACTCTTTTGTTGAGAAATAATTTAAACTCTTATTTAAATGCATACTCCAATCTTAGGTATATCTTACCCTTTTTACATAAGGAATATAACCATTCGAGAACGTAAGTTCTCTACTCCAAGAAATCTATCCAACACATAGGTAGTCACTGTAGTGTTGAAAAATGTATATCTTTACATTTTCACACTATGTTTGGGTCCCTTAATTAAATTGAAATAATTATGCCTTAATAAGCCTTATTTTACATATACAAGCTTAATGAATTACATTTTCCAAAGGGGAAACCCGACAACAATTAATGCCAACACATAATACATTACCTTGAGCAACGTGTGTTCCAAGAATAGGGTCCTCCCTAGGCCTTTGAACCCAAATTTAAAATATGTTTTTGGTAGTATTTTAATATCCCCAAATTTAAATTTTGATGTTGTCTTGTAATGTTTAATTTTTAGGAAATTAAGGATATATACCTATAAATACATGGTTATTTTATCAATTCACATCCTAAGAAACCGAGAATTTTATGAGAAGCAAGCTAGAATTTCAAGTGAGAAAAAGTATAGAAAATTTTATGATCAAGAGCATTCAAGAGCATAATTATCAGTGACTTATTACAACAACCAAGATCTCAAGAATCATGTCAAATTCTTTTACAATCATGCAATGTGTTTTTGGAGCTAACATTGCGATGTAGGTAAATTCAAAGATCCAAACAATAGCATTCAAGCATTGATTCAAGTATCAAGATCCACATCCATTGAAACCATTTCATGCAAGATCAATATCAAGATTTTAGTCCTCCAAAGGTTTATTCAAGGGTTTGGTGAGTTGCAACATAGCATTGTTCATTCATTGTTCCTTTCATGTTTCATTGTTTCAATTCAAGGTTTAATTACCAAAACAGGGTTTGACCAAGGTAAATCCCCATTCACCCAAAACAAATATTTTTCTCCTCTAGATGGGAAATTGATAGCATTATAGAAGTAGTTTATGATGCAAGTTTACTGCCCAATTTATAGTGCCCATATTTACAAAACTGCGAGGACTATAAATTGGGCACCAATATGAGACTTACCAAAACGGGGTTTGACCAAGGCAAATCCCATTCACCCAAAACAGATGTTTTTCTCCTCTAGATGGGAAATTGATAGCATTATAGAAGTAGTTTATGATGCAAGTTTACTGCCCAATTTATAGTGCCCATATTTACAAAACTATGGGGACTATAAATTGGGAACCAATATGAGACAAGTTGAGTTAGAGTTTTAGATGATGTCATTATAGAAGTAGTTTATGATGCAATTTTACTGCCTCTAGATGGGAAATTGATAGCAAGCAATGGAGTGGCTTTGGAACAATGGAGGCCATTCATTTCAATAGGGAAACTAAAGGGTGAAACCCAAATAAAAAATAAGGCAATAAGAGGATTACAATTTCTAAAATAGGCTCCACAATTTAAGTAAATAGAAGGTATATCTTGAATCAACACACTTACACTTGGAATATTTAACAATGGGTAAACAATATAAATTTATGATTGTTGGTGATTTCTCTAAATATTGTATAGTTTTTAGATATATACAAAATAAAATAGAAAGCTAGTTGATAGAATTTACATTAAAAACCTATGAATATAGTCAAAGTTGTTGGAGCAACTGATATTTGAATGCAAATTCAATTCAAAGTTCCATGAATGAAAGAAACACAAGTAGACATGTCTATCAAATAAAATGAGAGTTTGTGTAAAATGTATAGTGAGATCCTTGCATATAAAATCATGGAGGATGAGTTAGGAAGGTAGGATTAATGTTTGACAGCCTTGTTGATGAGTGTTTTTGCACATCACAACATAGAAAACCATGAAGTATTTTTTCTCTCTTGAAAGGAAATATAGCTTCTTAAGAATTCAAAAATACTACCCCAAGGCTTCGATAGTCAAGTCTTGACCTTGCAAAAAACAACTTAGTGGTTCAACGTATTGATGTTTTAACAAGGGGCCTTACAATTATTTAGTCTGAACTTGATAAAAGAGGTTTGAAAGATTTGAACTCTATATAAAACCCTAATTGGATTTCTTGATTTGAGATCTCTTCCTAAACTGACTTAAATATTCAAATAAAATTTAAAAGATAGGGTGAGAAATTTTTTTTTAGAAAACCTAAGGACAATGACAATAGTGATTCAGAGTTTTAGATAGAAGAATCCCTCATAAAACCAATTCCTATTTCATCAAAGGTTAGCTCACAATTCCACAAGAGCAGTGCAATCTTCAATGGAAATGAAATATTTTTATATGATCAAAACTCATGTAAATACCCAATTATATTACAATTTAAACAAATCTTCATAATTGAGCTGATAATAAAAATAGGGCTTAAACTAACCATACAAAGAAACTTAGAATCAACAAGTTGCAAATAGTATGAACTAGAAATCTATCAAATAGCTTCACACTTCATCATCATCATAACTGAACTTTATCTATCATTAAATAAAAGGAATCATACAAACATAAGAAAGCACAAGTGAACACCAAAATTTAATTCTTTGCTAGTATTGATTTCAAATGTTTTGATTACAACTCCTATTCAAAAACCCTTTATAATGAGAGAATATTGTCCTTTTATAGGCACTTGGCCAACAAAACTTAAGGAAAAATCAATGGTGGAGGTTATCTTAACACCAAGGGCCAAGATTACATTTGTATTTAATATTTGGAGTGCATTAAATATTTTCTACATATTCTTCATCCATTTACAACTAAAATATGTTACAAATTTAATACCTAGGGATATGTAAAAGTACACTATATTATAATATTTGCATTAAATTACATTTACAACATCCTAATAAACCTGGAGCAAAAATTTCCAAAAACTATTGTATTAGAAGGTATCCAAAATATCCAACTGGAATATCACAAAAACTAGTCATGAATTACACTTCTTCCTTTTGCATTTTCCTTCACAATTTTTTTTTACAAAAGTTGTCAATGCTGAAGTAAGTTCATCATTAGGCAAACTTACAGTGGCATGAATTTTGTAACACAAGGCATCATATTGATTAATCAACTGGTGATGCAAATCCATCCATGGAGGATTTTGATTGATAAAATTCTAGGATTTCAATAAAAAGTTGGGAAACCTCATCCATAAAATCTATTGATAGATCACTAGAGGACTCCTTATGGATAAATAGCTTCCATTGCTGCTTCAAAATTTGGTCATTTATTTGTATAGAAACATCTACCTTGGTCTTTGTAAGATCTTTCAAAAATTTCTTGTAGGAGGCTAAAAATTCTTTGGTTCGAGACCTTAGATCTCGAGGCATCCATGATCATGTGAGATCTTATTCTAGACTTATTTTCCTTGGAGCAGTCTATTCCATTCAAAATTGCTTCTAGGCTCAACTTAGGAACCTCAACGATTGGCATTTTATTCTTCAACTACTCATTTAACCATGTAGGGGTTGCAACCTTATTAGTAAATTTAAAATTTAATAGGGGAGGAGAAATCTCCTTTTGAATATCCTCTATATGAACCTCTTACTCTTTCCTCACTAATTGTTCTCACTTAGGTCAAGGGCTATGAATTTCCTCTATAGTGTTCACTTCGCCTTGTTCTATTGATGGCTTAGGCTCTGGTCTATGAAAATATTTTATTGTTTTCTCCTCTTCCAAGGGCTTATCTTGTGTAGGTGGAATTGATGCATCTTCCATTGAAGATAAACCTACCATGTCTTCCCTCTCTTGCTCCTGCATGTCTTCCAGTATTTTATCTACACTCTACATAGAGGGAGGCTTTAATGTTTCTCTTGAGGAAAATGGGGAAGTATCATGTGCCAATTGGTTCAACAGAGACCTATTGAATTGGGAGAACATTGTGGTAACCACCTCCTTGGGAATTTTGGAAAGGTGAGACATAAATGATTGTGGAAGGTCAAGAGAGGTAGGAGGAAGAGAAGTAGAAGGAATGCTAGACATGGTGAATTGGGGAGATGTGAAAAAATTAGTGGAAGGAAGAGAAGTTGGAGAGGGGGATGAATCAACAAAAATAGGAGCGATGGAAGGAATGAGAATGGAAGTGGTGATATCCACTAAGATATTAATAGGAGGTGGTGAATCAAAGATAAAAGGAGGAATTATAGTGGATTTAGGAGAAGATATGGAAATGAAGAAGATGATCTAGGGATGGAGGTGGAATGAGTGGGTGAAGGAGAAGAATCATTCTTCTCACCAACAGTTGGCTCCAATGAGATTGTTCCAATATTTTTAGCCCATTTAGGTTGGGGCTTCTCCCCTTTGAGGTACACTAACTTTCCTCTTGTAAACCCTCAACTTGGAAATGGGCTACCTTTCTTCTTTTATCTTCTTGGCCTTACCTTTAGCCTTAGAAGGATTCCCTTCTTCCTTCTTAGTGAGTTCCTCACTAGGGCTAGTTTCTTCATCAAAATTTTCCTCTTCATCTTAAGAACCTTGCTCCTCTTGCACTTTATCATAGGCCAACTCCACCCCTTGTGCAATTAGTGTAGAAGCTTGCTCCACCCACCTCTTAGTTCTTCTCAGCATTGGCTTCGCTATGATTTCAAGTTCAATGTTCTCCTATTTAGTCCAAATTGGAAGTGGGATGAGTTGGCTTTCCACTTCATTATACTCATCTTCACATAGAATTTTATTGTCTTCTTTCACCTGATCTGGGATTAAAAAAGGGAATAAAGACTTGATGTACTCAACAATTTTCCTTAAGTCCTTTATAGACTCCTAAGTCATCTTGGTATTTGTCCAAAAAGTATTCAATTTCCAACCTATGCTCATGATTTTTACCCACTTGCTTCTTCATTTTTCGAAGAGGGTCAAAATGTTTTCTTTGACTATGGAAGTTGAAGCCAAAATTTTGAATCTCCACATCTGAAAATTCGGTTGATTGAGCTGATAGACAAGCATGCAAATGTCTTCCAAGTGCAAATGTATATGGAACTCCTGCTCTATATTACTCTTTAATAGTTTGTTTGAGGCATAGAGTTGCCTCATCATCTCCAACATCACTATAGAGTCGAATATACTAGTTTTCTTTGTTGCACAAATGGTTTCCATTGCACCTAAAGATCAACCTATTAATGTTTGATACAACCACTAGAGTTAATGAATCCACAGGAGGTGGTTAAGCCATGTCATGGACTCGAGCATTGTGTTGCATAGCACAAGGAGACCAAGGGATCACACCTTGCATCAATCCCCCCAGCATAAGTGAGGGGTTCAAACCCGTGATTGAGGCTCTAATACTAATTGTTGCTTAGACGATTGCCATTGCACCAAAAGATTGACCTGTTAATGCTCAATACAACTGCCAGAGTTAATGAATCCACATAGGTAGTTAAGCCATGTCACGAACCCGAGCACTGTGTTACACAACATAAGGAGGCCAAGGGCATACACCTTGCAACATTCTTCACTATTAAAAACTAATGGTGGATGTTATTGCTATAATTTGAGCCCATGGGAACATTGTAGGTCCCCTAAAGATCTCCTCCACATAGTAGAACATCCAATTTTTGAATGTGGAAGCCAAGATATAAGTCCCATCACTCTTCTCAAGAGAGTGACCAAATAATTGGTCCTTTAGTAATGAAATCACTCTTGTATAAATGCATTGACAACTTATTAGTAGAAGCCTTAGGATATTTCATCCACATCTCAATAACAACTTTCATGCAAGCTTTTGAATCTTGATCAAATATCCTTGTGGCCTACTCCCTGGTGGTTAAGGTCATAGTGGAAAAATATGAGATGCCAAAGGTTTGTGCAATAGAGGCAAAAGAAAGGTTTGCTATAACTATCCCATCAGTAGCTATTATCTTGCAAGAATCCTTGTGATAGTTTTCTCTGCTTTCCATTATAAGCCCTAGAAATAATATTGTAAAAGGAAAACCAACAACTTGGGCTATCCCACTTTGGACGATCTTCTTTGCTATGTCTATTTGTTGAATCCCAAAAATTCTCACTTTGAATTCTTCCATGTCAACATGGACCAGGTTAGTATCCCCAAATCATACTCCACCTAGATGTAATTTTGGTAGGAGTATCTATGCCTTTGAATTCATACTTTATTTTAGCAGTTCTATCCATAAAACTTGAAAAACAAACCACAAATGAGCCACCTAATAGTTCTCAATTGTATCTTTTAAAATATTACTTAAACAAATCTTTAAATGACCCAAAAATTTACCATTATCATATCCATTTAATTACTTGAAACCTTCAAAAGATGCCTACAACTTGAACATCATACAAAAATATCAAATTTTATTACTTGATAGTTCATTGTGGAATTTTAGAGTATGGAAAAACTCTAAGCAAAAGACTTTTGCAGAAAAATAGAACCTCCTAAACTTTACAAAATTTTAACATTACCCATCATCATAAGATCAAATGCTATCTTGTGAAAATTTGAAACTTATCATCTTGCATAGGAATGACCAGGGAGAACTATGTAGAGAAACAAAGGAGACCCCAAATGAAGTGCATACCCAAATCTCTAAAAACCAAGAGTTTGTATAAAATCAACCAGTAACAAAATTTGCAAGAAATTCGTTCCCACAAAACTATATAGAAACCTCCTTTTGTGGAAAATATAAATTTTGAAAACCTTTGTGGAGAATTAACATAAAATGACCCACCCGCTCTAGTAATTACTTTGCAAAAGTGAGTGCGGGAAAACCTAGTGAAGAAACCAAGAGGAGCAGGATGAATTCCAATACCCCTCCTAACTCCACAAACTTAAGTTTTACAGAAAAAATGACTCAATTTAATTTTATGGGAAAATGGATAAAAAGAACCTTGTGCTAAAATCAATTGTGGAAAATCAAGAGGTGTGGATAAGGTTAAAAGGCCACCAAATCCATGCATTAAGCAAATCTTTACAATTCTTGGATGGATCGATTTTTTCAGAAAAAAGGGCATACACTGAAAGCCCATAAACTAAATCATGAATTTTGCGATGAAAATCAAACATTTAAAATTGGGAAAATCATGGGGAAGAGGAATACGAAAACAACATCCTTTGAAATCCCCACAAGACTCAAATTCAACCCTTAGACCATGTAGAATCAAAACCGTAATCGTAAACAATGACATCACACAAAAAATAGTGGCACGTATTCTTGAAAAATCCTAAACTCAAATCCTAGCCAGCCCTAAGGCTTTGAATCATCAAGAAAATGTTTCAAAAATGAGTTTAACACTTAGCAAAAACTAGGGCACAAATCCTAAACTAGGAATTGCTAGATAACCAACAACTTGAATTGTAAAAACCCCAAATTTATACATGGTGTCATCATCATTCTTTCCAAAGCCAACATGACAATAAATATTTTTAAAGGGAACAATTATTAAATGTGGCATTTTACAGCGAACCAATTAGAATTTTTGAATGGAAGAAGAATGGATATCACATGGAAAACCAAGTGAAATTTGGAAGTAGGTAATGAAGAGGCTTATGCAAATTACACCGAGAGGGGATGGGGGTTGAGTTGCTCAAAGTTCTATAGCACCAATTCACATCTCAATTTTTTGCACAATAATTCAAAAATGAGCTGAATTTGCTTAAATACTACTGGCCACTAACCTCCATTAGTGCTTCAAAATGACAGTGTGGTGAGCACCAAGTTGCAAAAATTTAAGGCATACTCAAATTTATAGGAAACAAAAGCCACCAACCTTTACGAAAAAATTGACATTCACCATTCTTGCAAAAAAATTGGCTAGTCCTTGACCAATGCTTAACCAAGGCCAAACCAATGCAATTTGAGCTTTTTTGTAGGAAAACAAGGCCATCTAGCTTTTGCAAGAAATCGAGAACCTCTTGACCTTGTGAGAGTTTAAGGGGAACTCGACCTACCAAACCTCTCCAATCCTTAAAAATTAAACCCAAAATGCAACAAAAACTTGAAATCAAGCAAGCACCAACCCCAAAAGGAAAACTAGACCAAAAACACTAACCTAAAAGAAACATGAAGAGTAAGAAAACCAAAAGAAAAGAAAAGAGGGGGGCCCTTGTTTAGCAATAGAGCATGTGTGCAAGGGACAAAAAACACCTCCAAATGTGCAACACAAGTTTTTATCATATGAGACAAGTATGAGGACATGCGTGAAATCCACATGAGATGAGACAAATGAATAGATAACCTCTAAGTAAACTTAAGCTAAGTGGGAATCGATCAACCTAGAAAAATTGCTAAACTAACTAGAGGGATAATATCATTATTTTCACTAACAAAAGTAACTAGGAGTTTTCACATGTAATCCTCTACACATGTATGAGGATAATGGTCTTTTCTAAAAATAGATGAACATTTATTTTTTTGAATATTTTATATTATAAAGGGACTGGTACCTAAGGCTATAATTTATTGAAAAAATATTAATAAAAATTAATTACCTCTTATTTGCCTCCATTCATGGGAAAACTAGGGATGATCCAATTAAAAATGTAAGAGATAATTCTTATGGATACCACTAGAGGAAGGTTGGGTCAATTTTAATTTTGATGACACAGCTCTGGAGGGGAAATCTAGGTGTGTTGGGTGTAGGATGGATTTTTAGGTATCATTTTTGTATTGTGTTAATGGTTGGGGTAAAAGAGTTACTTGTTGGCATTAAAAGAGAATACATTTCAAGCTTTCTATTCGACATATAAGATGGAACCAAACTCGGGCTAAAAGTATTAATAATTGAGGGAGACTCATTAATAACAATTAATGCCATTCATAGTAGAAAGAGCCCAAATTGGAAGTTGAACAATATTATGCAATGTTTTTATGAGATTCTTTATAAATCTTTCAATGTGGAACACATGTAAAGGGAAGTTAACAGAGAAGAAAATAGACTTGTCAATTTGGCAGTCAATGTGGAAGTTGAGTTGTTGGATGCCAGATAGGAAAATTTTGGGAAGATTTAAGTAGAGATCCACCATTTCATGACATGATCAAGCAATAAAATGATGTGTATAGTAGATGTTCTCCATATACCTTCCACTCATGGGAGTGTTACATCTAGATGGTTGTCGTTACACCAAAAGATCGACTTATTAATGCCCAATACAACTGCCATAGTTAATGAATCCATAGGAGGTGGTCAAGCCATGCCATGAACCCGAGCGTTGCGCTGCATAATACAAGGAGACCAAGGGCACACACCTTGTAACAATCCCCCTTAGCGCAAGCAAGGGGTTTGAACTCATGACCTAGGCTCTAATACCAATTGTTGCATAAACGGTTGCTATTGCACCAAAAGACCAACTTGTTAATGCTCAATACAACCTCTAGAATTAATGAATCCACAAGAGGTGGTTAAGCCATGTCATAAACCTGAGCATTGCATTGCACAACACAAGGAGACCAAGGGTGCACACCTTGCAACAGGGAGGTGGTTGGGATGGTACACATTTAAGAATGACACAATGATGACATGGAATTCAAACATTTGGTGTTATGGGAGATTTGTTTTTAATGATTTGGAGTGTTGCTGCATATGCAAATATGGATTTGATTATTTGCCTCACAATAAAAATAGGAAAATTTATTTTAGGGGTAAGATTTTAGAGTTATGCTTGAATAAGGTATTTAAATTGAAGTCTCTTGTGGTTCTGTATGCTATGAGGATGGTGCTTGGCAACAAATTCTTGTCTATGACTCATTCTAGTATAGAGTAAACATGCATAGAGCATAATGTTTGTTGTAATGATGTTGGACTTGGGTGAGTTGAAGGACGACATAAGGGAAATGGAAAAATAATTGATTAAATTAAGGTGGTGTGGTGATCTACAAAAAGTGATTGATGACATAGTGTTGGGGCTAGGGTCCCTCCCATGCAAGGCACTTGGCCCTCCATTTTCCTGCACTATAATAGAATGTGGGTGTCATTCATCATTACTGCAATAGGTGAAGGGTATGATGAATGCAATAAAAGATCAAGGTGGAATTTGAAATTCTAGAAGGTGGCTATCAGAGTTTCAAATATTAATAGGGTGGATTGGTCATTTGTGGTGGAGACTAAAGATTCAAACTTGGATGAAGAGGAGGCAACAATTATAGATGATGGGGGAAGTGTAAAACACCAAATACAATAGAAAACTATTCACCCTCCTAAGAAAAAACCCTTTTGAACTGCATAATTTTGGTTATTTTTATGACGTACAACTTGCTGATGCCTATTCTCTTATAAAAATAATGCCTCTTATTTGATGATAAATAATAGTGAGGGCTATGTTTAATTTTTAAGGAGAATTTATATTTAGACCAGGGCCTAATGAGGAGTCACTAAGATTAGAAAAGCAATCAAATTTGATAGGTCACAGGAAATTAAAATTAAAAATTAATAAAAAATATTTATTTATAAAGGAAAATTTTAACAAAATAAATAAACATAATCAACAATTTGATAATGAAACATTTATTCTTGAAGTTAATAGTTTATCAATCTCTTTATCACCTCAATTATTTATAAAAGTAATAAATATAAATTCTATTTTAACATAAATAAATAAATAAAAAACATGTGTCCATTGCCTTAAAAAATGTTTAAGATAATTAAAAGTGACTTTTATGTAGAACTCATTTAAAAGATTACAATTTCAATTAATTTATTAATGGTCAAAGAAATGTTTGATTAGATATTTATAGGTGGGAAGAAAGTTATAGAGAAGACAATCAACTCTTAATATTTATTTTGGGAAAAAGATTAAAAAATTGTCATATAAAGGTAAATGCTAGATTTGAACTTTGATTTAAACTTAATCTACAAAGATGAATGTAAAGCATCCAAATTTTATCTTTAATTCATAAATAATGAATTTGACATAATATTGAATTTTAGATGAATTTAGGTATATATAGATGCATCATGTAATAATGAGTAGTTAGAATTTAAATATCTATGGCATTATACTTGAATCATAGAGGAATAAAAATTAGATCTTCATTCAATCAACATAAAAAATAATTAAAAATTATTTATTAACCTAGAAGTATTGATGTATTTGAAAATGAAAAGTAAAGATCATTCTTATATGAACCATAAGATAATTAAGTAAATATTGACTTTGCACCATTTTCAACTACTAACTTAACTTTTCAAAACAAACATATTGTGTTCTAAAACTATAGACATGTTGTGTTCCACCTACTAGATTCCAAACTCACATGTTAAGCACATCCCTACTCTCTAAGCTGGGCCTGAGTTTTAATTGCACCTCTGTAAACAAATTTAAGTGAAGTTCAAAATACATCTGACTGTTTAAACTCTTTATACATAATTATTGTAAATATAGATACAAAGGCTCGCTTAAGCTGGATCTCCATACCTCTAAACTGTAAAAATTTGCAAAACAGAAGAGAAGAGCTTTAAATTTAAAAGACATGGATGTTTAAAAATACATTACTTCCATTCCTAGAGTCTGGTGAGATGAATAGTCAGAAAGGGCAGAGGGTGGTCCACTTTGAAGATTGATTGTTTCTAAATTTTCGAAATTAATAGTTAGTACAATTTTAAGTGAGTCATTTAAACAAGTCAAAACTAAGAGTACGTTGTTTAAATCAAAACGACAAACCCCAACAATTTTATGTATATATAACAAAACTCAAATCGCTGACTGAGCTGCTCACCTGCAACAACTGAGCAACACTGGTTTGGTTGGAATGAAGTACCAAGGACACAAATGTAGTTATCTTCCCACTACTACTCTCATACAGAACAGGTGACTCCCCATCATTCAAGTTGTAACAATTTTCTCTCTTCAAATTTCTTTCCCCAAAAGATTGATGGGTACTTTTAGCTACTAATGTGTATAATATAGGGAGAAATAGAGGTACAGTATGTTAATTTCTATAACCCAGCAACAGATTAATTGCACAATAAATTCACAGAAAGAAATCTGATTTATAACAATTAATACAACTGGGTTAATTAACAACTAATAACAGCGGAAGCAAAAATAACATGAAGCCAAACACAAAAAGACAATAACACAGATATACCCAGGAAACCCCAATGTGGGGAAAAACCTGCAAATGTTGGATCTTCTATTCAGCCTAACAACAAACTTTTCTTTCGAAAAAACAATACGAGTTTGCTACAGCAATCTTGTATTTATAGAGCCTAGCTGCTTTACTTAGCGTGCAAGGAAAGAATCTTTCCTTGCTTTCTTTGGCTTTATTTACACATAAAATCACTCTAGGATTTATCTTATCCTCACAAACTCGGAAACATTCTATTAAAGAATAAAAATCCTGCTGTTGCTAAAAATCCAACTCGAATTGATTTAAAGCAAATCTTATCTTGAGTTGCTTTAAAGCAAATCCATATCCCACTTTTCTAGCTACAAAAATCAACACTCCCTCTTAGCGAGGAAAGTGTTCTGCACTACACCCAACTTGTCCCTGAAGAATTCAAACTTGCTCTTCATCAAGGCCTTCGTCAGGATATCTGCTATCTGTTCGTCCGTAGGAATGTAATTGAGCTTCACTATCCCCTTCTCCACACAATCTCTGATGAAGTGGTACTTGATCTCAATGTGCTTTGACTTGTCATGAAACACTGGATTCTCAGAGAGTTTGATGCAACTCTGATTATCACATAAATGACTGAGGATCCAACTCGATTAAAGAGCCCAGCTAGAAGTTTCCGGCTGATAGCCTCACATGTAGCCATACTGCAGCCATATACTGGCTCTAAACTCTAACTGACTTCGCTTCCTACCGCATCAAGAGATCGCCTCATCCCAAACCAACCGCACTCAAGTGCTCTTTCGATCACCTCAATCTACATCAAGAAACCCCTTGAGCTTCACTCCATCCTGCTGAACATACTTCATCCCATAATCAACAGGCTCCTCAGATATCTCTCAAAACATGCTTCGCAGCTATCAGTGCACACGCTTAGGTTCCACCATAAACTGACTAAGTGAGTTCACTGCAAAACAAATGTCTGGCCTGGTGTTGACCAAATACATAAGAGAGCCTATCAACTGTCTGTATAAAGTAGGGTCCACTGCCTCTGATCTGGAAGCATCAATCTTCTTCCAATTGGTCACAAGTGGCGTTGACATAGGCTTACAGTTTTCCATCCTGAATCGCTTCAAGATATCAATTAAGTACTTCCCTTGTCCAAGGAAGATCTCTCCCTCTTTCTGCCACAACTCCAATCCCAGAAAGTAATGCATCAACCACAAGTCCTTCATCTCAAACTCTCCTGCAAGATCCCGCTTGCAATGTGCTATGAGCTCCTCTGACCCTGTGAGAAATAGGTCATCAACATATAACAACAATATGAGAAGTTCACCCTTCACCTGAACATAGTACAGGTTTGAATATGCCTCACTCTTGATGAAGCCCACACTCTGCAAGTAACTATCAATACGTGAATACCACGCCCTAGGAGCCTGCTTGAGTCCATACAGTGCTCTTTTCAACCTGCATACATGAGAATCCCTCTCATGTGCTTCAAACCCTTCTGGTTGCTCTATGTAAATCTCTTCCTCAATCACCCCGTTGAGGAAGGCTGTCTTTACATCCATCTGATGAATCCTCCAACCCATCTGTGCTGCTATAGAAATGATAGCTCTTATGGATGAGTATCTGGCTACTGGAGCAAAAGTCTCATCATAGTCGACTCCTTCCTTCTGTGAAAACCCCTTAGCCACAAACCGGGCTTTGAATTTTTCCACACTACCATCTGCAGCATGCTTAATCTTATACAGCCATCTCGAGCCCACCACAGACTTATCTTTTGGTCTTGGTACTACCTCCCACACACTGTTCTTCATGATGGAAGAATACTCTTCCACCATGGCATCTTTCCACACTTGGTGCTTGGATGCCTCCTGAAAGCTGGAAGGCTCTACTTTAATTAATTCACTCATAAGAGCAACATAATCTGAATAACGTCTGGGAGCCCTTCTTTGTCTGACTGAATCTTGAGGATCACCTACGTATTCTTGAGCTTCTCTCAATGTCTGCTCAGCTGCCCTATTTCTCCTCTTCTCACTCATAGGAATCTGAGGCTGAGGAATTATTTGTTCCTCTATCTGATCATCCTGCTTGTTCTGCTCTCCAGCTTGTGTTACTGAAGTTTGAGGGATTTGTGCTACCTCAACTGTGGATGATTGTTCCTCCTCATTCATCAAGTTACTTGACTTTTGAAGAGCCCTCTCTTCCTCAAACTTCACATCTCTGCGAACCACTGTTTTCCTGAGAGCAGGAATATAAACTCTATAAGCCTTAGAAGTTTCACTGTACCCAACAAGGATACCCTTCTCTGCAGTAGGTTCCAACTTGGTTCTCTTCTCAACAGGAATGTGACAATACACAAGGCATCCAAAGATGCGAATGTGCCCCAAATCTGGTTTCTTACCAGTGAATGCCTCTTCTGGAGTCAATTTGCCCAACACTTTGTGAGGGCTCCTATTCTGCAAATACACAGCTGTGTTGCAAGCTTCTGCCCATAAGAACCAAGGCAGATCCTGATCATGAAGCATGGCCTTGGCTTCTCCAACTATAGCCCTATTTTTCCGTTCAGCAACCCCATTCTGTTGAGGGTTGTACGGAACTGTCAACTCTTTCTTGATACCTTCCTGAGCACAAAAATCTTTGAAGGCATTTGAGGTATACTCGCCTCCATTATCAGACCTCAGTATCTTGATCTTCTTCCCAGTTTGGTTCTCCACGAGAGCCTTAAACTCTTTGAACCTACTAAAGACCTCATCTTTATTCTTCATGAAATATATCCACGTCTTCCTAGAGAAATCATCAATGAAGGTAACATAATACTCATATCCATTCAAGGATGTTGTTGACATAGGTCCACACACATCTGAGTGTACAAGATCCAAAATCCCTTCGGATCTAGTGTCGCTGCTTGGAAAACTGGTCTTGGCATATTTCCCAAGAGCACAACCCTTGCACACCTCATGCTTTTCTGTCTTCATCCCAGGCAGCCCTGTCACTATTTCCTTAAGAATATTAAGTGCTCCATGGTGAAGGTGAGCCATCCTCCTGTGCCATAATTCTCCTATCCCTTTACAGCTACTAACCAACGCATGTGCTGGCTCAAACTGTAACCGAAACAAGCTGCCATGCCTGACACCAATCACTTTTGCAATCTTGGAATCTTTGGGACGAATATAGACTTTTCCCCTCTCAAAGGTCACAATGTAACCCTTGTCTTCCAAGGCAGAAACTGAGATTAAATTCTTTGTCATGCCAGGGACATACAACACATCCTCCACCAACAAAGGTTTGCCAGACTCCCTCTGAAACTTGACGGTGCCAATACCAGTTGCATGGTACTTGGCATTGTCTCCGAGCTCAATATAGAAATCCAGCTTCTTCTCCTCCAACTTGGTGAAACATTCTTTGACTCCCGTCATGTGGCGAGAAGCCCCACTGTCAATATACCATACCCTGTTGGCAATTGAACTTGAGAGACAGCAATGAGTGAAAACTCATTCTCAAATTGTGATGCAAACTCGTCCACCTCTGCTGTAGCAGCAAATTGCTTCTTCTGCTTGTCCTTATTTTTCTTATTCGGACATTGACTGGCATAGTGACCCATCTGATGGCAGCAAAAACATTTAATCTTGCTCAGATCTTTCTTCTTCCCACTCTTGGAAGAAGAACCTTCCGATTGCTCTTTATTGGACTTCTTCTTACCCTTGCTTGCAAGAGCAAGATTTTCTTCATCTTGAACCTTCTTTGTCTGATCTCCTCGATGAGCACCTTCACGGATCTCCTCCTGAACAAAATCATCCCAAAGTCTTGCCCAATCAGGTAGCCGATCTCTGCCGACAACACACTTGACAAACACTTCCCAGTGCTTTGAAAAACCATTCAAGGCTATACGCACCAACTCATCTTCTTTAATCATCTCTCCAACAGCAGCAAGCTCATCCCTGACCTGTGTCAGCTTGGATAAGTAAGAGGTCACACTCTCGCCTTTGGACATCTTGGTATTATGCAATTTGTCCTTGAGCATCATCTTACGACTCTGATAGTCGCTCTGATAAAGTTTTGTGAGCGTATCCCACATCTCCTTGGCGGTGTCTTTCCCCGATAAATGAGGAATTAAATGATCTCTTACTCCATCCAGGATAATCCTCTGAGCCTTGGCCTCTTTGACTTCATGCGAATCTAAGGCAACATGATCATTTGTTGGTGGAGTCACTTCTGTGCTAGCATAGGTCCATAGCCTGTTCTCCTTGAGAACAGATGTAATCCGAACCTTCCACTGCAAGAAGTTTGACGCACCCTCGAGCCTGTCCTCGTATCGAACGCTAGTTGCCATAGCCACAAAAAGAACTGGAGACAAAATCTGATGACTTTTTTTTTTTTTCTTGAAATCTGCGTCACAAATCTTGGCTTCGTATTCAGAGTTTAGAGCTCTGATACCATGTTAATTTCTATAACCCAGCAACAGATTAATTGCACAATAAATTCACAGAAAGAAATCTGATTTATAACAATTAATACAACTGGGTTAATTAACAACTAATAACAGCGGAAGCAAAAATAACATGAAGCCAAACACAAAAAGACAATAACACAGATATACCCAGGAAACCCCAATGCGGGGAAAAACCTGCAAATGTTGGATCTTCTATTCAGCCTAACAGCAAACTTTTCTTTCGAAAAATACAATATGAGTTTGCTACAACAATCTTGTATTTATAGAGCCTAGCTGCTTTACTTAGCGTGCAAGGAAAGAATCTTTCCTTGCTTTCTTTGGCTTTATTTACACATAAAATCACTCTAGGATTTATCTTATCCTCACAAACTCGGAAACATTCTATTAAAGAATAAAAATCCTGCTGTTGCTAAAAATCCAACTCGAATTGATTTAAAGCAAATCTTATCTTGAGTTGCTTTAAAGCAAATCCATATCCCACTTTTCGAGCTACAAAAAATCAACACAGTAAGCAGCAGATAATGTTGTGCAAATAGAAAACAAGGAAGTGACAGAGGAACAATTCCACGATTGTGAGGAGAATGGACGGATTAGTTGTTCACCATCTTTCTCTTAGTTCGTACATTTGTTGTATGAGAGTTTCATCAGTCTACCCAATTTATAGTTGAATTGGCTTCATCTGATTTACATGACACCCACTTATCGTGCCCACCTCACTGTGACGAACTTGTTACGTGCATTGCCTTCATTTTCTTGTTCAACGATAGTGGGTGGTGAGTCTCTTTCTAGTGCAAGATGATTTTCATATTTTTGATCATGAAAGAATTAGAGGAAAATAATATTGTTAAAATATAAATAACCAAATAAGATGTAGGCATCTATGTATATGATTATGTAATAAGCATATTAATATATATGAATAAAAGATAATTATCAAGGTATATGGAATTCAGGTAGTTACATGGTAAGGTAAGTGTGATGTAAGCATATAAATGGGAAACATGCATATGGAATTGGGTTATTCTTATAGTAGGTACATGGTAAAGTAAGTGAGATGTAAGCATATAAATGAGAAAATAGGCATATGGAATTGGGTTATTCTTAGAGTAATTTTACACGGTAAAGTAAGTGTAATGTAACCATATAAATGAGAAACAAACATTAGGATGTGTAGAGTAAAGTTGTTTTTAATATATAGGAGAATGACAAATAAGGATGGTCTTAAAGGTTGGATAAAGAGTATTTAAGTATATTGAATATGTAATTAAGTTAAAAAATAAGTGTATATGTATATATAATAGTAAATATATGTGTGAAAGTATGTGTAAAGATATTGTTTGAATATAGACAAAATGATAAGATGAAGTGGGTCTTAAAGACAAGATAAAGCTTATAAGAATATAAATCGGATGCATAAGATAAGGTCACGACAAGGGTCTCAAATGTGTAATCATAAAGATGAAGTTCATGACTTGAGAGACCATAAGGTATGGTAGCATGAAAATGAAATTATAGGCATGACAAGATTACATGCATAAAGATAAAAGCATGGGGTCATATTAAGTAGGGAGACATGATAATAATAAGTAAATACACATGTCATGATAAAGATGAGAATAAAAAGCATTGTAACTTCATGTTGTAGATGACATTACAAGTGTGTAGCATAGATCATGAAAACATGTGTAAACAAGAAACATGTAAACACCCAAAGTGGGAACATGGAACGTAAGAAAAGATAAAAGTTTCTTTAAACTAAGAATATGTAGAAGAAAATAAGGAAACATATGCAAGAATTTAAAGCTAAATCTTGACATATGATGAAGTATAGGCGCTAACATAAAAACAAGATAAGGGCAATGGCCCATATGAAGGGAAATAAAGGAAAAAATCTAACTATAGAAGGTGAAATGAGAATAGGTGAATGTAAGAGTTGTTGATCAATCCCATTGTAGCCCAAGGATCATTTGCAACCAAAAAAATCATACACACAAGAGAGAAGCAATAAAAATGCTACGAAGCCAAAAAAAATCACTACATACAAAATAAAATTGGTACAATATACTTGATGAGAAAACCCTATTTATAAAGACAAGTATGAAACCCTAGGACATAATAAGCTCATGAAAAGTTTTTTGATATTATGATATGAGTTTAAAAAAATATTGACACAAGTAAGTTAAGCATGTATGTGTGAATAAGACCTAATAATAAATTAGTTAGGTAATATATCATGTTCACATTGACAACACTCCTTAAGTGCAACTTAGGGAGTATGGTAAAATATGAAGGCATAAGGATGCAAATATGGGTCCCAACTATGAGACTGTGTTAGGTAACTATATAAAAACAAAGAAATCTCTCACAAGTAGAGTAAAGGATAAAAATCGATAGAAATAAACCCCTCTGCAAAAGAGAAAAGATGCAAGTAAAAATGTACATATGATGAAAGGAAGGAGGGCTCAACATGTCCCCCAAGGAATACTTTTATCATCAATGTACAATCATGGTTACCCATATAGGAGAGAAAGAGAGAGATTATATAACCCCTCATAATGTATGATCTCCAATAATGATGTTGGATGCTTAATAAAATTTGATGACGAAGATCCATGAATATTGAATAAAATTCCTCCCCTTGGGAAGAAATAAAACCAAGTAGGGATGTAGGGTGTCTTACTATGAATAAAGACAAAACATGATGTATGGTGATGTTTCTGATCTCTATTCAAATATCACAATGGTTGTATGAAAGTATGCCACAATTAAATTAGGTACACTTTTCCAATCAATGAAGAAGGTGACAAGCCATGACCATGTGTAAATGAATGAAGAACAAGATCCAAAGATGAAGATGGTGTGCCAATAACTAGGATAGGATTGTCATAAAAAAGGAGATAAATTTCCATCTATCAAATTTACAAGATGTAGTTCACACAAAATTAACCTATGATAATTTTCAAGTATTCATCCTAATGTACCAAATTTGAAAGACTATGATGTATCTAAAACGAATAATGATTTAAAGAAACACAATATGGAGATGTAATCTCAATATATATATATTATCTAACTAAACTAGTTATCTCATGATGATGTGTCCACATAATATGTCTAAATATGTACACGTGGAGATAAATCTACCAATGGTAGAATGCAAGAATCTTGAATCTTAGGCAAATTACTCAAAGATAAAGAAAATTAAGCCTTTGAATTTGGATTAGGAGTCCTAGAAGCCAAAGAATTAATGAATGTATACGTATGCGGAGGAGTATTAGATGATCATTCTTGGTATCCTATTCTTTTACAATGATATAATCCCTATATATAGATTATATGTCAAAACATGTTTAATTGGAACTCTCAAAACATAAAAGTTGGTTCTAGATATTTTGCAAGATATCTAAAGTACAAGTAAAAATAGAAAAAAAATGACTTCAAATTGAAGTAATAGATACTTAGGAAAATCAATAAAAACCAAGTAGATGGGTGTATAGTTCTTAGGACTAGCTTTCCAACACCTATTTGTTTATAAAAAAAATGATACCATATGCACAAGTTATGGCCTTTTCTATAAAAATTCTCCTTTAGGGCTTAAAAAAATATAGCATCATAGTTTGGGTGCTAATCAACCATGTGACAAGGTTCTTAGGAATGGGGGCTAGTGTGGTGATGATGTCACTTCCTATAAATTTTTTATTGCTCATTTTTAAAAAAATTAAAAATATTTTCAAATCATACCAATTTAATTTTGCATATGATGAACTTTCTATCTTAATAGAATTTCTATTGCTTCCTTGTCTCTCGTACCTCCCCTATTTTGTATATTATAAGGTACCCTACCCAAAATTTGGAACTAGGTGAGGGTAACCTAGGATTGGAATGAGTACAACCCTTTTTGATCTCATCAATAAGCTCTACCACCTATTATTGGATTTAATACCCATGTTAATGGTTCTCAATCTGGTTTCAAAGGCTATGTTCTTCTTGATAAACATTGTAATGGTCCACATATGGCTTGAAAATCATAAGGGATGTTTAGTGAGATGGCGGTCACACATGCTCACTTATAGGAGGAAATGGTAGAGCATAAAATTATCCATGTTTCAACCTAGGCTAATACTGGTGGTAGTTCAAGTTAAATCCTTCCTTTTTTGTTTCTTATGTCTTTACTTTTAGGGAATAAGGTATATCTAGAAATGGATCTATGTTGTTCAATTGGATCAAGTTGAACCACTTATAATTATTGAGTGGTTGTAACCAACTAGCATACATAATAGCTTAGATGTTTCTACATTTGCTTCTAGTGATGGTTCTACTATTGGTGCCATTGTTACTACTCTTTCCTTTCTCTCTATGGGACACATTAATGGACCAACTGTGATTTTATAGGTGCTTCATTGATTGGATATTATAGTACACTTGTACCTACACTTACCTCTTAGGCTACTACCATAAAATATGTTTATGTAGAATATACTTATCATATTGTTGCTAATTTATTTACTATTTATTCCTTTCCATAGTACTAACCTATTCCTATTAGTGTTGTTAGCTTTTCTATTATATATGTTACTACTAGTACTACACGAAAAGAGTAGACTAAAGAATTGACTAGTTATCATATATACCTAGATATGGATATATTGTTGGTACTATATGTATACATTCCTATGCCTCTAAATTTGGCTATGGGTATGTATCTCTAGTAGCTTTGTTATTGGTTAATCTATTTCCATTTCTTAAAACTATATTTTTAATAGGAATATTTTCATCATCATCTTCTAACTATTGGTCCAACACTCCCACCATTGAATTAATGATATCTTTCATACCTCTATGGGAAGACCTACCTCTCTCTTGGGGGAAAAGTAATAACATGTAATAAGGCTAGCCATTAGTAGGAGTGTATACAACTTAGTGGTATGGGGTATTTAAGGGTGGGGAAAAATGAAGAATTGATAGAGGACCTAGATTCTAACAAAATATAGGTTTGAACTTACATCCCATCATCTACTCAATCAAAATCCATTTACTTAGTATAAGTTTCCACCATTCTATGGAAATATAGTTAGATCCATAGAAATGATATATTATAGTTGAATGAGTTAGTGTTGCAAAACTAAAACATGAGTTAGATTACTCAACATAACAAGAATATGATTATTCTTAAGTAGATATGGGAAAATCCTCTTGATTTTTTAGAAAACAACTCATTATATATTAGAAATTATATCTATGTGGTATATTCTCATCATAGGTGTTACTAGTATCAATCAAGATACATAAATAAAAATAGGATATATAGGGTTGGGAGGGGATATTCTAAACTCATGGGGACAAGTAGAAACCATATATTTGGAGCTCACTTAGTAGTACATTTATCCATTTATATGTCTAGGATATCATCCCTTAGAGTCAATTTTACTAAGCAAGAATCTATATCTTCATCTCCCTTTAAATGATTTATAAATTCAAAATTGATACTATAATATTGAGGGGGATGGGAGTAACTCTTGCATATTTGTACCACCCCAAAAAAATCCATTTTTAAATTTAAAAATATTTTTTATAAACCATACTAGTATGATGAATATATGATGTAGGTGACTAGAGCATTCTTTGTAGATTTTGATTCTCTATAGTAAAAGTAATGAATAGTAAGTTGATTGCAAAACTATATGATTTTAATAGATAATTTTTGTTAACCCCCCAAAAAAGCTAAAAATTATTTTGACACCAAACTCTCACATTAGTTTTATGGATTTAGGGCCTTCTTAACTGATTCATAAGGTCTATTTGGTACCATGATACAATATTGAAAATATCTAGGTCAAAACTCTCTAAAAATAAGGAATTATAAATCTAGAGCTCTAATACCATGTAAGAGAATTTTTGATAAATCCCATAGTATCACAAGGATCACCTACAACTAGAAAAATATTCCACATGAGAGAAGTGATGAAAATGCTAGAAAACTAAATAATTCAAAAGATAAAAGATAAAATGTATAACATTAAATAAGAAAACCCTTGTTATAAAGATAATAATGAAACCCTAGGATATACTGAGATCATGGAAAGTGTCTTAATCTTATGATATAAGACAAAAAATAAATGATATAACAACCCAAATCTCCACTATTTTTTGTCTTTTCAAATCAATGTGTTCAATCATAAGTATACTTAGGTACTTATATCCATACATGATACATATTTATAAAACTTAGAATAGAAACCAATCAAATGGTTAGTCATCTATTCATTTGGAACATGAATCCATATATCCATTTATTTGCAATAGGCTTCCACCTAAATCATGGTAGGCATAGGCATCTATCACATGATAGGTATGTGCTCTAGCCAATGTCTTAGACTCATTAAGACTAATTGATTTTGAGTCATTTCCTTGAAGACCACACTTCCCACTATAAGTTTACCAAGGTCGTCGCCATGAAAGGGTAAATATTTAATATTCAAAGGATTGAATCCTATCTCAACATTTTTCCTAAAGCCTCAAGGAATCAAGCAATTCACACAGGATCCTTCCAAGTATAATTCGAATATATTTTATTTTAGTAATCTTTTAGATTTATCTAGTTGATCAATCTCACCCTAAACCCCATCCTTGAATTCTCGAGTAATGGAAACATCATTTGTTTCCTAGACTACCTACATACCCTACTTCCAAATAGGATCAAGGTATAAAATATGTAGTTATGTTTTCTATTTTAAGTTTAGTGAACTATTTAAGTGGGTATGCAACCATTTCTAGGGTTCTATTCCCTTGATAGTTCCAATGTGGCTACTACCCTCAAAGGGAAGCTTATATAACAAATGGTCAATATGACCATTGTTTCTTTCTTAATTTCATCTAAATCATATTCCTATAAGAAGCGTCATCCTTGACTCATCTAAGGAATATCATATGAATTTAATATTTTTTATACATCATTAAAATAAATATAAGTCCAACCCATGTTTATATTCACATTATAAAAATTATACTTGGGGTTTCTATGTTGATACATCTTTGATTCTTTTATTTTTGCTGGAGATTGTTGGCGTTGTCATTGATGTCAACCCCTAATGTAGAGATTGTTGGAATTGCTGGAGAGTGTTGCACTATGTTGTCATCCATGTTGTTATTGATGTCAACCCCTAGTGTGGTTGTGATGAGAAGGTGTTGTAGATGTTGTGGATTTGTTGAGGAGATGATTGTGGTGTTGATGAAGCAAGTTCACTTGGTTTCCAACTGATTTTGAGAAAATTAAAATAGTGTATAGTGTGACATAGGTGTGTTCTATGTTGTGCTTCACATTTAATGGTTGGATATATGATTATGCAATATGGATATGATTATTAGAGGTGTTTAGAGGTACTATATCCAAAGTTTTAGGTTTTGGATCATGTGGTAGTGGAAGATGTGTTTGACAGTGTGTTGCCGGTGGAGAAGGGTGTTTGAGAGAAATGGAATTCCTTCACATTTCTTCATGTTTTTGTTTCTTGTCTTGTGGATTTGGTAATGTTCTTATACTAATTATATCTACTTTCCCCTGGAGTGTTCAATGTTTAGTTGTTCGACAAGGTTGATTAGTAACTTTTATGTCTGTGGCAGTGTGGCTAGTTGCATAGAATGAAGTGTTCTTCAGTTTCAGGTGGTTGTATCACTAGTGTTAGCTATTATAATGACATAGAATATTCATGGATTTTTTGGAGTGTTTCTCTGAGGTCCACATATTTTTCTTGAAATTGGAAAGGCATGTATGTGGTTGCTTGTTAGTGTTAGTACATGTTTAGTTGACTTGGCATGCTAGTGCTAATTGTGGAGTTTTTTTGTTGTTTTTGGAAGTGTGGTGAAGCATGTTAGTGTAGATTTTGGCCCTAGTTAACCCTTTGTACCATCTACCTTCAATTATTTCCATTGTGGAAGTGTTTTGTGCCAACCTATTTGGTGGTTGCACATTTGAGGTGCAACATTTCATTGAGGCCAACATGGAGAAAGTTTTTGAGGTTGTGGTTGATATATAAGAAAGGTTAATTATTGGAGATGTTGTAGATGCATGTGATGATGTAAATGTGATCAAGTGTGGTGATATAAGTGTGAGATTAAACCCCTAAGTCTACTAGATGTAGTGAACTCGTAGAAGGTATCTACATTTTTAGTGTACCTGAAGTTGCTAGAGGCAATGAGCCAAAGGTTGTGGATGGTGTAGAGTTGCAGTGGTGGATCTTATTGTTTCTCTAATAATGAACCTCCTTGTAATAGTCTTCTTCTATTCTTCTTTCTTTCAAACAGTGATTCCTTTGGGTAGTGAGCAATTCTAGCAGAGAGCCTATAGTATTCGGTGTTGCTATTCATATATATGCGAGTTAATCCTCACCATGGTTTTTCCTTGATTAGGGTTTTCCATGTAAATATAGTGTTCTCTTGTGTATGGCTATTTTTGTGTTGATGTTTCATATGTTTACTTTCTAATGATGCATAATAAGGATATAAAAGTTAATAAGGGTTTATGGATTAATGGAGGTTTGATGATTTTAATGTATAACTGATCCAACCCCCTCTTAGTTATTTTGTGTATCTAACAATTGGTATCAGAGTTGTGGTTCCTTGGAAGAAGCTTAATTGCTTGAGGTAGATTCGAATGACACATAGGAAGGGTGTCAAAGTGCCTATGTTTGATGGAATGAACTATGCTTTCTAAAAATCCATGATGTAAGCTTTTCTTGTTTCATTAGGGTTTGGTGTCTAGAAATTAGTGGAGAATGGATATACTATACTTGATCCTCATCCAAAAAGTGATGAAACACTATAAGAATAATGACAAAGCAAAGAATTCTATCCTCAATGGACTTTTTGATTCAAAACCTATGAAGGTAATAAGCCTCAAGAATGCTAAAGAGATCTAGAATAAGTTGCAGAGAATTTATGAAGTAGATGATAAGGTCAAGAAAGAAAAGATGCATAATTTCAAAGCCAAATTTGGAAACCTGAGGATGAAAGAAGATGAATACATTGCAGCCTACATGCTGAGAGTGGATGAAATTTTCAATGCTATCAATGTTCTTGGTGGGAAACTAGAGGGAAGTGAAGTTGTGAAAAAGGTACAATGAGAAATCTACCTAAATCTTATAGTGCTAAAGTTTCTACTATCAAGGAAGCTCATAATTTGGATCGATACACTAGAGATCAAATGTTTGGTGGTTTAACTAAATTTGAATTAAGAGAGTTTGACAAAGATGCTCCAAAGAAATAAACTACTTTTAAAGTTAGTAAAAAGGAGAAGAATGATGGATCTAATTCAGATGATCTTGATGAGGTGGAAGAAAATTTTGTTAGGATATTGAAAAAAGGTGCTAGAAAATACAAAGGTAAGTTACCATTTAAATGTTTTAATTGTGGAAAGATAGGTCATTATGCTTCTAAATGTCCAATCAAAGTTTCAAATGACAAGCATAAATATCATAAAGGTAAATATGTCAAGAAGAGTTATTATGTTAAAGAAGACAGTGATGTATGTGATGATGAGGAATCAAACTATCCGAATGATGGAAGTCATGAATTCTTGTTCATGGATTTAAATGTTGGAACTAATTCTTCTAATCCTAAAAGATGTGTGAAGGAAAGTGCTCCAAAAATAGGTCACAATATTGAAGGAACTATGTTGAGTACTTTTTCATGCAAGAGAGGAGAGAAACTATTGGATTATTGATAGTGGATGCTCACATCATATGACATGAGATAAGAGTAAGTTTGTTAAATTTTAGAAGTATGATGGTGGTATTGTTAAGTAAATGGTGATGATACATCTGGTAAGATCTGTGGAAAAGGTTCAATTAGTTTTGATGGCAAGAATAAGATAGATGATGTTATTTATGTCAAGGGTCTTTGGCATAATCTTCTCAGTGTAGGACAAATGTGCAATAGAGGATAAAACTTCGTGTTTTAAGATGATGGTTGTGAAATCAGAAAAGAAAGCTCTAGAACCTTGGTTGTAGTAGGAACAAGGATTGAAGGAAATGTTTATTAGCTTAAAGGTTGTGGTGTTAAGTGCTTTATGTCTCAAATCAATGAAAGATGGTTAATGCTTAGAAGGATGGGTCACATCAATTTTGATAGCCTAGAGAAGATTAGTTCTACTGATTTTGTAAGAGATTTGCCAAGAATTACAAAGCCTATCAATACAATCTACAAGGAGTGTCATTTTCAAAAGCACACAAAGAAAAGGTTCAAGACTAAAGAATATTCTATTGCAGGATCTCTGGAGTTAGTGCATACAAACCCATGTGAGCCTATCAGAATAAGACGCTGTCAAGATGACTACTCTAGAATGACTTGGGTAATATTTCTCAAAGAAAAATCATAAGATCTAGATAAGTTTAAATCATTTAAGTCTATGGTTGAGAATGAGATGGATTTGGAAATCAAATGCTTGAGGTTTGATAGAGGTGGTGATTTCACCTCCAATGAGTTTAATAGTTTTTGTGAAGATCATGGGATAAAAAGATATTTATCATCTCCTAGGAATCCTCAATAGAATAGAGTTGTGGAGAGGAAGAATAGGTTAGTTCAAGAAGTAGAAAGAACCCTAATGAAGAAGCAAATCTATCAGATGCGTGTTGGAGAGAATCTATTCATACTATTGTACATTCTTAATAGAGGACATACAAGAGTGAATAGTTCAAAGACTCCCTATGAGTTGTGGTATGGAAAACCTCCTATTGTGAAATATTTTAGAGTGTTTGGAAGAAAATGTTATATCAGAAGAGATAAAGAAAACTTAGGAAAGTTTGATGCAAGATCAGTTGAAGGAATATTCCTTAGATACTCTACAAAGAGCAAGGCATACAAATTCTATAACAGAAGGTTGAAGAAGATTGTTGAAAGTGTGAGTGTCAAAGAATGAAGAACCACATCAAAGTTAGTGCTAATAGAAGGATATGAATCTGATGAATATCTGTGTAGTGAAGAAGAAAAATAAGAAGGAAAGAAAAAGAGATCACAGTGGAAGAGGAAAAAGCTTCAGAAAAGAATCCTAAGACTCCTAAGTATATGTAGAGAAATCATTCTAAAGATCAAATCATTGGAGATAAGAGAAAAGGTGTGTTAAAAAGAATAAGAGTTGATATGATAGAGGAATAGGTAAACTTTTGTTTACTTTCAAAGGTAGAAACTAAAACACTACCTGAAGCATGCAAGGATGAGTGTTGGATCAAAGGCATTGAAAAAGAATTGAGAAAAATTGAGAAAAATCAGACTTGGGAATTGGTCCTGAGACCAGTAGACAAGAATGTGATAGGAACTAAATGAGTTTTCAAGAACAAATTGTGTGAGGATGGATTTTTTTTAGAAATAAGGCTAGAATTGTGTGTAAGGGCTACTCACAAGTGGGAGGAATATATTTTGAAGAGACTTTTGCTCTGGTGGCAAGAATGGAAGCTATTAAAATGTTTTTAGATTTTGCAGCATATAAGGATTTCAAGGTATATCAAATGGATTTCAAATCTGCATTATTGAATGGTGAGTTAGAAGAAAAGGTTTACATTGAAAAAATAAAATATTTTAAGTTATCAAAAGATGTTGATATGGTCTATAGGTTGAAGAAAGCATTTTATGGACTCAAACAAGCTCCTAGAGCTTGGTATGCATGATTCGATAGATACTTGTTGTAGTAGGGATTCAAAAAGGGTACTACAGATAGAAATGTTGACTTCAAGGTTGAGGGAGATCAAATTTTGATTATGGTTGTGTATGTTGGTGACATAATCTTTGGAGGAAATAAAGAAATGTGTAAGAAGTTTGCAAAGGAGATGCAAAATGAGTTTGAGATGTATATGTTTTGGGTGAAGAATTTCTTCCTTGGGCTACAAATCAGTCAATCAAAAAAAGGTTATTCATTTCATAGTCAAAATATGTTAAGGAAACGTTGAAGAAGTTTGGAATGGAGGATTCTAAACTAGTATGTACTCCCATGATTACTGGTTGTAAGTTGATCAAAAATGGGAAAGATCCTAAGACATATCAAAGTAAGTATAGATCAATGATTGGTGGACTGCTATATCTAACTACTAGTAGACTAGACATCATGCATGTAGTTTGTCTTGTGGAAATATTTCAAGAAGATCCTAAATAATCACATGTGGCAATAGTCAAAAGGATATTCAGATACTTGAAGGGCAGTCCAGAGTTTGGTCTATGGTATCCTAGGGATACCGATTTCTCTTTGAGTGCTTATATAGATATAGATTGGGAAGGTTGTACAAATGATAGAAGTACAAGTGGAGGTTCTTTCTTTCTTGGAAGCATATTGGTCTCCTAGCTAAGAAGCAGAATTCAATATAATTATCTACTACAAAAGTAGAGTATATTGTTGCAACATCATGTTGCACATAGGTGTTATGGATGAAGAAGACATTGAAGGATATTAGAGTATCAAATGATGAACCTATTTCTATCTTATGTAACAATACAAGTGCTATTAAAATTTCAAAAAATTCGGTAATGCATTCAAGGAAAAACCACATCTCTATCCAAGGAGAAATTCAAGATACATTCTTGGCCCTAGAATGACGAAGGCTACCTCTCAGGGGGAGTAGCTAGTAGTGTCTTTGGTTGGTATAGTCAGGGGGAGCATATCTTGTTCCTCAAAGGTGAAGAGAAAAGGAGAAAGGAGAGTGCAGTGGAAAGAAATTAAATGGTAGAGAAATTAAGTTGTAGGTGTTTCCTGAAGTAAAGTATGCAAGTGTTGTCCTTTCTCATTGTTGTCAAAGGGGGAGAGAGTGAATTCTGAAAAGCATGGAGAGAATGTATTTTTTGAAAAACACAAGGAGAGAAGATAAGTTTTCTGAGAGATAGATATAAAGGGAGAGAGAGTGAAGTGTAAGAGAAGCCCCAATAAGGGGGAGAGTTGTTGGAATGTTGCTCTTTTTGTTGATGATTTTTCAGAGCTGGTGTGATGTTAATGAGAAAGGGGGATATTGTTGGAGATTATTGGGGTTTTCATTAGTGTTTTCATTGATGTCAACCCTCAATGTGGAGATTTTTGGAATTATTGGAGAGTGTTGCACTATGTTGTCATTAGTGTTGTTATTGAGGTCAAACCATAGTGTGGATGTGATGATAAAGTATTGAGAAGGTGTTGTAGATGTTGTGGATGCATTGGGGAGATGTTTGTGGTATTGCTAATGTAGCAGGTTCACTTGGTTTCCAAGTTCTTTCGAGAGAATTAATATAAAGATTGTATATGTGACAAATGTGTGCATTTTTTTGTGCTCCACATTTCTTCATGGTTGAAGATATTCTTGTGCGGTTTGGCTATGATAATCAGAGGTGTTTAAAGGTGTTATATCTAGAGTTTTAAGTTCTAGATCATGTGACAATGGAAGATGTGTTTGATAGTGTGTTGCCAATGGAGAAGGGTGTCTAGGAGAAATACAATTGCTCCACATTTTTCTGCATTGTTGTTTATTGTCTTGCAAATTTGGGAACATTATTATACTAATTATATCTACTTTCCCCTCGAGTGTTTAGTGTTCATTTTTTTTGCAAGATTGGTTAGTGAACTACAAATTTTTGTAGATAAGCACTCTCTTGCACTTCTCAGGTTTTGCACCTAAAAGGAGAAAAGTTATCTCACAAAAACTTGGGGGTTCACTCAAGAATAATGCTAATATGATTGAAATATGTCTAAATGTAATTCCCTAAATGCAAATAATTGACATAATTATTAATGCAAAACTAATGAAATGCAAGATTTTTGAAATCACAATGTGATATGTAAAATGACCTAAGAATGCAAACAAATTGTAACAAAAATGAATGAGATTAGAGAGGTGCACTTGGAAATTGGAATGTGATGCAGAGAGGCTCTGAAATCCTACAAAATTTGTTGTTGAAGCCAAATGGGACACTTACACTAAGCGGGGTGACTTAGTTCCGTTTCAGGGAGATTATGGCAAAATAGGTTTAAGCCAAAAGGGTATCTAGAATTGCAGAAAACACTTTTCAGGCTTGGCAATGGGACTAATTCATCACTAATGGTGACTTAGTCCACCTTCAGCTTTCAGGAACTTTGAAGATGCAATCTATAACTCTTGGTCTACACTTTGGTTCTTAACAAGTGTTTGGGTCTAAATTTGCAGACTTTGGTTTGTAGGTGATCTCCAAGCTTCTTTTAGGGATTTTTTGACTTTGAATGACTTTGATGAATTGTTGACACCTTTTAGCACCTTGATCTTTGAAAAATATGCATACAAGACTTGGAAAACACACATGCAAAGAGGGGAAAAAGGGTTAAGGGTTAGTGAATAGGGGTTTTCCTCGGTCAAACCCCAATTTAGTAATTAAACCACTGAAAATGAAATGAAATGGAAAGAGAATGATGAATGATCAACATGCAATGCTAAAACTCACCAAACCCTTGATGCAAAAATCTAAAGATATGCAAGTAGATGCTCCAATGAATGTAGACTTGATAATGCCTAGAATGCTTGAGATTGATTAAGTGAATGAATTAGAGTATTAGGAAAATTAGGTGATTATAAGATGAAGAATGAGGGGAAAACCCTTTATTTATACGTGATTATACAAAAATTCCCAAAAATACCACATCACAAGCTAATCTCAAGGTTTAGAAAATAATATCCTGCCAGAATTTTGAAATAATTTTTATTTTTGTGCCAAGTGGGACTAAGTCACCCCTAGTGGCGACTTGGTCCCACTAGGGAAATTTTAATGGGCGTCAGGAATTAAAGTGTGTTTAATGATGTTTAATAGGATTATTCTTTGAAACACACTTAAGTAGGGCCTGCAAGTGCATTAAGGGGTCATTTAAACATAAGAAAGGGTCAAATTATTGATGACAAGCCTAGAAAAGCATGAAAGTTTGTTAAAACACTTTTAAATAAGGTTTGGTAAGTGATAAAGAGAGGTAATTTAAGTGAATTATAATAAAAAGGTCATAGAAAAGTGTGAAAGTGGGTTACAACACTTCATAACACTTTTACAAGACATCATAGAATTCTTATTGATTCTCAAGGGTCCAAGACCTAATGTGAATGTGTTGACCACATTACAACATTAAATATAGGAAAAAATAGGCTGACATCCATAAGAAAGAACCAAATGAGCATGAAAATGTCCAAAGATACATTTTTTTGCGAAAGAGTTAGTAAGTTGTATGTTTGTGGTAGTGTGGATAGTTTCACAAAATGAAAGTGTTCTTCACTTTCAAGTGGTTGTATTAGTAGTGTATATTTTGATGATGTTGAATATTATTAGATATTGTGGAGTGTTTCTATGAGTTTCATATATTGTTTCCAAACTTGGAGAGGCGTGTATGTGGTTTATTTTTAGTGTTAGTATATGTTTGGCTAACCTAATGTGCTAGCACTAATTGTGGAGGTTGTTTGTTATTTGTGGAAGCATGGTGAAGCTTTTCAGTGTAGATTTGGGTCCTAGTTAACCCTTTGTTTGGTCTTCCTTCACTTATTTCCACTACAAAAGTGTTTGGTTCCAACCTATTTTTTGCTTGCACATTTGAGGTGCATACAGTCCATTGAGGTCGACATGGAGAAGGTTTTTGAGGTTGTGGTTGATATATAAGCAAGGTTAAACATTGGAGATTTTGTAGATGTGTGTGATGATGTGAATGTGATCAAGTGTGGTAATCTAAGTGTGAGATTAAATGCCTAAGGCTACCAAATGCAATGAACAAAAGGTTTCTACATTTTTAGTGTACTTGAAGTTGCTTGAGGTAGTGAGCCAAAGGTTGTAGATGGTGTAGAGTTGTAGTGGTGGATCTTCCTATCGCTCTGAGATTGTGAACCTCCTTGTAACAATCTTCTTCTATTATTCTTTCTTCCAAACAGTGAGCCCTTGGTAGTGACCCATTTTTCTCTTTTAGGTAGAGTTCCCTTCTAACAGTGAGCCTATTATATTCAATTTTTCTATTAATATATATGTGAGTTAATCATCACTGTGGTTTTTCCCTGATTAGGGTTTTCCACATAAATCTGGTGTTCTCTTGTGTATGGCTATTGTTGTGTTGATGTTTCATATGTTTACTTTCTACTGATGCATAATAAGGATCTGAAAGTTAATAAGTGTTTAATGATTAACGAGGGTTTAGTGATTTTAATGTACAACTAATTCACCCCCTCTTATTTTTTTTCTGTGTCTAACACTTTTATCTTTTACATTATTGATCCAAAGGGTATTTTCCATCTTTTGGATTTAAATCAACAATATTATCCCTTATTTCATCTTGGTGATTTATAGGTCCAATGCCATAGACATTATTGAAGCTATTATAAGCTATAGCTATAACAGATCAAGCATGAAGACATTACCCATAAACTTGAGCTAGAGGCATCATTGATACTAAACACCGATGGTTTTAGTTTTTCTTTCTTGATTAGGTTGTCTAACTAATTCCTAACATGTGCAAATTTAATCTTCTTCCAAAGAAAGATATTTTAAGAACTATCATATTTAACTCTAGAATCAAATTGCATAAAGGGAATATTATCATTCTTAAATGAAAAGAATTGAACTCTCCCTTTGTATCTTTATCTCTTTATCTATCTCTCCCTCCTTTTTCTATTTCACTATTTCTCCCTTTGTATCTATATCTCTATCTTATTATCTTTCTCTACATCTTTTTATCTCTCTCTCTCCTTCTTATCTCTATCTCTATCTCTCTCCATCTCTCCTTCTTTATCTCCATCTCTCCTTTTCACTCCCCCTATTTAACTCTATCTCTATATCTCTCTATCTCATTCTCGCTCTCTCTTTATGACTCTCCCTCTCTCTATCTCCCTCATATCTCTCTATCACTATCTTCCACCTCTCTCTTAACCTCTCTATCTCTCCCCATCTCCCTCTATCTCCTTCTCTCCCTCTCTCTCTAAATCTTCCTTACTCTATCCATCTTTCTCTTTGTTGATACAATGTTAGTTATACACCAACAGACAAATAAATCCTCACAGACACACTACGAGAGCTTATCTTTCCTGAAAGATTGCACCGAGACAACCTAAATATTAGGTTAACTCAACTTAATCCCAAGGCTCATTTATGTCAGGTCTTGATTGCACTAGGTTTGGTTAGGGTTCATTGTGATAATGTTGTAACACATGAGGGGTAAACAAAACTTCTTCCAATTTTGAAAGGAATCTTAAAGATATGAAATAATCTCAGTCTGGTTAACTCAACTTAATCCCAAGGCTCATTTATGTCAGGTCTTGATTGCACTAGGTTTGGTTAGGGTTCATTGTGATAATGTTGTAACACATGAGGGGTAAACAAAACTTCTTCCAATTTTGAAAGGAATCTTAAAGATATGAAATAATCTCAGTCTGGTCATTCAACAACTTCATGAAATCAACAAATTTACAATAATATTTCATGAAATTCAAATAACTTGTATTTATCCAAGTAGATTTAGCTTTAGGCATTCAACAATATCATGGAATCAAAAGATTTGGAATAATACTCCATGCATTCATCACTTTTTTGAAACATTTTCTAAAATTTAAACATCTATTCTAAAATAAAGCATAAAAAATTATTGAAAAAAGGTAAAATTTCTCCTAGGTATTATCCATGCATACCTCAAGAAATAACCAAACTAGAGAAAACCATTCCATACATAACCAAATTACTTCATAGCTAGGCACAAAATGATGTGATATTTTAAAGAAAAGGGGGATTATTTGCCATTGGATAGTGTCAATATGCACCCTTAAATGATGCAACACATAGTCTTGTTTGATAGGAACAAACAATCAACTATGTAAGTTTTCATATCAAGAAATAGATTTGATATTGTCTCTGATATTGATTAATTTCTAATGAAACATACAAGTTTTTAATTTGAAATGGAACAAAAAACAAGAAAAAGAAAAAAAAATGAAAATGTTTTGTCTCTCTAACGTCCATAAATTATGAACTTAACTTAAAATGAAACATCTCCTAGCCTTTTATAATAAGAATATGCGAGCAAGAAATTAAAACATATGAGAGAGAATCCAAGGGATGAATCACAACAAGGCATGTGGAATATGACAACTAGTGGGAGAACTTATGAATAAGTCAACAAATGTCAACCTTCTTCAAAACTTTAAAATCTTTCAGGATCTCCATCTTTGGAATATAATTAGGACATTAACTTGGAGCTAAGTAGATTTGTCAAAAAAAATGTAGGAACTTCCTAGATATACAAAATGATCAAGTGGAAATAGAAAAGTATGAATAAATTTTAGTCCATTGGCTTTATGCTCCTACATTTAGGTTCAGGCTTGAACGAAACAGAACCAAAAGTAAATCACCCCAGAGCTAGGCACATTCTTTCACCACATTCATAATACCAGGATTCCCAGTATTCTGACATCTCAAGCTCCTCCTTCATATGGACTCTTAGAGTGTACAACCCAACCTGGTCATATAACTACTCATGATCTAAATTTTCCTAACCATCCATACTAGAATACTGCATCACAATTTGTTTCTCTTGCACCTAAAATTCCATATATCAATCCATTTTAAAAACATTTATAAAACTCTCATGAAAATAAAACCATCATTAATAAATCATCATTTAAAACAATTCATAAATAACACACTATTAAAAAATTCTCACATAATTATCCCTTTAGGCAGGTTACTAGATATTTTGGCTCCTGGGAAAACTTTAACAATTAAACCTCAACCTTTTTTAAACATTGTTACTCGACAACTCCAACTTTTACTGGAACAACATTTTCCCACATCCTGATTTCCACTGGAACCTTCACATTTCCCAGACTTTCCTTTTTGGACCGTAACAACTTACCAAACTGTGCATTAAACATTCCAACCAATCTGGACTTCCAGTACCTAGTACCTGGTACATTCAAATACACAAATTACTCCAAATACTTCCTTTTAACCTTAACTTCCGATGATCATTTTTTCCAACTAGCACCTACCATAAGAATTAAATTTTTACTTGGGTCCCCAAGCTCTACAATCTTGGGGTGTGTTGTGAGACCACACAACACTCTCTTTGTATCTCTCTCCATCTCTATCTCTATCTTTATCTCTAACTTAATCTCTCTCTCTCTCTCTCCCTATATCTCTCTCTATATCTATATCTTTATTTCTCTTTATGTACCTCCCTACCACCCTCCATCCCTCTCTCTCCCTATTTCTCTATCTTTCTATCTCTCCATCTCTCTCCCTCTATCTCCCTATATATATATCTCCACCCATCTCTCTTTATCTATTCACCTTTCTCTCCCTCTCTCCATATCTCTCCCTATTTATCTTTCCTTCTCTCTCTTTCTCTCTTTATTGTAAGAAAATTTACAATGCATAATACATAGAGATTAACAATAAGAACAAATTTAACATATTATTTACATGGAAAACCTAGTAAAATTATACCAAGAAAAAGCCACGAGAAAATATCTCTCGTATTTTTATTTCTGAAGAAATTTATAATTAGAATGATCTTCAAACTATAACTAAAAACATGACTTTGAAAGAGCATAAAAAACCCAAGTTGCAGAATCCTTGTCAAACAAACATTTTCAAAAATAGAATTTTTAACTCATGCAACTACATGTCAAAAATTTGTCAAAATTAAATAGTGAGTCTCCAAAACAGTTTTGGCTTCACCAAAAATACCTTCAGAGAAGCACCATTCGACATCCAAGGGGCTACAACTACCCCCTAATACCCCATATCATTTCAAACTTTGGTTGAATAGAAGACCTTCATTCATGTTGGGTGGATACCTAAAGCACTACCTAGGTACTCAATGTTGAAAATTTGTCACTACTAGAATAACAATAAAATTGACTTCATATTCCAACATTTATCTCTTTCTCCATTTATATCCCTCAAAATCTTCCTCTTTATCCCTCCACCTATTCTTATTTATCTATCTCTCTATCTCCCTCTCTGTCACTCTATTTATCTCTCCCTCTCCCTCTCCCTCTCCCCCTCTCTCTCTCTCTCTACACATCACTCTACCTCTCTTTCTATCTTTCCCTCTCCCTCTCTCTTCTCTATTTATCTCTCTTTATCTCTCTCCCCCTCTATCTCTATCTCTCCCTCTCTCTATATATCTATATTTATCTCCCCCTCTATAATCCATCTCTCCCTCTCCCTCCCATTTCTCCCTTTCCCTCTCTCCCTCTCTCCCTCTCTCCTCTTCATATACCCCTCTATCTCAATCCCTCTCTATTCCTCTCCCTATATATATATATATCCCTCTATATCTCTCTATATCTCCCACTACCTTTATCTCTCCCCCTCTATATCTATCTCTCACACTCTCTATCCTTCCCTCTCTTATTAGGAAAATTTTACAAAAGAGAGCCCACTTGAAGTTCTCTTATATTGACTATTTATGATAAGAAAAATAATGCCTAAATTTATAAAGGAGTTGGGACTCAAGAAAATTATGGTAATGTCAAATTGAGTCCCAATAATTCCAATGGGTAGGTAATATGATTGAAATCACATAAATAGCTGCATTAGTTTTAGGATTGGTAAAAACAACATAAATTTAACCTCTTTTTTATCTCTTTTCTTTTCACTTCATCATAGGATAAATTTCTTACTTAAAATTGGTAACATGAATCTCTATGATTTTTCCATTGATGGATCTAACTTGTCACTTACTCAAATTGCTTCATACTTTCTTCAAAATATGAGGCAATTAATGCTTGGTGTGGATTTTCTATGGATTAATTCAATGCTGAAACTAATTCTACAATTTAAATTTTATTTTGCCTAAATGCCCTATTAAATCATCTTGGATTTGTCTAGCATTTGTTGAAACTATATAAGGAGATTTATGTGATGTGGGGTTCTCTTTAAGAATTTGTTCATCTAAATTAAGTTCCAAGTTAGGGTTTAGAGGAGTTGGAAAAAAAAAAGGAAATATATTCTAAATAGTAGAATTTATGAAAATGTAAATAAAATTCAATTTTTAAAAATAAAAAATCTTGACTACTTACATCTCTTATAATGTGGTAATGAAAAAATTTGGATGGGGTTTGGAAATGTAATCAAATTTCTAAAACACACACATTTTCTTAATTTGTTATATTCAATTGTAACTATTTTATTTGTTGGTTGTTTTCTTTGGTGGGAATTTTTCTTTATATAATATAGAATGTACATGTATTATATAACACACTTGTGTTATGTACTGCATGCACTATTATTATATAATGTGTGTGCTCATATTATATAACACAAATGCACTATGTAATATACTCGCATTATGGATTGGTATTTACCAATTCATAACATTGCATGATTATGTATCATAATTGAGTTTAATTCAAAATAGTTTATTTTTCTACTTTTTATCCCTAAATTATCAGCATTCATCCCTTACATATGTATTTTATTAGTATACATATCACTCAATTTCCCCTAGATATACTAGTTGCTAACTAGACTTGTTTCTAGGTTAATGCCCTAATCCTCACCCAATAACACAATAAGAAAAAAGCTATATTGGGATTTTTTTTAAAGATAAACCACATAAATAATCTTGTTAGTGTTTTCCAACCACAAACATCATTAGCTATGAGTGTGGACCCTTTATTTTAATTTATTTTTTAGATAACCATGTATAATCATGAAAAAATGAGTTTTTGAGGTGATTAATGTTTTTTATTATATATGAAGGGAAATGGCCCTAATCCCAACAGATACAAAGAGAGTTGAAGCATAAAAAATGAGATAGGCTAGGAAACAACACCAGTCGAACCAAACAAAGCAACATCTAGACTACATACTATTAAGCAACCTTAGGAGGCATGAAGGCCATAATGTTTAACCAAGTATTTGCATCCATAGGACCAACAAAAGTATAATAAGAAACATTATAAGAATACCATAGAATAACCCAAAAAGAGGCACGTAGGAAAGAGAAAAGATTAACCATAAACATTCTAGTCTCAAACCTTAACATATCTATCAAAAAATAACAGTTTGCTAATATCTTCCAAAAACACCAATGTTTTAAAATAGTCATTAAATTAGGGATACCAAGAGCCAAACAACAAAAAATTGAGCAAGATGACAAGAGCCATTATTTGGCATTAGCTATCAACTCCCAATTACCCCCGATCTAGGAGAAAAATTCCCTCTAATCAGGAGCAACTTTATTTGTGAGGTCCTTCATATCTTCATGCTTCCTGACCTTTAGCTACTTTCTGATCTTTGTTTGACTAGATACCACTTTGACCATAGCTGTGCACATCAACCCATCAATGACCTTCATAAGGGTGATGATATCTTTTTCCATATCCTCGACTTGCACATGCAGGAAAGTGATTCTAATTTCCAAAAATTAAATGTTAGTATCACCAAAAAGAGTGGCACCAAGGGCATTGTCAACCTCTTCTTGGGCATCCCCCCAACTACCTTAAGATCCTCCTCCCCAACCACTTATTCCTCCTTATATTCCTCCTCCTCCTCCAATTATTCTTCATCCATCTCATAATCAAAGTCTTCACATTCCATTCCTTTGCTATCCTCTTCCATTTTGGATTCAAATTATTCCACAATATGTTGTTCCTCTTCCTCTTCCTCTTCCTCAATTTCCTTCTTTTTACCTTTAACATTTTTATCAAAGGAGGCAATCTTTGGTCACTACACAAAGTTCCCACCTACCCCTCATCCATATCATCCTTTTAAAGGAATTTTGAGTCTTTTGAAATGGTTATGGCATTACCCTACTTTGGGTTTTTCTGATCTTTATTTGGTTTCTTAACTTTAGGGGGTTCCAAAAGTAGTGGGGAATGTTTCCTTTTCTCTGGAGTGGCTTTGAGTAGTTCAGCTCAAGGGATTTTTCAATAGAGGTAAGATTATATTTAGAGGTAGAGGATTTGGAATGGGGGGTAGATAATAGGGAAACATTCAAGGGGCTACCCTTCAGAGGGTCAAATTGAGGAGTGAGGGGCCTAGGGTTAGCCATAGGGCTGGATTGCTTAACACCCGAGTGGATAGCAACATCCTTATGTAATTTTTTCTAGGGGGGTTATCCTTCCTTACAATCAAGGGGTTACCATGGAGATTATTAGCAAGGAAAAAATTATATAGAGCCAACATTAGCCCTTGGTGTAAAGGAGGTGAGGTCCCAATCTCAATATTTTGCCACAAGGAAGAAAGCAGATAAAAGGGAAAATTTATCATATCATTGTGATGAAATAATAGGCATGAAAAACTATATAGCTACCTTCTAAGGTAAAATAACACATAAAAAACATACTAACTAGGGAAAATGATGGAGGAAGGTCAAGCTGAGCATAGCCATTATGAAATCTTGTTAGCACCTCACCTTCATGCAAGAATTTCTCCACAAACCCTTGATAATCAACACCAATTTTTTTCACCACTTTTCTACCTTCATTAGAAAAACAATGGATTTGACTATTCACTAAGCTATCATTTAGAAATTTCATCATGCCAATAGTAACATGACCTTTCTTCCATTAGTTAGTGCAATTTCAGGTTAGATTCTCATTGTAATGATGCATTGCTTCAAAGAAAGAAGTCATACCAACCCCTCTAGACATTCTCCAAAGATTAGAATTTTGTTTTAGGACAACATAATTAGGGGGTTTAGTTCTCTTCCTCAGCCCTCCCATTTTAGAAGTGTGAAGACTTTTCAGACCTTTCTTCTAGTTAGTGCCCTTCTCCATGCCACCCCAAAAAATATCAACTCTCCCAAAATTCATGCTACTACCTCCAAAATTGTAGAGAGAACAAATGTATATCATGAGAAGAAGAAAGATGTTTAAGTTAATTTTTTTTTGATTGATAAAAACTAGATACACAATCCCAAGGATAGATTTGAAATGATTAGCCATATCCTTAGTAAATATTTCCAAGTTATCAATATCAATCCGAGCCTCAGAAATGTGGTGGGAAGGGATATATGACACACCAATAACATTTGAAATAACCAAAGATTTGTCATTGCAAATATGCATGTGATATAGGGGGTACATGGAAATGATTAACACATTAATTATCTCCCTGATGAAATCCTCCTTATCACTTTCCATAATTTGAAACATACTAACCTTGATATTATTAAAATTTATGTCCATCCTATCACCAAATAATCTAATAATCATATGATTTAGACCCCTTATCCAATACTTATTGGTTATAATATTTTTTGTATTTTTCTTTTAGGACTCTATCTCTCATTGCCCCTAGCAACAAACCACCTCCCAACGTGTCCAAGTATTACACTTAAGAGCTTCATTAGCAACAATATCCGTAGAGTATTTACCTTCCTTGTAAACATGTTGAACTCTACAACATGTGAAAAATTGCACGTGCATTTTACAATTATCCATAATATCTCTTAATTCCCAAGGTACAACACTATCACCTTTCAATATATCAACAATGAGCTTAAAGTCTCCTTCGAAGAGAAATTTTTGGAAGCCTAAATCTTTTGAAAGTTTAACACCTCCCCGAGCAGCCATAGCCTTTGCCTTATTGTTAGAGGAAATCCCATGATTTTTTCCATAACCAAAAATGTAGTCCCTAAGGTGATTCCTAATAAGACCTCTAGCCCCTACCAACCTAGGGTTTCCTTTAGAGCAACCATCAAAGTTAAACTTGACCTAATCCATCTCAAGAGGAGCCCAAAAAATATTCTTCCTTGTTATGTAAGCATACCAATTGACATTTGTGAGATCCTTTTTAAGGCCAAATTTTTTCTTAATTATGATCTCCTTATAGGAGAGCATAACCTTAGAGTAGTTGTACCCCCCAACTTCCAAATTTTCTTGTATTTGATTCTTAATAGCCATACATAAGTCATGGCTATTTATTGTTGTTTCCTTGAAGATCCTATTATTTATCTCCTTCCAAATCCCATAGTTTATGAAGGGGGGGGGACTTGGCTCTAGAGATACTTAATAAATTTATGAGAGAAAGGGAAGAAGGACCAACTATCGATAAACATTTTCATAGGAGGAGAAACCCATTCTGTAAGCAACAAGGGAAGGAAGAAAGACCAAATTTGTCTAGGATAGGAACAATGGAAGAAAAAATGCATAATTGTCTCTTCCTCCTGTTTGAAAAGGACACATCTGTTAACTAATTGGAACCCTCTCCTAACTAGATTATCATTAGTGAGGATTTTTCCATCAGAAGCATCCCACCAAAATAAATTAACTTTAGGAATCCTATTTTTATCAAAACATTGTTCAATTGGAAGCCATTGTTGGCTAATAAAGGTTTTTCTAACTCCACATAGGAAGGCCTAACAAAGAAATAGCCTAAAGGACTCTTGGTCCACAACCATTCATCTTTCCTATATTTTGAGAATAAGACAACCTCCCCAATTAATTTGTGAACCCTTTGCAATATAGGAACCCAATTTTGTTCTCTATCTCCTCTTAGGTTGGCTCCCATAAGTTAATCCAATTGGGTTCTGGCCCATCCCAATCAATATAACCGACAACCTATTTCCACAAGTCCTAATCAACCTTTGTTTTAAAGGGTTGAGGTGATCAAAGGATGTGAGTGAGGGCCTAATGTTCCAACCATATTTCTAGAAGTCTGTCATTACCATTGCCAATACACTTCCTAGCTCCCATTTTAAGCACACTTATGGTTTTAAGGAGGTGATTCTAGAAAAAAAAGCCATAAGGAAAATTAGAGGTACTAAGGAAGAAACCCTGGTCTCTATTTCTAAGATATTTAGCTTTAAGAATCATAACCCAGTCTTTCGTTCCCTCAAGAAAATTCCACTCCAATTTGGCAGCAAGAGCTTAATTAAAGAGTTTAATTGTCCTTATACCAAGGTCTCCAACACTTTTAGGAGCGCAAAATTTCTCCCACCTCACTAGTGCCATTCTATTTCTCTCCTCTTTTCTTGACCACAAGAATCTTTTTTGATTTTGTTCAAATTTTTTAGCTATAAAAGTAGTAATATTGAACAAGGATAAGTAGTAGACCAAAAAAATTTGAAGCGAGGCTTTTAAAATTTGGAGCTTCCTAGCTTGACTTAAGAGCTCACCCTTCTAGCCAACCAACTTCTTTTGAATTCTCTCAATAATATGATTTCTATAATTTCTATCAAGTTTTTTAGAAATAAGGGCAGGCCTAAGTAAGTAGTAGGTAGAGCAGCTTCTTGGAATCCCAATATGCAGACAACTGTGTCTTTCACAATTTGGTCAGAGTTGAAAAAATATAACTTACTCTTGTTGTAGTTGATATGCTAGCCTGAAGCACAAGCATAGTCATTCAAAATTGATTTTCAGTGACCTACTTCCCGAACCGAGGCTTCACCAAAAAGGGTAGTATCATCAACAAAATTTTGATGAGAGGTAGGTGCGAGGGTTAAAGCATCCTTAAAACCTTTCAACAACTTATTATCCAGGAGTTTTTGGATGTTTCTTCTCAAGAATTCAGCCACAATAATGAAAAGATAAGGGAAGAGAGGGTCCCCTTTCCTAAGACCATGGAAACAGGAGAAGAAACCTTGAGGAACCCCATTCACCAAGATCAAACACTTTAGAGTAGTAACACAAGTAGTGATCAGTTTGAGGAACCTTCCATTGATCCCAAATTTTTTTAGGACATCAAATAAGAATGGCCAGGAGAATCTGTCATAAGCTTTAGAATGTCAAGTTTCAAAGCCATCCCTACATTTTTACTAAGGTCCATAGAATGGAGAGTTATGTGAGTAGTTATAGCCGCATCTAGAATATGTCTTCCCTGAACAAACCCTTTTTTGATTTATGGCTATCATTTTACTCAAAACAACTTTCAATCTATAAATGATCATCTTAGAAAAGAATTTATACATAGTATTACATAAACTAATAGGTCAAAATTCATGCATATAAGAGCTATGAAAGTAGCTTTAAGTTGGTTAAGAAGCCTATTTGATCTAAAGAAGTCTTTAGCAACATTTAGGAGGTCTTTATTCACAATGTCCCAAAAATGCTAGAAGAAGGTTGAGGGAAAACCATCATGTCCAAGATCCTTGTAAGCACCAAAGGAGAAAATAGTAGATTTCACCTCCTAAAGGGAAAAAACTTTAGACATCTCTTGAAGATCATGATCAGAAATTGCTGTAGGAATAACTTGGAGAATTTCATCTAATTCCTACTAAGCAACATGAGGTTCCTTCTAGGAAGTGGAGAAGAAAGCCACAACAATCAGTAGCAATTTATTTTTCATTGTTCACCATATTGCCGTCTTCTTTCTTAAGCTTTTTGATCATATTCCTACTTATATTTTTCATAGTGGATTGATGGAAGAATTTGGTGTTTTGATCCCCTTCTGAAAGCAATTAAATGCAAGATTTTTGTTTCTATAAAATCTCCTCTTGTTCGTTAACCTTGAACTATTGATCTCTTAAGGTCATGTTCATGATTGCAAGTAGCTTCATCCACCACCCCTGAATCCATCATATGGGTATGTGCAGGATCATCATGCAAAAAACAGGCCCTTAAGTGGCAAAAAATTCAGACAAATCAGTGTTAGGCAACTTGACATAAATATTTGAATAAGTTATCTATATTATTTCAAAAATATGTAAGAATAGAATTTGTAGAAAATTGAATGTAGTTTCTAAAATACTAGGTTTATTTAAAAATAAATAAAATCTATTTGGTGAAAATTTGAAATTTCAATGCAGTAGTACTTAAATTTCAGGGAAAAATTAAGAAATAGGTGTCTCTACCACCCTAACCATAATAAAATGATAATATTTTTTTGTAAGATTTTATAAATAAGTATAGGAATCATGTCCGGATGTGATGCATATTTTTTTGTAATTTTTTTCCAAGTAAATAATTAATTATGAATTTTTATTACAACTTTTAGAAAATATAAAAACTTCGTCATCTCCACCTTAACTTGGTCAAAATTTCATGAAATTTAATTTTTTTTGTTTAATCCTATAGCATGTGAAGCAGAATGTGATGCATGTTTTGGATTCAAAAATATGATACCGTTTGAAAGTTATAGATGTTTTTCAATCAGCCTATCGATTAGGACTTTAGTCGTAATTCTAATAGAAAATGAATAATAATTATTTATTAAATTCAAATTAAATCATAATTTATATTTTTGGAAGGCTGAGAATCTCCTCTAAAAACCCTTTTCGTTTCATTAATTTTGGGTAAAAAAAAAGTTGTCAGCCACATACCCTACAAATATTGCCACTTTTTGGCGCACCATGATCCTGCACATACCCATATCCTAAACCTCATTAATGTTGTGTGCTATACATTTTTTGGTGTAAAAAATATTACCAAAGGAGAACTTATTCCAGGCCTTCACTCTCTCTTTAATCATTTTTAGTTTATTGGCAAGAAAAAAACATAGGGGTGCTAACAAAGGGTTCATTCTAGCATTTATGAATTAAGGCTCCAAAATCTAGGTGGAGGGTCCACATAATTTCAAATCTAAAGGGAAATGGGCCTTTGGAAAAATTAAAATTTATCTTTAGCATAATGGCATTGTGATCATATCTAGTTCTTAGCAAAGCAATTAAGGAGAGGTGCTGAGACATGTTCCAATTAGAGGAAACTGGGAACTGGTCAAGTTTTACTTGAATCAGCTAATTTCCCAGTCTCCTATAAGACCAAGTAAATTGTGTGCCAAGTAAGGGAATCTCAAAGAGCCCAAAAAAATTAATAAAACCTAACAAGTCCAACATGCTATCAGAGTAATCATCAGGACTACCAAATTTTATAAGGGTGGAATTGGAGAGTTGAAATCTCCTCCAAACATCCATAAATCCTCCAAACTACCCTTTATGTTCAAAGGAGACCATAAGACAATTTTTTCCAAATAATCCCATAGAACATTTGAGTTTAGAAGGATTCCATAGAGTGGCAATACCCCCAGAAGCACCTTCAACATCACTCAAAATATAAGAAGCACTAGGCCAAATATTCTTTACAATCTTATCAAAAGTTTCCTTCTTCATTTTGGTTTCTTGAAGCAATAGAACATCAACTTTATTGTCCATTAGACAAGTTTTAACCAAGTTTTGTTTATAGGGACTATTGAGCCCCCTAATATTCAAAGAGATTATCTTCGTAATCAAAGAAAATATAATGACCTTGATTCTGTTAGGGTAGGGGAAGCAACATCCCTTACTTCTTCTTAGACTTTGGCCCCATGATTGATCCAAGTTCTTTTGTCTTCCCAAAGCCACATCACGAATAGGGTTTTTATTTCTTGTTTCCTTTTGAGAAGGTCTACGTACCTTATTTCCTCTTCCTACATTTTATTTCTTCTCCTTTCTTGACATACTATTAGCTTGAACCAAGTCCTCATCATCAACTTCTTCTAAGGGAGAAGAAGGGAAACCCAACAATGCCATTGAATCCTTTAAATTCTTTCCTTCTTTTTGATAGGGGGTAAACTATCTACAAAATGTTTCTGTGGAGAGGGACAAGGGAAAATGAGTCTTTATCTGGGCCAATTTGAGAGACTATTTCACCTTCCTCAATAAACTCAAAATTATCTTCAAGGGGGTGAGTGGGATTTCCTACCATATCCCAATTTGTTTCTAATCTTGAAATGAGATTTTTGTTGGAATGGCCTCTTCAACCATTTCACTTACAACTTGATACACTTCAGTAATATTATGTTTACTATCATTTGAAGAAATCACTTCCAAACTTACCTCTTAGGCTAATTCTAGAGACACATCTATTATATCCAAAGTATGTAGAATATCTTCATGTACAACGACCTATGCCTCCATATTCAAACCTAATATAAGGGAAAAAACCTTTAAGGCAGCCATAGTACCACCACTATGCTCCTTCTTAAGGACATTTGAAGGAACAGTAGCAACAACCAAAGGTTCAATAGTGGCATTAAATGGAGTAGAAGACTTTTTCAAGGAGTTGGGATCCTCATTTTCTATACTTTGAGGCCTTCATTTGCAAGTATCAAGGAGATGGCCAAATTTTTTGCATGATTGAAAAAACACTCTAGCATTTTCATATTCTAGAGTTTGAGAGCAGTTAACAAAATTTGACTTCAAGACCACTAAAGTAGGAAAAACAATATTAACAACCACATTAATATAGATTCAAGCAAAGACCAATCAAGACTTCTCTTGAGTGATCTTATCAATATTCAAAAGGATACCAAAAGGAGTTGACAATCCCCTTCAAGATGCCTAAATCCTAGAATTCTAAGGGTAGCCCAGGTAGGTGTACCCACATAGGGGCAACAACACTTAGATCAGCAGATGGGTCAAAACCTAGTTTCCATTTGCATAGTGAAAGAAAGTTCTTAAAACCAACATAAAAATACCAAGGACCTCTTGTGATAACCTTCATCATATCTTCATACACAACAAAGCTAAAGAGGAAAATACCTTTGGACATAACACTAATAGAAACATTTCCTTTTAAATTCCAGTTAGAGTCAGCCCATTGCCTTACCTAGTCAATATTCGAGCAGTATGCCAAGAATTTTCCCACCAATGACAACTTAAGGCCATCCATTGCCTTAATCACTAGTGCTTCAGGAACATGAATTTCTCAACCATCTACTGAACATGAGACATATTCAGTATTCAACCTAGCCATAGTTGGAAAACCTTCGTCAACTAGTATTTCCATAAATGAAACTGGATATTCTTTAGAGAAAAAGGAATTCAAGCCCAAAGGGGTTGATAGCGGTGACATGCTAGATGTACAAGTTGCCAGTTCCGCAAAAGGAGCAATAGTGCTAGAAAGAGTACCACATTGGGGAGCAACATTTTGGGAAGCAACAAACTTAGACACTGTGTACTGGGCTTGGGAACAACATTACTTGATGGGGGAGCCTTGTTAGACCCCCTCTTGATCGACCCATTAATCAATCAATAAATCAAACCCAAAAAACCAATAGAAATTCAAAAAAACTAGTGAGCAGGAAAGTTGTAGAGCAAAAACCTTATTTTTTGTTAAATTATAAGAAGCACTAAAAATATTTGCATTATTGTCATGGTATTTAATTTAATCAAGTGGTTGTGGTGTTGTATTTATTAGGCACATTGATTTGTAGTGATAAAAGAAGTAGGTCTATTCAAGTTTTAGTGTAAGTTATGTATGATTAGTGCATTGTGCTCCATAAACTTAAAATGAATGTCACATACAAGCAATTTGGTAAATTTCTTAGTATAACTAGTAGATTTATATATATTACATATATAATGAACATGTAACATTTTGAGTTTATCAATAGATGAGCTTTCTATATTAATAGTTTTATATCTTCGTATAAAGAGGTCTTCTTGTGTGCTATTAATACTTATCTTTGTGGTTATTTAAGTATATGATAATTAGTTGTCCAATAATGTAAGAGCCCCACCAATGTTGATATATATTCCTTATGAGAATCAAGTAGTTCATTAATTTTGTTTAAATAATAGGATAATCAAGGTGCCCATGGGATCAAGACAAAATATTATCTTCAAATAGTAGGATAATTAGGGCTCATGCTTTAGAATCAAATATTGCTAACTCTATAAGTAAATCAAATGTGTTTCACTTTGATAGATTAAAGATTAAATTTATTGTTTTGCATTTTATTTTTTTAAAAGTGTTCACACCTTTTAATGTTATTATTAGTATTGGCATTGTAGTTACTAGTTGTAATATCTAAGGTGTGGACATTTACCTCATTAAGAGTGTTTGAAATCATTTTTTTTTTTGTAAATAAAAGTAGCGAACCACTATAATATATTAATAATATTTAAATAGATGTACAAATCCTAGTTCAGGGGGCATACTGACAGGAAAGAACCAGGAAGAAAATCTTAGGTTATAGCCCAAAATTTGAAACAATAACAAAGGGTTACAAAAAATCCCTCTACTGGGGAACTACAATAGATTTTCAACAATTAGCTATAGTACCGCCACCCTATAAATACAAAAAACTATCAACAGAACCACCACCCTAAAATGCCCTTTTTTTCCACCCTAAATTTTCAAAAAATTATCTACAGTAACATTACCCTAAATTTCCCAACTGGCTGAAAACCCCATTATAAGAGTGATAGAAAAATGAGAAACAGAGTATGCATTCAAAATATCCTCAAAATATAAGAATTGCACCAAAAAACTGGTAACCCTTAATTCTTTAGATGAATTCTACTCCACAAATGGAGTTTTGGTCCTGCACTTCAATTTGAAGAACTTGTGGTTGTGTTTTCCTGGTAAGAGGAATTCCATGGGAAAAGAAGTTGTAGCCAACGGTAGGAGCTTCTGCTCCCTTAGATTGATGCACAACTGAGATTCAGGCCCTTGCCACTAAACCCTTATTCGGATCTTTAGAACATTTTGCTAATGGGGATGCATGAAAATCCGTTTGCACCTGATTTTCAGCTTGCATATGCATTTTTCCTTTTTTATCAGAAGGCCAATTAAGAAATTGATGTTGTAGATGATCACGAAGAAATGATAAGGCATACAAATTATCCTTAATTTCAAAATCCAATGATGCACTGATGGTTTTTGCATGTTTCTTTAGAGATGATAAAAGCACATAATCATTTCTAAATTGAAGGCCCAATCTGAGGACTTCAAAAATTTCCTCAAAGTCTACATGAACCTTAATAGATTCATGCGAGAATAAACCACCAACATAACATTCCCCAACAAACATATTATAATTTTGCATAACAAAGAGAAAAGCGTTCTTGTTAGTAAACCAAGGGTTAACAAATTTAACCACAATTACTTCTAATTCCTTCCATGACTGGAGTAAAAGCAAAGCATTAGATAAAAATACTGAAAGAACTTGGGAGGGGAAAATTAAGCATCAAGCTCTAGGCCTGGTAATCTCAATACCCAACACTGCCCTAACTACATCCTCCGTTCACGTGGAATCCAACTTAAAAATGAGGCATAGATCTTCTTGAGAAAGATTGTTTTCAAATGGCCTTTCCCAAGGTTGAACCTGGTAGATTATTCTCAAGTTTCAAGGGCAGAGAGCCATACTATCATCCTTTCTGCACTTTCAAGCTTAGGATGAAATTCGCTACCTAGATGCACAACTAGCTTGCTAAAAAGGGATGAATTAAATGACTAAGAAAGCACTTTTTTTAAAGCCCCCAAAATACCTTTGGATGCTACACATTTTTCGGAAAACATAATGGCTAATAAATCACATAATGCAAAGGAAACTAAAAAATCATGAAAGTATAACAATTCATGTGAAGAAATTTATTTGAACTGGAAAATATGAATGAGCAGTACTGCCACACAAAATTTTTACCTTAAGGATGCCTCCATGAAGAGTTACAACATTCACTGGGGAGGTGGAAACTTTGAAACATTTTAATGAGATTTTTAACCTGTCCCATCAAATCTTAACTCAAAATTCAGTATGCTCTTGGAGCACATGACGACATCCTGAAGGTACCAATGAAGTAGTACACATGCCTCCAAGGCAACAAATAAATCTTTAACTTGTTAAAGAGTATAATGCAAAATCCCAAGACATCATAATTACTAGGTGATATCAACTTTAGCAATGAATTGAATACTTTGTTCACAAACATGACTTAATAGCCATTATGTTACCAAATGTTCCCATGATTATTCCTCATGGATTGCAATTTGCCTCTTGATTAAGAAGGTTTGTCAATTGGGGGTAATCACTTAGAGCCTTGATATGTTGCATAACTTTTAATTATATTTCCTCACAACCTAAATTTGCTAGAAAATCTGCTATTATGCTACCTTCCCTATATACATGAGTGATTATGAAGGCATTGAATTTTTCAATTAGAGCCCAAGATTTTTGTAAAACATAATTCAAGCTCTAATTCTGAACCTTTCTTGATCTACATGCATTTATAATTATTAAGGAGTCACCTTCAATGTGGATATTTTGTATACCCAACTGTGAGGCCACTTCCAACCCTAATAATAAAGCTTGTGATTCTGAACTATTGTTTATACAAAAGGTTAGATGATATGAATAAGCTGCCAATATGTCCCCTGATGAGTTACGAATACAAATACCAGCTCCTAATTTCCTTGATTTGGATTTAGAGGCTCCATCAACATTTAATTTAACAAAGTCTACTTGAGGAGGAACCCATTTGAATAGGTTTCTGTTAACTTTATTAGGACAATTCTTAAGGAGACTTCCATCAAGTGGTAGCTTTATATACTTCCAATTTGCTAAAATAAAGCTGTCCCAATTTGTAAAAGATGAGCTTGTTGATTTCACTTTTTGTACACTATAATTTACTCCTTATGAAATAACTTTTTCAATTTTAGTCAAAGTTAGCTCTAATGTGGATTTAGATTTCCTAAAAGTTCTCATATTCCTTTCCCACCATATATTCCATAACACTAACCTTGGAATAATGTGCCATAAACATGAAAAGAAAGATGATTGGTAAAGAACTAGCCAGCTCTAGAAAATATCCCATATTGAATTTGGGAGAGGCATTTTTAGATCTAGCTTGCTTTGAACAAAATACCAACACTGATTAGCAAAACTACATTGAAGAAACAAGTGATCAACGGTTTCATACTCTAGGTTACAAAGGGGGCATTTGAAAGGATATGCAATTTTTAACTTAACCAAGCAATCACTTGTAAGGACTCTTTTTTGAATGGAAAGCCACACAAAGCTGCCTGCCTTGGGTAAGACATTATTGTTCCAACAAAATGAAAATGCTCGGTGAGATTGCAAGGGCAGTTTTAATTGGCTTAAAAGAGCATATCCTTCTTTTATAGAATAGGAACCCATCTTCAAAGCTTACCATATTATTTTGTATGGATTTGATTATAAATACACTATTCTATCTTTCAAAACATTGAAGAACAAGTCAGATTGGTGAGGGGGAATGAGATTAGGTGGAGGTTTTTTCCACACTACTTTCCCAGAAAGATGATCAGAATAGTGCACATAATCTAAGAAATTTGATCCCCAAGCTTTTGATAAAGAAATTTGTATCTCGTTAAGAGCTTGATTTTCTACTAAGGGAGGCTTACCATTCCATGAGTCTTCCCAAAAGTTAACACTCTACCCATTATTTACCTCCCACAAAGCATAACTTGTGATAAGACTATGACTGAATGTAACGAAGTTCCAGATTGCAGAACCTTTTGGGGGGTCCTCCACAGTTAGAATTCGTGTGTTATTATCATTATCTAGGTATTTCACTTGCATTATCCTAGCCCATTTAGCCTTAGGATTTGTGTACATTTTCCATGCAAGCTTCACCCCAAAGGCTTTATTCCTCAATGATAAATTTTGGACTCCAACCCCACCTTGATTCTTACCTTTTGACAATCCCTCAAGTGAAATGAGAGGTATTTTCCTTTTTTCATCAATATTACCTTTCTAGAGAAAAGATCTAATTATCTTTTCGATTTAAGAAATTACCGATGTAGGAGCTTTAAGAACAAGAAGGAAATAATTTGGGATTGAGGCTAAAAAAAGTTTGATGAGTAAGATTTTTCCTGCCAAGGAAAGCCATCTAACTTTCCAAATTGAGATTCTTCCTTTAAGCCTATTTATTACCTTATCCCAAAAAATAATTTTGTTGGAGCCTTTGAAAAATGGGATACCTAAATAGGTGCATGCTAACTTCGCTTCTTGAAAGCCCAAAATTTTCACTATCTCCTTGAGATCTTATGGGGTGTTTAAAATGTAAACCTTGGATTTCGTTGGGTTTATTTTTTGACCTGATGCTAAAGAATATTTGGTAATGACCTCCTTAACCTGCTTAGCTTCAGTTAAAGATGATCTATAGAAAAGAAGAGTATCATTAGCAAAAAGGGAATGTGTAACCGAAATGTGTGAATTAGCTATCTGTACACCCTTCCATAAACCTTCGCTATGTTTCAACATGATGAAATGACTTAAAGCTTTAGCCATAATAATAAAGAGAAATGGAGAGAGAGGATCACCTTGTCTAACTCCTTGAGAAGCACTAAAAAATCCTGAGGGATTACCATTTATAATTACTGAGAACTTAGCTCTAGATAGGAAAGACATTTTCCATCTACGCCAGTGAGAAAAAAAGCCAAATTTCTTCAGAACCATATTAAGAAACTACTAATCAAATTTGTCATAAGCTTTCATCATGTCTAATTTATCTATGAAAGATGGCAACTTCGACGTTGAGACTATGTGTAGAGCTTCATGTGCAACAATTTCCCCTTCAAACGTTTCCCTTTCTGGGACAAACCCACCTTGTTCTTGAGATATGATCCTTGGGATAATTGGCTGAAGTCTCATGTAAATGGCTTTTGTGAATATTTTATATAGTGTGTTACATAACAAGATGGGGCTAAAATCCACAAAAATTTTAGGCTCATTGACTTTTGGAAAAATTGCAATGTTAGTTACATTAAATTTTCTGAGCATGAAGCTAGTTCTTCTAGACTCTTCCAGTGCCCAAATGAGATCAAAACATAAGAAATCCCAACATTTCTAAAAAAATAAGGTTGTGAACCCATCCAGGCTAGGAACCTTATCAAGAGTGAGAGAAAAAACTACCAATTTGAGCTCCTCCATAAAGAAAGGTTTTATAAGTCTCTCATTATCTTCAGAGCTAATAAGCCACGGGATTGTGCTTAATATCTCATGTTGATCATTTATTCTGGTATCTTCTATGGTGTGAGGGGTAGAAAGGAGCTCTAAAAAAAATCTCACACCTTCATTATTAACGTCTTCCTCCTTGGTGAGCTAATTACTTGAAGAAATTTCTTGAATTGAATGAATTGACTTTGAAGCTCTTTTTATCTGTGTGGAAGCATGAAATTTTTTTGTATTATGTTCCTCTTCTTTTAGCCATAATTCCCTAGATTTTTGTCTCCAATAAGCTTCTTCCCATGCACACAATTCTTCCCATTCAATTTGCAGATTTTTCTATTTTTCATATAGATCAACATTGAATCCCTTTTGGATTATGATCTCATGGACTGTCGTCAATTCTTTTAGCACAACATATTTTTGTTCAAAAGTATTTTTAAATACTTGCTTATTCCAAACTCTAATTTGTTGCTTCACAAAATTCAGCTTTCCATGGAATTGAAACATTTTGGTACTTTGAACATAAGGAGCATTGACCCACCACTGTTTCAGGAGATCCAAAAACTGGGGATGCCTAAACCACATACTCTTGAATTTAAAAGAAGATTTTGCTTTGGGGATAGTTGTGCTAGAAATAGATAAACAAATGGCATAATGATCTATTTCTGGATAAGGAAGAATCTCAGAGTTTAGACCGAAAGTTGAAAGATACCAATTCAGGGAGACCAACAATCTATCTAATCTTTTTGCAATTTGAAGGAATCCCTTTCTTTTGTTGGACCATATGAAACTGCCTGTATGCGGATGGACATCCCGCAAAGCATTTGAGGATATAAATTGATTGAAATCTGCCATGAATTTTTGGGGTGGACATATTCCACCACGCTTCTCTTGAAGAGATGTAATTGCATTAAAGACTCCTGCTAAGATGAACTTATCACTGTGAAACACACCAATTTTCCTAGTAAGTTCATCCCACAGATTCCTCTTTTCAATAGACGGTGTTGGGCCGTAGACATTTATAAGCTAGAAATGAAGATTAAATTTTGTAACTTCCACCAGCTGCCAAAAATTTTCATTTTTGAGCAATTTAACACTTACTAGCTTTGGGTTCCATGAGATGACTAGGCCACCTAAAGCACCATGAGCTGGTGAATGCGTTGACTCCCATTTTTCCCACTTTTTGATTGAACATTCAAATATATCTATTGAGGTTTTTATTTCTTGTAAAAGTACAATGTCTGCTCCACAAGAATCAATCAGTTGCTTGATTCAAGCATGCTTGTTAGGGGCATTAATACCCTTGACATTCCAAGAGGTAATCTTCATTGTACTCGAGGAGAGCAACAAGCTCTCCCCGGATGCTTATTTGACATGGAATCCAATATAATATTTTGAACATCTGCTTCTATTTGATCCTACAATTTTGCAAGATTAGATTTCCGACCTCTTTTCCTTGTGGTTTTCCTTAGTGAGGATTGGTAAGGAGTTTGGACAATTGAGAGAGTTTTGATGCATTTTGACCCTGTGGACACCAAGCAATTTGAATCTGGCAAGGATTCCTATGGCAACTTTTCCTGATGCTCTTGGCTGGAAGAAACTAACAACTTTTGTTCTTTCTAAAGATCTAATAAAGGTTCTTGTTCCTGAGTTCCATGGGAAGGTGCCTTTAAGTTGCCGCCCCAAAAATCCTCTTCCATAGCAATTTCTTCAATCAAATCTGAGCCAATGGAGAATAGAATTTTATCTACCAGGTATTCCAGATCTAGATCCTTATCCTTATTAGAACTCGGAACTAGCCATTTATCTTGATCACTGGAAGAAGGCACCTCCTAATCAAACACACTGCTCTATTGCGAATTGTCATTTGAAGACCATGAGGCTAGATAAACCTTAGTATCTTGAAACATCAACTTTTTTACTATTTCATCAAGTTGGTATTCTAAGCTTAGTTTTACCTTGAGAGAATAAAGATTAAGAGACAAACTAGAAAATTTTTGCATTAAATTCCATTGTTTTCAATCTTATTACTCTTTTTTCTCTAGATTGTTCAAGGTTTCATGAAAAATGATAAGATAGTATGAGGAGTAAACCAACATGTTTGATGATATTTTCTAAATTTTTGGATGAGAATCTTCAACTTCCTTAAGAGGAAGTGCTTTCATCTTCCATGGGACATAGGAAATACCTATATGCATATAGATGGAGGTCACAACTTCTTAGAAAAGTGTTGTTGTATACATGAGAGAGAGTATACATTATAATTAGAACTTATTATAAAATTTATATTCATTCATTTATTTGAATTTATAAATTTAGAGTGGAGAATTATTTGTGGACTTGGTATCTTTGTATGTCAAAATCCCAAATCTATGAGAGGGAACCCAAAGGGTAGATACTTGTGAGAGAATTTTATGATAACATTCACAGAATCCCTTAATTGTGATAGTGTAGCCTTGTATGTGCTTGAATTTTACATAATTTGATAAAAAAATGAATGGTATTGTGCATAATATCTACCCTTATATTGCACATTTCACTTGTATTGAATGTTATGATTTATTATATTATCTCATTTACACAATTCTTGTAATGGTAAAGAAAATTATTATACTTCTTTCTTGATGCATTATCTAAAAAATATTCCAATTCTACTTTGGAAATGTCTAATATTAGACTTCTCTTAGTCTTTGAAATATATGGATCTATGTAACATCCACTTAAAATTTATCATAATGGTTATGATCCACTTATTATGGGCATTAGATTTTAGTTTTTCCTTTATGTTAGTGCATCTTAATTGGCATGCACATAGAGAATGGTTGTTATCTTGAATACTATTTTTGTAGTAACTCCAAAATGTCCTCCATGAAAGTCAACACCTATAATATAATTTTTTTTGTAGATTTATTGCATACAAACATAAATATATCAATTGTAAATTTAAAAATTATAGATATATCAAGCGTAAATTTAAAAATATAAATATATCAAGTATAAATTTAACAATTATAAATTGATGTAGTTTATGGTATTTATGGATAGGTATACATATACAATTGTATATATGTATATATAATTTTATATATAGGTATATATTTGTATAAATACATTTGCACAAATCTTTGAAAGTGTTAAAACATGTAGAACATATTAAAAAAGTAAATTTAGAAACTATAAATATATCAAGTGTAACTTTTTAAACTATAAAAAGTTTAGTCTTCAGCATGTGGAACTATATATATACATATACTATCATATATATATGTAGCTATATATGTATATATAATATATGTACAATTATATTTATACATATAGAATTATATATAAGTATATACACTTGTATAAATATATTAGCACAAACCTCTACAAGTATTAAACCATATGAAAAATATAATAAAAGTAAATATAGAAACTATAAATAAAGTATAAATTTTAAAATTGTAAATGCATTTAACTATACATACATACACACACACACATACACACACACATACATATACATATACATACATACATACATACATATACACACACACACAAATATAACTATATATAGTTACATAAATATAGGTGCACAAATATTTATAGGCTATGAAGCATACTAAAAAATATAAAAGCATATGGAAACTATAAATATAACCATTATAAATATAATAAGTGTAACTCTAAAATTATAAATAAGTGTAGATTTTGGTATTTAAAAAAAAATGGTTGAGAAAACATCAAATGTTACACCAATAATTGCTTGTGTAGGTCCCTTAATTAAATTGGAGATGTTAAGATGAATTGAGGGAAAGTATGGATAAATATGCACTTGAAGGCCTAAGTAGAGGAGACTACATTTATTCATGATATTTTATGGACCATTAAGTAGTCACATGTATGTCTAATTTGAACCCATTCAACTTTTGTATCATTTCCAAACAACAAATTCTATAAAATGTATACATATAATTATTAAAAAAATATATGTTTTTTATTTTTATTTTTAGAGATTTTCATAATGTATGGAATTGGTCCTCTATTACAATCATGTTGTCTTTTATTTTGTTCACTTTGGAGGGTGTTGTTACACATGTATTAGTGTCTTATTAAATTTCTACTAGTACATTTTTTCGGCAACTAATTCTTTTAATATATTTAATTAGGGACTTGAATACACAATAACATAACAACTATTGATGCACACATAAAAAAAAGTAGTTCAAAATTTTTTAAACCTATAACATAGGGTCAATCAATAGTCTCTATTAATGAGAGGCATTATATGATAGTGCAAGATTGTGCTTTTTGATGCTAAAATAGAAACACATTGTCAATTTCAAAAACATTATCTTGCACTCTCTATTAATGGTGATAAATAAACATGAAATTCCAATAATAGACAATATAAAAGGTATGCATTACTTGAGAAATGTGCATCTAGTTGTGCATATACATTACAACCAAAATAGTTAATGGAAGAATAAACTCCCAAGCTAATCTCAAATTTTCTACTGCCTAATAAAATTAAATCTCATCCCCATTCAATTGACCATTGTCATTCTTTTCACTAATGGATTTAGAAGAATCTCTCGACTTGCGTCGGAAGAAGACGATCCATTTTACAACTTCAAGAATGATGGCGATTGTACCGCAAGAAAAACCCATAATAAAGAAAGCATTTTTCCACTTTTTTTCAGGATTTAAGATGTTAAATCCTTTAAATATGTTTATTGCACTTAATATGATTATGGCATAGCCAATAGAGTGATGATATATATTCCAGTATAAACGAAACTTGTGATCCTTCTTAGGTTGTAAGGGTTGTGCAAATACCTGCAAGTTAAGAAATGTCAAACTTTAAACTTAAGCAAACAAAACAACATTTCAAGAAAGTATTGACTAAGATTATTCAAGTTTTTAATCCACTTGCTTGTAGAAAGGCTGAAGTAATTTGTTTTTTATAGTCAATGCATAGGTTCCTTATGTGGGACCAAGTCTATTATATACAACCAATACAATGATTACAACAAATTAACTATTTATTAGATGCAATTTTCTGGATTCAAATGTGTATGTTTATTTCGATTGACATTTTGAATCACACTCAGTGATTCATCATTCTCCTCTTCTTGATGATGAATCACTGAGTAAGATTCAAAACATTGATCCAAATAAACATACACAGTTGAATCCAGAAAATTGCATCTAATTCTTATGGACTGTGGAAAAATTATTCCTACAACTATTTATTATCTTTTATTTACAATACCTGTAATGTTGCAAGGCAGAAAATTGTAATCCCAATTATTCTGTGTGAAGTGTATACAACACCTTTGCTATAACTGCCTAGCTTCAAGCCAATAGCCCAACCACTTACTCCAATAATATATCCAAAGGATTGGCATATGGCATGGATATAAAACCATGTGGGATATGCAACATTGAATGTCTTTGCATGTCTAGCAATCACAACTCCAATGGGCAGCAATATGCCCCAACTTACAACATTAACTATCCCATGTATCTGAATTGGAAAAATACAAGATTAGTAATGATATGAACATAATCCATATTGTATTGAATAAATATAAACAAAATTAAAAACCTTCAAACAGTTCTTACATTTTTTAGAGTCTGGTGAGATGAAGAGCTAGAAGGAGCAGAGGTTGCTCCACTTTGCAGATTGAGTGTCCCTAAACTCCTGAGATTGGCCCCAGTAGTTTTATGTATGCCAGGACTCAAGTTGGTAACTGAGCTGCCCACTTGCCACACCTGATTAACACTGGTTTGGTTGGAACCAAGTACCAAGGAGGCAAATATTGTTATCTTCCCACTACTACTCTCATACACAGCACTCTTGCTGGTCACAGTGATGCTAATCTTTGAAGGCTTCAAAGCAGCAGTCTTAGAGACCACATTATAGGTGTCAACCACAGTTGATCCATTACTCAATCGAAAGGCAATCAATGATTGTGTTCCAATCATTTGCAGCCCTTTTGGGTTTATCCCCCAACCTACCCAACCCCCAGAAGCAGCAGGCGCGGCCTTGAAAGCTATATCTAAAGACCCATTTTCTACATGGTGGATATATGACAGAGTAGCTCCTAATGTATTCAACTTGTTACAGTATTGGTAGGTTTTGGTCTTACCCACTGTGAATTTCAGAGGACAACTTGAATTGGAAGTCTGTGCAGCTGCCTGCCAACCAAACAGCAGCACAGCAACTTCCAATATCAAGAACAGCTGACACCCCATCATTCAAGTTGTAACAGTTTTCTTTCTTCAAATCTCTGTCCTCAAAATCCAAGATTGAATGAAGGGGGGTAAGACTCTTGGGGAATTTCAGCAACTACAATGTGTAATATAGGGAGCAAAAGAAGCAGGGGGTGCTGTGGAAATAGACAACATGAGGGTGATGGATGACCAATTGCACGATCATGAACTCCGAGAAAAGTGGACAGGTTAGGTGTTCACCATCTTTCACTTAGCCTCTACTTCTGTTGTAAGCCAGTTTCTACGTCTTCACCCAATTTATGGTTGAATTGGCATTTGTCTTATCGTTTACCTCTTCCTTTTATTGGCTTAACTTCACTTACATAACACCTACTGATTATTCCCACTCCACGAATATGGAAGCTTATTAAGTAGTGAATCGACTTCAATTTTTTCTTCATTGGCTCAAAGATAATTTTTAGTGGCGCCCATCCATGTGCGTCTTTCTCCAACTTTTGCCATTCAAACCTACCAAGACTCGGTAAAATTTCTAAGTGGGTGTGTAATGCAATCAAGATTTTTACTCTTTGATTAGGTAAAGGTATTATGTTTTTCTCTTTAGTGATATTTTGTATTTCTTTTTTATTAATATGTTTGAAAAATTAAAAGCAAAGAAATTATGAAGTTTTTGTGGTTATGTTGGTAGAAGAGGGAGGGGGATCATTATTAGTTGGGTTATTCCAAATATTTGGTAGGTCCTGGTGATCAGCAATGGGCTCCCAACCCATGAGGGTGTCATCCTAATCATTATCTTCTTCTTGTTGAGAAGACATATAAACATTCAAGATCATTAGGTCCAAGTAGGGAAATTTTCCACTATATGGGCAACCAATATGCCCATGCTGAAATGCAAAGAAATGCCCACATGGCATAGGGGGTCCACCAATAGTTTTGGGGTTGTAGAGAGCCCTGGGAACAATGGCCTCATTAAAAGTTATGTTTGTGATCCTATTGACACTCATATGATAGAGAGACATGCCCCCATTGTGGAGAGTCATCTCTTCTAGGGAAGGAGGTACACAATAAATCATACAAAGGGTGTTCACTTAGTGCCCAACTGAATTCTATAAATGAGCAACCCCAAGGGCCACCTTATTGGTTTAGACATGGATATGTAACATAACATTAGAACACATACTAGCTTTAGCATACATGGAAAAGTTCTTATCAATGGACAAAGCAACAAAGAAATTAGAATTTGTATCTTTCCAAATTAAGAATAGAATCTCCACTCTAAAAGCATATCACATCTAGGTATATTTAGTAGGAATCTTGGGTCAACCACTTAGAAGTACCATATACCATGAAAAGGGCTCAGGGTGAAATGGCTTAAAGAAGTCATGAATCTAACACCAAATAACTTGGATTGGAGGACAAAACTAGAAGAGATGTTTAATGGTTTCCAAATGGCCATAAATAGAACAATACAACACTAGCACATCAAAATAGGCTAGTCAAGATCCCATTGGGAGACCCTAGTAGAGAAGACACTAGGTGAGTTGAGCTATTTTGGGTTCAGCCAAAGCGTCCCAAATATTTGAAACACGTGTATCTAGTGAGAGGTAGAAGACTAAAGATTTCACCTCACATTAATCTTGGTCACCATGGGAAAGTGTGGAGAAATCCACGAGAAACCTTTGCAAGGTTTGTAACTCCTAAAAAGAGCATTTGGAAACCACTTCCAATCCTTCCACCACAATTTGATGCAATGGATTCCCACCTTGTGAAATATTTTAGGTAAATTAAGTCCAAGATATTTTGATAAGACTCAAAAAATTGATCACCAATCTTGAATTTAGATTTTAAATATAGCCAAGAAAGCTATATCCTACTATTTTTAGAGAAAAAATAAAAAATGGTACAAATTCCTCACTTGTAGGGCCTTAAAGTCTAACCTAGGGAACGCTGATAAGATGTTGATCCTAGAAAGTGATCAAAGGAGACCACCATAAGGAATGTTGGTTGATGGAGATCCTAGTTTTGAAGTCATTCCCATTCCAAATGAGCCATGAATTGATAGACTCCCAAGCACGCTAAATACTCTTGCCAACAAAGTTGCATTATGTTTGCACTAGTTTCTTCATGATGAGAATGGTTTGGAATCCTGGACCATGCTACAAACTATGGCTAGAGGGAGTACTAGAAACAATGAAATGCCAAAGAAGAACTTTTTAGGCCTCCCTCCAAGGAAAGAATGATCCACATAGTACATAAAGGCAACCTCTATCTATAAGTATTCTTTGATGAGAGGCAAAAGACTAAAAATTCCACCTCATATTAAGATAGGTCACCATATGTAGGTATGGAGAAATCCATGAGTAACCTTTGCAAATTTTGCAACTCCTAAAAGGAGTATCTAGAAACCATTTCTAGTCCTTCCACCATGGTTTGATGCAAAAATTTCCCACCTTGTGAACCATTTTAGGGAAAGCTAAGTCCATATTTTTTTAATAAGACATCTAATCTTGATTACCAAGCTTGAATTTATATTTGAAATCTGACCAATAAATTCAAGTGCTAGTATTTTGGAGAAAATTGTTGGAGAAATGGTGAACCCACAAGTACAACAATCTATCAAAAAAATTAAATTAAACCTTCCACGATTGAGAGCTGCAATGAAAATCTTTGTGTTGGCTCAAGAAAAACTAATTGCATGATAATAAAATGAAATAAAATAACCTTGTATTAGCAACGGAAAAACCACTATTTCTCACAAGATTGTGCCAAGTGTCTTAATCCTATGAATTGAAATAAAAAAAACTAATTAAACATAAGAATAAGGTGTGAATAGGTCCTAAATTCTAAGTGGTTATATAAAGTATCACACCAACAACACGCCCCCCCCACCCCTCCCCCCGCCCGCCGAGCCCTCCCCCCCCTTAAGTGCAACTTAGGGAGGAACTAAACTAATGTAGAAAAAACAAGAAATGGGTCTAAAAAACTAGGCATGATGAGGTGCCCATGTACAAACTAAAAACATTTCTCATAAATGGAGAAAAAGAGAAAAAGTCATAGGAAAAAACTCCTCTACAAAAAGAAATGAAAAATATGAAGGAAGGACTCAAGAAGACCCCCCAATGAAAACTTTATTCACCCTAAGCATCAATCATTATTGAAGATAATGAGGCAACAAAAAATTTCTAGTGAAGATGTCCACAAACTCCTCAATAGGAAAATACTCTAAGGAGATATGACCATCATGAATAAGATGTTGAATGAAATGCATGTATCATGATGTGCTTCATCCTTTAATTTTCAACTAGGTTGTGTGGAATGTGAATGGAAATTTGGTTACCACACCAAAGAAGTGTAGGACTGTCAAGTGGTAGAACAAACTTTTTTGTAATCTATTAAAGCTACAAAACCTCATAGCTAGAAAGAATTGCACCTCAATACTCAACCTCAATGTATGATAATGTAATAGAATTTTATTTCTTGTAAGACCAAACAACTAGACTAGAACCAAGGAAAAAACAAACCTTTTGGTGGAATTCCATCATTCAACATCACCTACCCAATCTAAGTTAGTGATGTCTACTATTTTTGAAGCTCTTGGTGTGTACTAAATTTTAAAATGTGATTTGCCCTTAATATACCTCAAATGCACTTGGATTTCTTCTAGTGACTCTCATGAGGATCATGAAAAATGAGAGACAATAAAACTAGTAAAGGTGATATGAAGATGCATGTATGTGAAATATAAGAGACCATCCACCAACTATCTATACAAAGTGGCATCAACACTAGGTGTGGTGTAAATGATAGTTAATATAAAAATTGATTGAAGCGGTGTAGGATTTGGCTTATAATAAACCATGATAAAATGGTGCAGTATATCAATGGCACACTTCTAGTGATATATGGTTATACCCTCATTAGACTCAAGAACCTACAGACCAATAAATGTGTGTAGAATCCTAAGATTTATTGTGTCAAATTCCTCAATCAATGAATGCCATGTATCCTGAAGCATGGAGGAGCTACCAGTGAGAATCAAATCATCTACGTGCAAGACGAATACCAAAATATCCATATGTTTAAATATACATAGAGTGATCAAATTGTCAATGTATGAAAATAGATGCAAGTAGAAAGCCATGTATCTTCTCATACCAAGCCCTAGGAGCTTCTATGAGACCATACAAAGAATGTTATATCCTTAAAACAAAAGAAGATTCTTGCACAAACCTTGGAGTATATGTCATATAGACCTCCTCATGAAGATAACCATGCAAGAAATAACTCTTCACATCTATCTATTAAATATGCCAACCTTGAGATTCAATTATATAAATGAAAAGGAAAATAGAGTCCATCTTGGATAAAAGGGAAAATTTCTTGGATTAGTTAATACCCTCAACTTGAAAATGTATCTTGTACCACTTAATAGGACCATCAATTGCATACTTTTTATGATACACCCACTTCCACTTAACCATATTTTTCCTTAGAAGAAAAGAACCCAAATCCTCTATGTGATTCTTCATCAATTAATAATACTCCCCATCCATAACATGATGTCACTCTAGAGTACTTGAATCCTTTTAAAACCTCTATGGATCGGTATATATAGTAGGACTTAGAAGACTAGTGCTAGAATATTGCGGGTGAGTGCAACAAGAAGTCATAAGATTGCCAACTAAAGATCCAGCCTAATGAATAGTATTGCAAGCCCATCAAGGAAAAATGTGAGTGTTAGGAAGTGGATGTGGTGGAGTAGTAGGTGGTGGTACAAAACCATCATATGACGTATCCTCCAATATATAGATATCCTCATGAGATAAAGAACTTGGAGCTTTTAGTGAGGAAGAAATGGATGTATACTCTAACTATGCAAAAAAATCATCAAATTGTACATCTCTGTGAAAGTAGATATCTCTCATTATAGGATAAAATAACTAATAAGCCTTCACATCTTCATAATAGCCAAAAAAAATGAATGGTTGATTCTTCTTCTCTATTGCCTTATTTCAACCATTTGGTATGGATTCCCAATCCTCACTACCAAATACCCTAAGGAAGGAAACATCAAGCTTGATATTGGACCAATCCTCATTTAGAGTGATATTCATGACTACCTTGTGGAGAATGTGGTTCTAAATATAACTAGCACAATTTATTTCCTTAGCCCAAAAGTATGGAGCCATATATAGATACTAAAGCATATAATTGGTCATCTCCTTGAGTGATATATTCCTTCATTTAGTGACACTATTCTACTAAGGAGTATAAGGAATAATTTTTTTATTATGAATTCTATGCTCAATGCAATTTTGTCATAAAATTATTGGTTCACATAGTACCCCCATTATATGTGATTAACATCTATATAGAATAACTTGACTTCCTTTCCATGAACACCCTAAATGTCTTGAAATTGACAAAGAAATTAGTCTTATACTTGAGAAAGTACACCCATATCCTACAAGATTAATCATCAATGAATTTAATCACATACTTATCTCTTTAAAAAGGCGTGGAAATAAGATAAGACCACTATGAACTAACTCCACTAAGGTAGAATCGAAATAGGCCTTACCCTTAGGAAAATATTTCTAATGATGTTTTCTAAGAACATGGCCTTGATAAATACCCTCAGTGCATGAAACCTTATGAATAACATGTACCATCTCCTATGTACTCAACTACTATAAATACCTATAGTTGGCATGACCAAAACATTCATGTCAAACTTTACTCAAGAAATTTGCATGGGGAATGTGTGATGAAACATTGGATGACTCCAAAGAATGAAACCTATTCAATCTAGACTCATGATTAGATATTCTTAAAGAGATAACTATCTTTTAATGATGGATATCATGAATGATGATATCATGTGGTGAAAGCTCAAATATCTTACTCCCCTAGTATGAAAAATCTAATAGATGGAGAATAAATAGAAATACTAGGAACAAGGAGAAAATCCTCAATGTAACCATCAACCATCTATACTATCCCTAACCCTACAATTAATTTTTTTTAAGGGTTACCCATTGCAATCTAAGAAAAAAAATTATCATAAAGAGAATCAAGTAGATCAAATGAATGAGTCATGTGATGTGAGGCTCTAGAGTCTACAATCAAACTATGTGCTCAAGATAAAGCA
>VDFB02058242.1:689371156-689396466 GCA_007258455.2 Sequoia sempervirens | reverse complement strand
CTAGTTCTTATTCCTATGTACTTTCAGATGCAGTGTACAACAATGGTTGGTTACATGTATTTTAGTGAGATGGATCATCTACCATATGGACACTCTTGCATTCCTATTTCTAGAGGTTCTTCATTTCAGCACTATATCAGTCATCATTGATAGCACTCTACAGCTTCTCTGTGCTTCAGTAATGTTCTACATGTTCCTCTTTTTTGGGACATTGTTTCAGTGTGCTTTTCTATTCTTCACATTGTTTTGGAGGCTTTTCAATCCTTCATTTTACTTTCTCTCTTTTGGAGAGGATTTTTCTCACACTATGGTTTTCTCCTTTTTCTCCAATTGTGAGAGATCTTTTGTTTGTACATGGGTACCTAACCAGACCTTGTTTGTTGGGACCCATCATGCATTCTCTTTTTAGAGTTTTAGCTAGTACCTAAGTTCATCTTAAGGGTGTTAGTGTAATCATGCATTAGCTAATAATTAATTAATCTTTAATTAATTATTAGTCTAATTTATTCTCATGCACTTAAGATAAACTTAGGAGTGATTTACTATATTAACTAGAGAGTTATTATTAGATCATTACGTCTCATTGCATGTGATGTTGACCCTTGTCATGATCTAATCCCTTTACCATTTAGGGTTACTCCTATATAGCACTCAACCCTCATTGTATTATCTCTCGAACTCTCAACCTTTGAGGACTCTTATTCTCCTTAAATATTCTTGAGGTTCATTCTATAACTTTTTCTTGTTGAGGAATATTACATATATTGTTTGCATATCTCTTATGTGGAAGGTGTCTTTGTTCGTTGTTTGATCCTGTGGCTCATGTTTTTCACAATTCTAACAGTTTTCATGTAGGATCATCATTCATAATCTCTATAATGAAAAGTTGACAAGATATATTTTTCAATGCATTCAAATGGCCTAGGGAAGAGATCCATGATTGATATGAGATATCACCAAAACAACATCTAATATCTATACCAAAACCATGAGTGGTTGTGGATGCAACCATCACATTAATGACACCCAAAAAACAAGTGATTGGTTGAGGGGTGCAAGAAAAATGACTCTTATTTTTCCCTCTTAAGATTTATTTATTTTCTTCTCCTTCTCCACTTGAAATCAAATGTGAATTTATGCCATTGTCATTTTGGGTAGGAAAATCCTTTATGTGGTACTTGCAACATCAAACTCTTCTTGGGCTCCTCCTGCCCATGGCTTCATCAAACTAAACCTTGATGGAGCCTCTAGGGGTAATTCAGGGAAATCAAGTATTGTTGTTGTTTTATAAGATTGGAATGGAAATTTTATTAGAGTAGCATGCGAGCAAATTCTGGAGGGCTCTAACAATGTGGCAAAATTCAGAGCCTTGAGTCATGGAATCAAACTTGCTAATAATCTTTCAATTTCTCAACTCTTTATTGAAGGCAATCCTATGATAGCAATCACAGCTTTAAAAAATAGGGATTCTCCTTCATGGAATTTGAAATATATTCTAGATTTCATTCTTGTTCAACTGGATTTTTTTTCAAAATATACAATTGCACGTGTTGTTTTAGAGAATATAATGTTATGGCTGATTTCTTGGCCAACAAAGAGATTGATGAGAATCTTCCTCCCAGAGAATTCTTGCTAGAAGAATGCATGCTATTTTTCCAAGACTTGCAACAGTCTTAAGGTGTTAATATTTTTTGGTATGGTACTCTGATGTTCAATTTAATGATGACATTTTGAATTATTAAAATATGGGAATTGTATCCCCCGTAATTGACATTATATTGTATTTAATGAGGGGAATCCTTGGTTACCATCGACTTCCTAAGCATTCACTACCCTCCTCATCACATGTATTTGTCTTGGATATTGAAATGGCATATTTTGCTCGATGGCCCTCAAAGGTTCTAACAAGATGAATTCCTCCAGGCATGTGTTATGCTTGCCATTTCCAAGAAGAAATTCTTAAAGGTACCTTTGTTCTTTCCTTCTATTGTTTTTGTCCTCCTTTCAGACATTCTCTTGGTATATTTTGGAGATTTAATTTTGGAATTAATGTTTCTTGCCAAGCTACTCATTTTGGCTTTGGCGGTGGTCCAGAAATTTGGGGCTAAATATAGCATTGATTCTTTTTGTTTCTCTGGCACCCGACCACAAGTTCTTATTCTAGCATTTTGACTTTGGAGAATGTAATTTTAGTGGATGTTTTGTTAATCGCAATCTCCAACACCTTCCTTCATTTCCAAGAACAACACTTGGCATGTTGATTTGACTGGAGAGTACCCATCCTCTTTGGTTCATTAATTGCAATTTCACTCCTAGCAAAGTTAAATTCTCCATTTTTCCATGGAAATTTCCATTCTTTGCTCTGTACTGTGTTTGACATCTTGTAGATTATTGTGTCTCTTTTTTTGTTAACGACAGGGGTATCCCCGCGACCCCGCCCAGCGACCCAGCAGCCCGTATCTTGGGTACCAAGGGCGAGCGGGGGCGAGACTAGTCCCCTGCGGGGGGACCCAACAGCCGGCAAGCCAGTCCCAACCGGGTAAACCCAGGAGCGGAGTCGAACCCGAGACCAATGGGGAGCAAACCCACGGCCCAAGCCTCAAATTATTGTGTCTCTTGTTTTGGGTTGTTGAATGGACAATTTATTCAAGGTCTTGGTGCCTCCCCATTTCCATGAAGTGAGGATTGATACACCCTACACAAAGGAAAAATTAAGAAAAACATTCTCCTTTGAATGCAAGAAAGTGTTTGATTCAATACAAATTGTTCTAGGCTTCAATTGGCTTGATATGCACTCCATGGTTCTACCATATGAAATGGCCTCCCAATTTGTCTCCAATCTGATGGATATATTAGGTGACATGAAGATGGTTAAATTTTTAGCAGGCACATATTTGTTGCCCCATATCTTCCCACTCTCTTCTCTTCAACAAGCCTTGGAAAGATATGATATATTGTAGGGTTCATGTTTCGTTGGTGGCATTATTAGCAAACACCTTCTCATTCGCTACTGCCTTTTAAAACTTCTTTCAACGATGTATTATGGCTTGTGAAATGAAAACAACAATGAGTTCAAAGTTTGATTGAGACTTTTATCCCACCAATACGAAAATTATGTAAGTGATCCAATCTATATGTTAGTCAAAGCAATTTGTCTTTTGATCCAACATGCTATTGTGGAGCCACATGAAGAACTCCACTTCCCTCCACCTTCTGATATAGCTTCATATGAAGGAAGCACTACTTGAGTTAGTTCTTCTTTCTTCTCAAGTTTTGATCAGTTTTGTTGTTCTTTCTCTTTGATGGGATCTTTCTTGTTGGAAGAATTTGTCTCTTGGTATCTTGCTACAGGTCTTCAATACTTCAATTTGGAAACATTTTGGTCTAGCATGGAAGCTTTGGTGTGTTGGTCTAAATGTGGGTTCTTTCTCTTTGGTCTCAAGATTTTCTCTTTGTTCTCCAAATGTATTTCCTAGGATTTTGAATTTTCTCCTGGTTGGATCTATATTTTCTCTTGATTTGGCCTTTTTGGCCCAAACCATAAATTTGAGTTGCATTTTGTTTCTATCTAGCGACTCATCATCTTATGTAATACTTTTCTTTATTAATATATTTGGTGGCATAGCCACCTTTACGGAAAAAAATTAAATTAAATTAAATTAAAAACATCAAACTCTTATTGCTTGTTAAGGGTTGAGGTCTGGGAAAGAGGCATACTGAATGGGATAAGTCCAAAACTTTGACAAGGCAAGGGAAAAAGAATGGGATTAAAGGGAAGAGATGTTAGGTTCAAAAGAATTCCAATATTCTGTTAGGAATAAAGGAAAAGATGGAGTTGGGAGGAAAGTTATGCTAGGAAGGGTAACTCTAATGATAGGGGGAAGAAGAGGAAGAATACATATGCACTCTTTGACCAAGGGAGACACTAGAAATGGGCTTTCGGTCCACAAATATAGATTTATTGAAAATAGAACATTAATTAATCCAATGTTATGTAGTTAAATTTTAGATTTGTATACACTTGAAACTTTTTTATTACAATAATTTCACCTTGTTTATCAACAAATATTCTATACTCCTAATTGTAATAAGAAGCATTTGTAGTAAGCATAATCTTAATAGTTTCATTTATTTATTTTAATTATTCCTTTAAGTTGTTTTAATTAGGATGAAGGTGTGTGGACTTCCCTATATATTATGCCTATAGATAAGTACTTGAGAAAGGTTTTCCCAAACCTTCAAAAATTTTAATATTAAATTCACATCATTATTTTTTGATTAAATTAGAGGTCCCTCCTCAAAGTGGTCTAGTCTTTCATTAATTTTTAAATTTATTTCCACGAAATATATCCTAACAACAATCATCTTTACACATGCATTCATGAATGTTTTCTATTTATTTGTACTTATACACTATCTTTTGACTTGATCACATGCTCAATAAACTTATATGATATTTATGTAGCCTTTGGGGCCATCCTTGTTTATCATTTGCCAATTTTAGGGGTAACTTTACTATACACATCTTCATGCTTATCTCTTATCTATGTGCAAAAAATTTACATCATCTTATCTTATCATGCACCTATTCTAAGGGCAACCTAATTCCATCTACCTTGATAATTATCTTTCATTTATATGCTTACAAGTATATTATACAATGCTATACACTTACATGTGCTTACATTTTATTCAATTATTTATTGTTATGAAATAAAATAATGCATTTTTTTCTCTCTTCTAATTTCTTATATTTATTGGGTGCAACTAATTAAAAAAAGAAAGATTGTCTATGTTTTGACCAAACTGTGACTACTTCTTTACATTTGTAATAGGATTTCAAGACCCCTTCAAAACCTACTTTACTATACAATGCTATACATATTTACATATGCTTAATTTTTTTCATTATTTATTGTTATGATTAAATCATGTATTTTTTTCCCTCGTTTAATTTCTTATATTCATTGGGTGCAACTAATTAAAAAGGAAGATTATCTATATTTTGACCAAACTGTGACTACTTAACTTTTTATAATAGGATTTCAAGACCTCCTCAAAACCTACTTCACCCTTTTTAGATTAAAAACTAATTGAAAATGGACATATATAATCCATGGTTGAGATTTTAGAGCAGAAAAGACTCAATCACTTGTCAAAAAGACACATGAATATGCTTGCTTTGGTGGGTGTGAATGGGAGAAGTGGGAGAGAGAAGCATATCGAGGGGGGCCCAAAGAAAAGAAAAACTATTGTTAAACGAACAAGAAAATGGTTCACCTAACAAGTTTCGTCATTGTATGGGAAGCATAATAAGTAGGTGTTGTGTAAGTCAAGTGAAACCAATAAAACTACCAGGTCAACAATAGACAAATGCCAGTTCATCAGTAAATTGGGTATACTGATGAAACTGTCGTTATTTAACAAATGTACAAGCGAAGGGAAAGATGGTGAACAAACGCGTATTGGAATTGGTCTTCCATCACTCTCCTGTATTTTATTTCCACAACTACCTCTGCTTCTCCCTATATTATATTATACATTGCACTTGCTCAAATACCCCAACAATCATACTTCCCTACATTCAAACTTCCCTACATTCAAGCTTGGATTCTGAGGAGGGAAATTTGAAGGGAGAAAACTGTTACAACTTCAATTATGGGGCGTCCCCTGTTCTTGATATTGGGAGCTGCTGTGCTGATGTTTGGTTGGAATGTGGCTGCACAGACTTCTGATTCAAGTTGCCCTTTAAAATTTACAGTTGGTGAGACCAAAACTTACCAATTCTGTAACAATCTAAATGCATTAGGAGCTACTCTGTCATATATCCACCATGTAGGGAATGGGTCGTTAGATATAGCTTTCAAGGCTGCTCCTGCTGCTTCTGGGGGATGGGTAGGTTGGGGTATAAACCCACAGGGGTTACAGATGATTGGTACACAGGCTCTGATTGCCTTTCGGTTGAGTAATGGATCAACTGTAGTGGACACATATAATGTGGTCTCTAAGACTGCTGCTTTGAATCCTTCAAAGATTAGCATCACTGTGACCAGCAAGAGTGCTGTGTATGAGAGTAGCAGTGGGAAGATTACAATATTTGCATCCCTGGTACTTGATTCCAACCAGACCAGTGTCAATCAGGTGTGGCAGGTGGGCAGTTCAGTCAGTAACTTGAGTCCTGGCATACATAGTACTTCTGGGGCAAATATCAGGAGTTTAGGGGCACTCAATATCAAGAGTGGAGCCACCTCTGCTCCTTCTGGCATTCCTCACCAGACTCTCAAGAATGTAAGTACTGTTGTTTTTAACATCCATACCTTTTCAATTCAAAATCTTTGCAAATGCTTAAAGTTTAGAGGCATCAAGATGCAGATTAAGCCAGGCTTTGTCTGTCTATATACATCAAATATAAATGAAGAGCTCAAACAGTCAGTTGTATTTTGGCCTTCACTTTTTAGTTTAAATTGTATTGGAAAGTCAGGCCCAAGTTTAAAGAGAGTATGGTGAATATATCATTCAGTTTAACAGTTAAATAATTAATAGTAATTTTACATCTTATGTTAAATCGGAGGTATTTTTCATAGCATGTCAAATTATAATATTGCTATCAGAATTTAATTGTGTAGTTTTTCAAGTCATGAGAGATGGGTTCTTGTGAACTGTTAGTCATGGAACATGGGTCAATGATTTTGGCTCGAAATAACTACATGGTTAATTCTAATAGCAATATCATAATTTTTCATATTTTTATTAACTAAAATTAGACTATATTAAAGAACAATTATTGACACCTAGAAATTAAATACAACATTTTGTCTCAAAGTCTTTTATTGAAAATTTAGAAGAAGCCAATAATATGTTTGTTTTGAAAAATTATGTTAGAAGTCAATAATATACAGACTAAGATAAGAATGACTCTTAGTTTTTCTTTTTAGATCAAAATGCTTTATAATTATTTTATATTGATTAAATGAAGGACTTAACCCCTTTTCTTTTAAATTTCAAAGTATGTTATTATAGGTATCTAAACTGTAACGTCTATGCACAATTATATTTATTTAAAATTTGTTATTAAGTTAAGTCCATTATTTATATGTTAAAATAAAATTGGGATCTTTTACATGTATTTACATTAGTAAGTTTAAATCTAGTATTTAATCTTATGCAAAACCCTTCACAAGAGAGGAAAAATAGTGTATTATTAAGAGTTGATCTATCTCCTTTATAGCTTTCTTATCATCTATAGATACTTTAATCAATTTTAAAGCTTTTATCCAACTATTAAGAATTTAATCAAAATTTAAAACTTGTAAATCATTTGTATTTTATTATGGTGTATGTTTTCTAATTATTCTTTAATATAGAATGTATACTTACTATTTTTATGCACACATAAAGTGATAAAGTGATATATTAGCTATAGGTGTTAGTGTAAATAGTATCTTTACATATCTAGTTAGGATATCACCTTTCTAGGATTGACATATTCACACTTAGCTTAAGTTTACTTAGGCTTTTTCATGGTTTTGTCTTATCTCATGTGGTTGAGACACATGTCCTCATCATTTAAGGTACCTAGCACATGCATACTTGCCACCTGCTCACACACTTGTCAAGTGAACTCACAAGTGTTGCACCTTTGGAGGGGTAGCTAGTCATTGTCTCCTACCTTCTCACCTCCTTGTCCTTGCCTATATCTACAAGAATTCTATGTACATTTTACATACTCTTCATTTATATAATAAACATAGTATTGTGCTCAATTTAAATGAAGTGCACATGTTGTGGGAGCAATCAACATGAGGATGAATTATGTCCTCATGTCTTACATCAACTCATCCAGTTCTTATTGGAGCTTGCAAAACACTCTCATTTTATATATGATAGATATCATATTGTACTCATATTTTGTTCACTAGTGGAAGGTTGTTTCGTGCTTTTAGATCTTGGGATTCTCCAACAACAAGTCCATAGAAAAAATTTCATCAATATTTATTTTGTTAAAATATTTTTTTAACATTTTTCTAATTTTCAATTTTAATTAATTAGAATCTATTTAAAATTCAATTGCCTTTTGTATCTCAGTAACTCTTTGTGAAATTGTAGTTTGAAGATAAAGATTTCTTAGATCAAATATATTTTTCTTACCAATTTTTATCATTGATTAAGGCAAATAATTTCTAATATTTTATTGCTATTAAAGAAAATCTCCATTGAAATATCATATAAATATATTTAATAAAATATTAACAGTTCGTTGATTTATTATAGCTAATCTATTTTTTTTTCTAAAGTTGATTGACCTAGAATACTTATACAATACAATATGAATTATATTAGTATTCTAACAATCTTACATTTTTTGAATTCAGAGGCATGGGATAATTAATGTTGTTAGTTGGGGTATATTGATGCCCATTGGAGTCATGATTGCTAGATATGTCAAGACATTTGAAGTTGCAGATCCTGCATGGTTTTACCTCCATGCCATATGCCAATCCTCTGGGTATATTATTGGAGTAAGTGGTTGGGTGACTGGCTTGAAGTTGGGCAACTATAGCAAAGGTGTAGAACAAACTTCACACAGATTAATTGGGATTGCACTTTTCTGCCTTGCAACTTTACAGGTAATGCAAATATATTATAGTAAATAATTGAGACATTATAATCAATGCATTGGATGTATATGTAGGGAAACTTGTCCCACATAAACAACTTATGTATTACCATAACACACTAGTTGTTTAAACCTTTCTACAAGCAAGTGCAATACAAAATTGAATGCTTTTAATTAATATTTTCTTGAAATGTTGCTCTTTTGATCAAGTTTAAAGTTTGACTTTTCTTAACTTGTAGGTATTTGCACTACTCTTACGGCCTAAGAAGGATCACAAGTTCCGCGTATATTGGAATGTATATCACCACTCCATTGGTTATTCAGTGATTGCATTGAGTATAATAAACATCTTTAAAGGCTTTGACATCTTAGTTCCTGAGAAAAAGTGGAAGGATGCTTACATTGGTGTCATTATCTCTTTGGGTGCAATTGCTATCATTCTTGAAATTGTAACATGGATCATCTACTTCCAACGCAAATCAAGAAATTCCTGGAAGCCCGCTAGTGAAACAAATGGAAATGGTCAATTCAATGGGAATGGTCTAGGTCAATCACATGTTTAGAAGAGTAGCTTTATTAAAATTTCAAATTCTCATGTTGCTACTCTTCTTATTTGTGATTTAGAAGATATAATTTTAATAGGTATTAGAAAATTTAGAACTACCTTAGGAATTGTTTATTTTATTACCTATTTTAGTAAGTAATGTATATATTCTAGTTGGGGCACAATTTTCATGTAATGTGTATCCTTTTATCTTGTTTATTATGGAATTCCTTGTCTATTTATTTTTATTAATAGAGAGTATCAATTGACCCTATGTTTGCGGGTATGAAATACTTTGGACTTACTTTTCTCTTTCTTCATTCTTTCATTGGAGGATAAAATAAAGTTTGAAAAGAAAAATAATATTTTTTGTGTTAATTTAGGTTAATTAAGTAAATATATAATTAAATAAGTATAATTAGTTTAGTTTAAGCAAACATAGTTGAGGTGGATAATGGCATTTAGCCAAATAATTGAAGAATGCTAGCAATGAATAAGATTCTAAATTTTACATTTTGTCAAACCAAGAAAATAGAGCCTATCTATCAATATAACTATCTAGGATTCTACACTAGATCTCTAGACTATTAGATGACAAGTTCATAGATCTCGGGTAGTTTTATGATTGTGGGATTGTACTTGTGCTTCAAATTTGCATCAATAATGTTTAAAATTTTATAGTGTAACTTCACTTGATGTATAGCCTTTTACTATAATTTTTTTTAGGATTGAGGACTAGTGATATTGGTAAATACCTTGTTAGGTTATTGTATTGCCAAGTTATGAGGGAATTATACCTTGATTAATCCATTGAAATTGAACAATATTGAAAACAATAGGCAAGCACCTAAAATGCATATGAACTTTACTCTTTTATTACACCAAATTTAAGTGTTGCTATTAATTGCTCTCTAGAATTATTGCCTTACAATTTTGTGGATGATTAGAATTTAAATGCATTAAAGGTCTTTAAAAATCAGCACATAATATGAAATCACAAAAAGCATATGTAGTTGAATCAAGATAGAAAGGTGAAGGGAGCTAGTTGACCAATTTAAATTTTGAATTTTAAATTAGAAAGGGACAAGTTCTTGATTGTAAAGTTGTCCCCCACATCTATGGACTTATTCTAAAATAAAATAATGACTAAATGCACATGACAAACAACTAAATGAAAGGAAGTGTATAGATAAATTTGACAAACACACAAATAAGATATATACACAAAAGATGTATATAAATAAATATAAAAATATACTATAAATAAATGAAAGCTAAAAAATCACATATGATATCATATTATTTATTATTATGTATAAAATCACATATGATATCATATTATTTATTATTATATACATACATTAAGCTATCGCTTCAAAAATATTAAATTAAATTAAATTAATATAAATAATGTAAAACAAATTAAAGAAAGAAGAAATCATCAATCAAGGTCCATTAATAATGGATGGAGTTGGGTTTCATATAATCAATTGGATGCCCAATTTTGACCCTCTAACTCACACAATTGGGAAAACAATGATGTGGGTGAGATTACATAATTTTCCATCAAAATACTAGAATAAAGAAACCCTCAAGGTGATTGGAGATGCCTTGGGATCATTTATCAAAGCAGAGGAAAATTTTTAAGGAGAATTTAGGATGTATATAAAAATTCGTGTTGAATTAGACTTAAATTCAACCTTCTAGGATGAGATGGAGATAATCAAAGAGACTAGGAGGTGTAAGCAGAGGATAACATTGGATATGTCCCCTCTAGTTTGAAAAATCTATTATAAAAGAGGACATCTAGAGGAGATATGCCCAAAATCAAAGAAATTAACTATAGAAAAAAGGTTAAAAAAAAAAGTGTTAGGTATTGAGGGATAACCAATGATTGTAAAATCTAGGTTTTTGCCCAAAAAAGTGAAGGCAATTTGCAGAAGGAGAATTTGATGATTGTAATCCTACTGCAAAACACAAGACTGGAGGATATTCTCAATTATGAAATTGATGAAAATGCCTCAAATTTGGAAGAGGCGTGTGAAATATTTGGAATTACAAATAGACATAGAGTAGGTCTCCAAAAAGCCAACCAAGAGGAGATATTGGTAACTATGACGGAGAACAACAAAATTGAAAAGATTGGCTCCTTGGAGGAAGGAGAGAGAAGATCAGGAAGGGAGAATGATATGGAAATATATATCTAAGGGAACAAAGAGGATTAAAACTTGTATGGCTACCATGGAGAAACTAGGAATAAGCAAAAATTAAATAGGTAAAGTTTCTTCATATTGTGGAGAATGAAAGAAAAAAGGTAGAAAGATAAATAAAGAAAAATTAAGTCAAGACGAAGATGATACAAGGCAGATGAAAATTAGTAGAATGCTAAGATATATGGGAAGGGAAATTTTTTTCCTAGAGAGCCATGAAAATATCCTCATGGAATTTTAGGGGCTTAAATGCCTCTAACAATAAGCGCTTGCTAAAGCACTAGATGTAAATGTCGAAAGCGGATATATTCTTGATATAGGAAACAAAATCATCAAGATCATAAATGGAGCAAATGCAAAGAAAAGTGAAATTTTGGAGTATGGAAGTGGTGCTAGCTGAGGGTGCCTCTAGAGGTTTAGCAACATTTTGGAAGCATCAAATAGTTAAGGTGAAGAAGTTTGTAGAGAATAAGCATTGGCAAGGTAGTAAGGATAAAAGCCTAACAAAAGATCTTCAATTTTTCCTAATAAATGTATATGGACCTTTGTCCCCACATGAAAAGAAACAAGTATAGTTAGAAATAGAACAAGTCACAAGCAAACATCCAAACAATTTATTCTTTCTAGGTTGGGACTTCAATGCAATTTTGAATAGCAAAGATAAATTGGGAAGGGTACAAAGAAGATACCAATCATACTTTAATTTCAAAGATTTCATAGGAAGGAATTTCTTAATAGAGGTGTCGATGAGAAATAGAACATATAATTGGACTAATAGAGGGTTAGGTTTTAGCAATATCGTAGATAAATTGGATAGGTTTCTATTCTAATCTAATTTAAGTATTTACCCTTTCACATTGGGATGCAATTTGGTCCCCTTCTCTAGCTTTGTTAATTTCCCAAACCAACTAAGCATAGATGGTGACAAAAACTAGAGAGATGCCCCTTAAAATTTGAAAATATATGGATGAAGGACCCAAAAATTCTTAGCTTAATATCAAGATGGTGGAAAGAAGGCACACAAGCAAGAACAAAATGTATCGTGTAGTTGCCAAGTTGAAATACAAAAAGAGACAGTTGATTCAATGGAATAAAGATCACTTCAAGAATATAATTGTGACAAAGAAGGGAATAGAGGTAAAAATTTAAGCTCTTAATAAATAATTATTTCTAGTGGGAATGGACCAAGGTAGATACCTGGTAGAGAAAGAACTCATGAAAGAATACTTGGAGGTGTTGGAAAAGGAAGAAGTGTGTTAGAGGAAGAAGTCCAAAGAATTTTGGTTAAAGGATGGAGATAGGAACTCTTTTTTTTTCACAATGCCACCAAAATAAGGAGAAACTAGAATGGAAATAGCTCCATCAAATTAGTAGATGGCTCAACAAGTGACAACCAAAAAGAAATAAAAAAGTAGTGGATTGCTTCAAAAATCTATTGAATAACTAGGAGGGCTCAAAATTTTCAACAAAAAACTAGTTAATAGAAAGTATTATAAAATTGGTTTTAGAAAACCAAAATAGGTTACTAATGGAAGCATTCTTAGAGGACAAAATAAAAGTAGTAGTTAGGCAACTCCATCCAGACAAGGCACTAGCCCATGATGGGTTTCCAACAATTTCTTACCACATGTGTTGGGATATTATTGTAAGGATGTAACATAGGCCATAGAAGACTCGAGAAATAAGGGTAAGCTACTGAAAGCAATAAATAAAACCTTCATAGCACTAATCCCCAAAAAGGAACAAGCCCTCTTGATGGACGAGTATCAAACTATATCTCCATGCAAACCACTCTACAACATTCTGAAAAAAGCAGTGGCCAATAGGCTAAAATATTCCTTCCAAACATCATAGCAAAAGAAAAAATATGCTTTTTCTCGAGGAGATCAATAATGGATGGGATCATCATTGCATAAGAAGAAATTCATTCAACATAGCAAAATGGCAAGAAACAAGTACTAGTTAAGCTAAAATTTTAAAATATTATGATTGAGTGGATTGGTGGTTCCTCTTCAAAGTTTTAAAGGCTTTTGGATGTGACATATACCAAACGAATTAGATCTTCAATTGCACAGCAAGTCCAAGATATTCAATCCTAGTCAATGGTTCTCCTAAAAGTTTTCAAAGTTTCTCAAGGTCTTTGACAAGGAGACCCACTGCCGCTTTCCTATTTGTAATAATGGTTGATGCTTTGGGAAGGGTGGTAAAACAAGCTAAATTATTAGGTAAAATAGAAGGAATCCAAATTATGAGCAATTTGACTCTAGTATCACATCGAAAATTTGTTGATGATACAATGTTATTTGGATATGCTAAAAGGAAAGAAGAAAAATATATGATGAAAATCTTGAATAGATACAAAAAGTCATGAGTCAAGAGATTAATGTTGAGAAATTGAATATTTTCTTCCTCTTTACCACCCCAAGGAAGCATAATGAAATATTAAGAGTCCTAAATTAAAAACAAGGAAAATTTTCGTGGACTTATCTAGGACTCCCACTAGCAATGGGGATAAGATCAAGTATTTTTTGGAACACCTTAATTGACAAAATGTCCAATAAGGTTGCAACTTGGAAAGGTAGATGGATTTTGTGGGTAGGGAGAATAATTATGCTAAAAGTTGTAATATCTACCCTACCAATCTATTTAATGGATTGCATAGCCATCCCTATAGGAACTAACCAAAAACTAAGTCAATTAATGAGGAGGTTCTTTTGGAAAGGTTCTTCAGACAAAGATAAGATATCACTCATAGTATGGGATAAGATATTTAAAGCAAAGGAGGAAGGGGGTGTTGGTCTAAGAAAAAAACCATCCAAAAATAGAGCACTAGGTACAAAATTGGTATGGACAATGTTTGAGAAACCACAACCTTAAATGGGTGAAATACTTCAGCATAAGTATCTAGACAATAATGAACCCTCAAGAATCCTTATAACAGAAAGGCTCTTTGAGGATCTAAGATATAGAATTTTATGAGTAATTGTAAATCGATAATAATAGAATAGCTAACTTGGGATATATATGGTGGGAAAATAACTCTCTTTTGGGAAGACTCATGGAGTGGATATCCACCATTGGATAATCTAGAAAATATGGCTCAAACAAAATGAATTTTAATTCAAAATTTGGTCACCAAAGCTAGAAACTATATGGAAGATGTTGTCACGGAAGGGATGATGCTATGGAGATGAAAAAAAATATAATATGAGAATGTTCCAATAGAAGAAGAAGAAATCTTGAGAAATACATTAAAAGAAAGGAAAATAGTAATGAGGAGTGGACAAGATGTCATACAGTGGAATGGGGCCAAAAATGGCGAATATAATCCAAAAGATGGATACAAATTGATAGAAAATAATGTTGGACAAACATAACTCCCAATTCACTTGTTTTGGAATAATATTTTCCTCCCCAAGGTTGGGGCATTCCTACAAGGTTGATACTAACAATGGATAGATTCACCAACATAGGATTCAATGGCCCCTCTCAGTGTCCCCTTCGTAAAAATAAGGAAGAAAATGTTCACCACTTGTTGTTGGAGTGTTCATTTTCATATAAATGTTGGAAATGGATTTGTGTCAAATTAGGTTGGAGTGGAGCCCTCCCTAGAGATGTGTTAAGCCTCTTTAAATCATGGCCAATCCTTAATTTGTATATCCCTTTCTCTTGTCTATGGACAATAATCCCTTTTGTCCTTATTTGGGAAATATGGAAGGAAAGGAACACAAGGATATTTCAAGAAAAAGAAATGGCAATGCTATCCTTCCTAAATAAGCTAGAAGTAGTAATAGTGAAAACACCAAACAATAGGGTGGAAAACCAATAAAAAATAAATCAATGTCAAAATGGGATAAAAAAATGTTGAAAGGATGGTTTGGCCTACACCCTCTTTAGGTTAAAGGGGTAGGGGGGACGAGAGCCGAATAGATAGAAAACTAAAAAAATAGAATCCTCGCAAAATGGTTTGTACAAGATGAATTTTTATAGAACATCTAGATGAAATCCTAGAACCTCAAAGAGTAGATTATATAATTTGAGACTAGAAGGGATAAATTGTATACAACACATCAATTGCTATTCCCAAAGGAAAAAATAATGAGGCTGAAATACAAGTGCTCATCTTTGGACTGCATTATGTCTAAAGCTTAAAATAAAAAATATAGAAAGCTCATCAATAATTATAAATGCAATAAGATCCCTAATGATCTAGAATTGGAAGCTAAAGGCTCATTTAGAAGTGGCGACAAAACTCATGGCTAAATTTAACAATGCCACCATTAATCACACGTATATGGAGGTCAACATAGATGCAAACTTACTAGTGAATAAAGTGGCTAATGGGACCCAAAATATTTCACATGGGGTACCTAGTAAGGAAGAGGGTGCGATCATTATATAGAAAGGGAATAAATAACCATAACAACACAAGTAAAAAAAAATGGTAATAATGAGAATGCAATCTCAAGTCTTAAAAGAACTTTAAAGATGGTTGAGTCTTAAAAGAATTTTAAAGATTAATTATCATGTGACTACATAAAAGTTTTTAAATACTTTTATTTTTATTATAGATTTTGTAATGTTTTCATTTTTTATGGTTGAGATGTAGGATATTTAATATTAATTTATATTGTTTTTTAAATTTTAATATAATCTATTATATATTATTACAATTGTAAAATTAACATATTTATATAATTTCTTATTTATTTTGGTAGAATATTTTAATGTAATAATATATTTTAAGTGATATATGTTTGTATTTGTGTTTGGCTTGGTTCGTGACTTAATTCATATTCATATTTATTTATTATTGTTAACATTAACTCTACAAGGCCATTGGTTCTTGTTGTCTCTTTGGGCTTGATTTGAAGGATGTCTATTGCTGGCATCTGAACCCTTCTGGGTGTTCTTCTTTTAAATCTTCCTATACTTTTATTGCTGAAGATAAGGAGGATTCTATGTTCAATCGGAACATGGTTTGGAATAATAAAGTTTTACCAAAAATCAACTATTTTTGGTGGGCCACTATGCACAACAAAATTCTTACTATTGGTAACATGAATAGGAGTGGCTTCTACCTTGTGAATAGATCTAGCCTATGTTGTAATATGGAAGAAATGGATAACCATATTTTCTTCCACTACGAGTTTTCCAAAAGGGTTTGGGACAATGTCTATAACCATTTTCTTAACTTCTAGAATTTCCTTATGTATTTTTTTTTTTAAATTACCTCCTAGCATTTGGGTCCCCCCTTCAAGCATCCTATCATCTCTAAAATCTAGAACCAAACCCCTTATCTTGTCACCTAGAAAATTTGGAAAGAAAGGAATAACAAGGTGTTCTTGGACCAACAAAGAAACAACGTCATTTTACAGATCATCAAATACAACATTCAGGATAATATAAGGTCATGTTGACTTATATAGAAGTAAGAGTGAAGTAGAATTAAGGAATCTCCCATAGCCTAACCAATCTCAATTTGTTTAATATCATAGCTAGAAAGGATACCAAATGGATCCCCCTACAAGGGGGTGGGGTAATCTTAAATTTGATGATTGTTCCAAGGGAAACCTTGGAGAGGCAACAATAAGATATTTAATAAGAGATGATGAAGGAAACCTAATTGAATGATATGCTTGGACCATTGGATGAAAATCTAATAATGTTGTTGAAGCTATGGATGCATGGTGGGAGGTAAAAAAGCTTCTGAGATTGGGATTCCTAATGGTGGAAATTGAATGAGACTCTCAAATTATCATTAATATCCTTTAGAATAACAAGACCCCTTCATGAAGAAATTAGATGTCCATGATGGCTACATTTGAGGGAGGGAGACTCACAGTGATTGTTGTAATTATAAGGTCATGAGCCTCTTCTAAAACCACTCAAGCTAAGGCATATCTTCCTTTAGTTTGCACCCTTTGTATGTGCCTTTTTTCTATAGTTTGTCCCTACCTTCAAGAGTGCACTTGGGATTTTTTGTAGGTCATGAAGGGGAAGGGTTTTTTCTCTATTTGATTGTGGTTGCATGTGGTAGAGGTGCCATGGTTGTAGCAACATTTGTGGTGCTCGGTAGGTGATCTTGGTGCTAGATTTGGGGTTTGTTTCTTCAGACGATGATTTTTTTAAGGTTTTTTTATTATTTTTTATGATAGTTGCAAACTTAGAGGAATCAGTGAAAATGACATTCTCTAAGGTTTTGATGTGGAAATCTTGTCCTCATCAATCCACTCCAAAGCGATGAATTTTCTTATAAATGGTTTATATGAAGGGGGGTCATTAGAGGTCAAGGTTCCTGGGGTTCTGAAGGCATTATGCCTGGAAAAGGAGTAGTACTCGCCTGATTTTAGTTATTCAATTAGAGTTGGTGGCTAATGATGTTAGCTATTTGTGTGATCATGCATTGATTTGTTATTTTATGGGGATTCAAGTCTCCCCTCCTTTTTTGGAATCGTGGACTTATTAGACCTAGAACTCGAAAGGAGACATGAAAGTTATGCAAGCTACTAAAAATTATTTCATAGTGGTATTCTCCTGAATGGTATATCAAAATAGGGATTTTGAAGGGGGTCCTTCTACAATTAGGTGGGTTTTTCATCAAACCATGACATATAGGATTTATCCCTACAAAGGAGCTTCCATCTAGAGTCCCAATTTGGGTGAGGCTCACTTGGCTACTTGCACATGATTGTATTGTTGTTGGGAAAACCAGTTGGTCTATCTCAATAAACACTGGACAAGAAGGTAATATCATGTGCCGTGTGTGTACTAAAATTGATTTAAATAACCCATTTCCAAATTTGATAGGAATTCAGGTTGGATCCACTTTGTGGATTCAACAACTAGATTATGAAGTGCTCCCATTTCACTGTTAGATTTTTCATGAGTATGGAAATTTGCAAAGGAAACTCCCTAAACTGAGATCATCAGGGGCTCCTACTAATGGAACTTTAGTCAAGACTACTTCATGACAAGTCACCTCTGAAGGATAAAGAGAAATCACCCTTTTCTGATGGGGAAATTGATAAAGAAGGTTTCATTCTTGTTAAACCTCACAAGGGTAGAGGTCTAAAGATAAATCTCAAGGACAAACAAGGCGATGTAACTTATAACTAGTTTTAGAGGACACTATTCAACATGAGGAAAATCCAGAATCACTAGTAGAATTTGGCAAATAAAATTAAACTGATCATCATAAGTGACTAATTTGGTCATCTGGTAAAATTACAACAAAATCACTAAATATTGGACAAATAAAAAAGACTAAATAAATGACTATTACTCCTCTATTCTTTTGAATTTGAATTTTATCATAATCCATAGAGCTTAAGCACCCCTCATGGGACCCTACCTAAGCGAGCCATTTGGCTGCCTAGGTTGCTTGATGCACCAAAAATACCTATTGCTTAGAAGGCATTGCCTCTTGGGAGTCTTAAGGCCTTCACATATTTTATAAAAAAAATTAACATTTACATTCTTTAACTTTTATTACTCATTATGTTAATGAATCATTAATGTTTTTAACTATGATTTGAAGCTAGTTTGATTTTCTTGTTGTGTTAGCATGTCAAATGTATCAAAGAGAAATTGTGGTCAATTTCACTAATAAAATATGATTTAAACAATCCAATTGCATTTTGAGGGCTATCTTGCAAACACTTTCATTTAAATAATACATATATATTATCAATTATTTCAATCCATTTGAATGGATCATTTAAGGAATCAAGAATCAATAGTGCTATTCCCATAGTCCAACATGATGGGGTCAAAGAGGAAGCATTTTAGGGAGCCCTAAATTTCACCACACCTAAGCCCAAGAGCGTGAAGTATGTTAGGGAGCCCTAATCTAGATTTGTCTAAATTTATTTCATTCCATTATTTAGCACTTATTATTAATTTTTTAAGCTAGCCACATGCAACTAGAATTTGTAGCACATCCATGCACAAACACATACTCTCTAACATATTAACATACATATAATTTTCTATCAGCGCAATCCTTGAACCTCCTTTAGGTGCAAGTGTTAGTATATATTCCTCTCTCTATATAGAATTGTCTCCCCCTCAATCTCTCTTTCTTTTTCCTAATCTCTCCAAAGATCAATTAAACTATCAATTTTTTTATATATTAATTTAATTTATTCTATATAAGAATATATTAATTATTAATTATAATAATTTTATATTTATTTAATTTTTTTTATTATAGAATACAATATATAATAATAATATAACCCTATAATAATAATATTACCTATATATACTATTAAATATAATAATAAATATAATTATATTATATATAATTTAATCTTATTACTATTATATTGAATATATATAATATATTAATTATATTTTATATTATACATATTATATTAATTTTTTATGATTAAACAAATCTTAAACATTCATCATTTTTTGCCATTTTTTTGGTTGCTTTTCACCATTTTGTGCTACTTTTCTTGCCACTATTGGTTCTTGCTCCTCCAAACTTCCTCGCTAGTATTGACCTTTCACTTCTCCAATTTGGTGAGTTGTAACCTAAAAATAAGGTTTTGCCAAATAAGGTGCGAAGGAAAAAGCATTTATGTATCATGTACGTATGGAATGCTATCTTAAATCTACTTTGTGTAGTGATGCAGCTATGATGCAAATCAGAGCGGTAGGAAAAAGTAGTGAACAGGTGTAAAGCAGGAAAAGACACAGTATTGGTATGTCCATCTATGATGCATAGATGTGTGCCAAGGGTTCAAGGTTTTCTTTTTTTCAAACTCAAGAATCTAAAAGCCCTAAAACCCTAATAGTTTCCGATTTTGTATTCATATGCACTTGCGAAAGAAGTGATTCAGAGATGTTGTTTGATAAATTTTGAATTGTAAGAATAAGTTTCTTTTAAGGAAAATAAATCTAGTGTTGTAAGGTGTTGGATGCAAACCTAGATATAAACACAATGATCCTGTGAGGTTAAATACTAGTGATACATCAGATTCTTGGATGTTTCTCAATTACATTTGTGATTTCTAGAATGATCACAGTGGGGTGAAAAGGATGTGGAGGCTAGACAATAGGATGGAAAAAGAACAAATGTTGTAGCAGCAAAGCTTGCAAAGTTGTCAAGATGTGTTTTTGGTAATCAATACTTTTTTTTTCTGATGGCCATTCCTTAAAAAAAGGGCTAGTGTGATTGACAAAAGCTATTGAGGGGTCAATGCATTTTATTTTCCTTGAGAAAAATATTTTCTTTGAATTACTCATTTTTTATGGAAAATGGGAGTGACTCTAAACTTCTTGATTGTTAACATTTTCTTATTTTGGATAAAATCTTGTTTCATTCATAACCGTAAAAGGTGACTAGGTAATGAAAATTAAATCTCTAATGGTATTGGGTAAATAAAATGGATGATAATAGGTGGCTCAAATTTTTTATTACCTATTTTACTTTTGACAAGTTCTTTAATGTTTTTTGGTTTGATATTGCCAGGTAATTGGGCTGGTCAATCTTTTATTTCCCAACTTTTAGCTAAGGTAAGAAAAGGATTTATAATAAAATTTTAGGATGTCTGTTCTTCATTTTTTAGCATGTTTGTAGCTGCCTGAGAATGATTATCTAATCAATAAATAAAAATACAATCTCATTAGAGTATGCAAGCAAAAAGGATTTATGTTTATAATTGTTGTAGTTTTGAGATGCCAGTCATTTCTTGGAACATTTTGCACTATCTAAATATTTGTTTGTCTGTAAGATTCATTGCTAATTTTTGTTAATGCATCTTGTTTAGATTATCGACAACACTCAAGTTACGATCAAGAATGTTCACATTAGATATGTTGAGTAATCTTGATTCTAAAGTAACCTTTGCTTATATGCTAATGATTTCCTTATGTTTTTCATGGATAGCTTATGTAAGTGCCCTTGGAGGGTGATGTATCTTTGATTTTAGACTTCTTGTGAGCCAAAATTAGTAGGTTTTTCTATGCAGACATGTCATAAGTTCAAACATTAAACATTGCATCTAGTTCTGAAATTGGTTGTTACAGATGTCAATTGGTACAAAGTTTATTCTTGTAAAGTTTAGATAGAATTTTTAAAAAGCTAAATATGTTTGTTTCTCCCTTGATTGCTGCTAGCATGCATGATTTTTTCTCTAATACTCTTTGGGAGGTTTCTCTTGACCCTTCCCCACATGGTTTGACTCTCTACTCCACCCTATCTTCATGGTTTTTTCTATATGAATCATTGGTTTTATGATTACTTAAAGCTATGCATTGAACACTTTGTTTTATCCATGTTCACGACCCTCCCTCCATTTTACCACTTGTGGAGACTATCCTTATCTCCTATGGAATAAGAAATGTGAATTTCTTGCATGAGGTAGAATGATCTTCATGTTGCCTTCCATCACTCCTGAAAGATCTTTTGGTGTACGCTCCTCCCAAGGAACTCCTCCACAATTCATATCATTGCATTTGGTTAGGTTTCCTATGCTAATTCTATTTATGATATCCCTAATTATCCTGCTACTAAAATCCCTTCTCCCTCCCTATCACATGTTTTCTATAAGTCATGCCTAAAGAGCTATTTTGAATCTTTTCTCTAGCAAAGTGGCTGATTGTGAAGTGATTCAAGCTGATGTTTTCAAGTATGGTGTGGATTCACATGCATATGCCATTTAAAAACAATTCAATGAGGTATTCTGTCTTGGGTTCCCCTTTGCTTGGTAACAATATTATCCACCCCATTCACAAATTCTGGGATTACTCTAATACAAGTAATTATGGGACAATCATGATTGGGTGTAATTTCCTAAAATTGTATGTGACAATATTGGACAAGCTACTTTGTGATGTGTTAGAGGATAGGAATTTAAGGGTTAGGGGATAGGTTGGATTCAAGAGGGATTTTAGACTATTTACCATATTTTCACATTGGATGCTATCATGGAAGAGGCTTGTCATTGGCCTTCTAAAATCTTTTGTTATTTTTACACTTTAAGAAGGAATTTTCAACTCCTCATGACATCTGATATTCTAAAAACTATGGGGCATTGGCCTTTCTAATTCGCTCATTATTGTCATCATGTGGCTCTTTCAGATATTTGTTTGACATTTCTTGAATCCTTATGGCCATTCCAACTTATTCAAAGTACTATTGGAGTTAAGCATTGTTACCCTCTCTCAACAACCCTCCTTGGTGATGAGCTAGAGGATATTCTTTGATAACCTTCCCATGCAAATGATGGTTACTTGCTTCGCCATGCCATGATTGCTATTTTACTCTTTGTTGATAACATGGTGCTCTAATTCACAACATGAAGTAGTTATGGTTGATGAGATGGTCCTCAACTCATTATAGTGATGGCTTATAGAGACAACTATGCACTTTCTAAGTTTTGTGATCTTCTCTAGCTTGTCATCATTCTTAGTAGAACTAAGGTCATGGTCTTTAACAACACCAAGGATGCTCTTTCTAGGTTTTATTTCTTCAAATGGGCTACTATGGATATAAACTAATTACACTTATCTAGGAGTTTTAGCAAGTAGCACTAATTGATTAAGGAAACCCTTGAATTGACCTTGTCCTAGTATGTTGTAAGAGTAAGGAATAGTTGAACTTGAGACTGCCCATATTCTCTAAGAGAGTGTAGTAGGAACACTACTTCCTAGAAGGAGGATTGTCAATCTTTAGTTTCTTTGTTTATGGATGAACATTAGAAAATTTTCTTAAGGAATGGAGTTATAAGTAGAGAGCACAATATAAGATATGTCATTATTAGAAGCTTAAATTTCTCCTGAAAAACTGTTTGTGTAAAATCTTCCATCAAGTTGTGAGATACTTGCAATGTACTATAGATAGAGTTACCTTGTATATTACTTCAATCTTGGTGAGATTTATAATGAGTTAAAGGCTCATGTGAACTTCTTGGGAAGGCTTAATGTGTATATATTTAAATTTTTTTAGGACTAAATAATGAGGTCATATGTATATTTGTTTGTATATTGGCCAAAATCAAGCCTCCCATCACAAAATCACTTTTTGTATCTCTTAAGACCTAGATATCCCACCACTAACCTTGGGTTGCCTTTTGAGGCCCCATCAAAATTTAATTTAACACCCATTGAGAGCACCTTCTGCTTTTCATTTCTAGTATTCTTATGAGATATTATCCCATGAATGAGAACTATTATAAGAGGTTAAACAATACCTTATTCAAGATTAAAAGGAAAACCCTTGAACTTCAAACATATCAATTTCTAACAACCAAAATAAGCATAAAGAGGGATTCAACATGCTTGATTGTTGTTGATGTCATTAAGATTGATAATTGAACCCAAATCTACTTGATACTTCCTCAATGTTCTTGCTAACAATAACACAAAACTTAGTCAATGGCCAAGTAGTCTCTATTCTCTTTACAAGGGTGTTACAAATTATCAAGACAATTTGGTGGGGGAAACAATAGTGTTTTCCAGCTTTGCGCCCTTTCCTTTTTGACAATGTACCCTTCATCATCTTTGAAAACCCCTAATACATCTTTAAAAAACTATTAATATTCCACAATCAATGAACTAAAGGCTATAATGATGCTTGAAGTGAGCTCTAGATTTGTTAACAATCCCTTTCTTGAGAGATGTATGGCTATGCATTTTCTGCTATCTATTTTATATCTGACTATGTTTTCTTGTTAATTGATGTGTGACTCCTCATCTCTTGATGAGTTGATTTTCAATTGCTCACCATGTTGACAAGTGTCTTGTCATGAAATGACTCCAAAAGTTGTGCCAAATGGTTGATTGCATGGATTTAGATGTTGCACAATGTTTTGAAAGGTTGTGAATGAGCGTGGATTTGAAACCAAAACACATTTGGAACTAATCCAAGTCAAGAATTGGATGCTTAAAACAATAATACATTTCCAATAAATAAGTGTGTTTCTTGGTCTTAATAAATCAAGAGGTTGTTGAACCCATACCGTCAAAATTATTATCATTTGAATGATCACAATTGTCAAATCCAATGGGTTTAGAAAATTTCCTGAGTTGAAGTTTAATAGTCAATTTGATTGAAACCATTGATGGCCCCAACCCATGTAGATATGTAGAGTGGGAAGTACATGGTGAAACTCTTCAAACTTTTATCATTATAATATTTTCTATTTAGAATCGACATGGTGACTATGATGTGTGCAAGCAGTCACAAGGCAACAATCTTGTCTTATGTGCCAAAGTGGTGCATTAAGCAAGTGAATGAGCGTGGATTTGAAACCTTGAGACATTTGGGACTATTTTGCATCCAGAATCAACCACTTCTAACTATTGTGAAGATACTAAGTTTACTCTTAATAAGTGTGTTATTTGGTCTAAATGATCAAGAGGTTGATGAAGCTCATAACATTAAGACTATTCTCATTTAGCTTATAGAAACTATTAAATGCATTGGGGTTGTAAATTACCTGGGATGTAAAAGTGCAATTGTAATGACATAAAAAATTCCTACTTGCAGTTTTTAGTTCATATCCTACTCTCGTTAGAAAACATGACTTGGATGGGTGGAAAAGGTTGCAAGAGACTAGTGTATTAAATCAAGTTCATGACATTATCTTTTGAGTGAATAGCTTCATTTGATAAGTGGTACACTAACTTATTGGACTTTCTAGGAACATGTTGAATTTTAATAACATTGGTTGCATCCACCAATCTATATAGGGAGGGCTATGTTGTAGTTTTAGAAAATACTTAATTACTAACATAAAATCACTTTCAATGAGGAATTTATCTATATTCATTTTGATTTCCAAGTGATTATATATGTTGACATCTTACCAAAGGCTTCTATTAATGGTAAAATTGAAGTCTTCCTAATTTTGTTCAATTAGGTGGTGAGGTCTGCTGACTCAAACTCAAAAAGGGGTTGAGTTGGCATGCTCAATGCCCACCC
>VDFB02058242.1:689299361-689371056 GCA_007258455.2 Sequoia sempervirens | reverse complement strand
TTGAGAAATGTGCATCTAGTTGTGCATATACATTACAACCAAAATAGTTAATGGAAGAATAAACTCCCAAGCTAATCTCAAATTTTCTACTGCCTAATAAAATTAAATCTCATCCCCATTCAATTGACCATTGTCATTCTTTTCACTAATGGATTTAGAAGAATCTCTCGACTTGCGTCGGAAGAAGACGATCCATTTTACAACTTCAAGAATGATGGCGATTGTACCGCAAGAAAAACCCATAATAAAGAAAGCATTTTTCCACTTTTTTTCAGGATTTAAGATGTTAAATCCTTTAAATATGTTTATTGCACTTAATATGATTATGGCATAGCCAATAGAGTGATGATATATATTCCAGTATAAACGAAACTTGTGATCCTTCTTAGGTTGTAAGGGTTGTGCAAATACCTGCAAGTTAAGAAATGTCAAACTTTAAACTTAAGCAAACAAAACAACATTTCAAGAAAGTATTGACTAAGATTATTCAAGTTTTTAATCGACTTGCTTGTAGAAAGGCTGAAGTAATTTGTTTTTTATAGTCAATGCATAGGTTCCTTATGTGGGACCAAGTCTATTATATACAACCAATACAATGATTACAACAAATTAACTATTTATTAGATGCAATTTTCTGGATTCAAATGTGTATGTTTATTTGGATTGACATTTTGAATCACACTCAGTGATTCATCATTCTCCTCTTCTTGATGATGAATCACTGAGTAAGATTCGAAACATTGATCCAAATAAACATACACAGTTGAATCCAGAAAATTGCATCTAATTCTTATGGACTGTGGAAAAATTATTCCTACAACTATTTATTGTCTTTTATTTACAATACCTGTAATGTTGCAAGGCAGAAAATTGTAATCCCAATTATTCTGTGTGAAGTGTATACAACACCTTTGCTATAACTGCCTAGCTTCAAGCCAATAGCCCAACCACTTACTCCAATAATATATCCAAAGGATTGGCATATGGCATGGATGTAAAACCATGTAGGATATGCAACTTTGAATGTCTGTGCATGTCTAGCAATCACAACTCCAATGGGCAGCAATATGCCCCAACTTACAACATTAACTATCCCATGTATCTGAATTGGAAAAATACAAGATTAGTAATGATATGAACATAATCCATATTGTATTGAATAAATATTAACAAACTTAAAAACCTTCAAACAGTACTTACATTTTTGAGAGTCTGGTGAGATGAAGAGCTAGAAGGAGCAGAGGTTGCTACACTTTGCAGATTGAGTGTCCCTAAACTTCTGAGATTGGCCGCACTAGTTTTATGTATGGCAGGACTCAAGTTGGTAACTGAGCTACCCACTTGCCACACCTGATTAACACTGGTTTGGTTGGAACCAAGTACCAAGGAGGCAAATATTGTTATCTTCCCACTACTACTCTCATACACAGCACTCTTGCTGGTCACAGTGATGCTAATCTTTGAAGGCTTCAAAGCAGCAGTCTTAGAGACCACATTATAGGTGTCAACCACAGTTGATCCATTACTCAATCGAAAGGCAATCAATGATTGTGTTCCAATCATTTGCAGCCCTTTTGGGTTTATCCCCCAACCTACCCAACCCCCAGAAGCAGCAGGCGCGGCCTTGAAAGCTATATCTAAAGACCCATTTTCTACATGGTGGATATATGACAGAGTAGCTCCTAATGTATTCAATCTGTTACAGTATTGGTAGGTTTTGGTCTTACCCACTGTGAATTTCAGAGGACAACTTGAATTGGAAGTCTGTGCAGCTGCCTGCCAACCAAACAGCAGCACAGCAACTTCCAATATCAAGAACAGGTGACACCCCATCATTCAAGTTGTAACAGTTTTTTTTCTTCAAATCTCTGTCCTCAAAATCCAAGCTTGAATGAAAGGGGGTAAGACTGTTGGGGAAATTCAGTAACTACAATGTGTAATATAGGGAGCAACAGAAGCAGGGGGTGCTGTGGAAATAGACAACATGAGGGTGATGGATGACCAATTGCACGATCATGAACTCCGAGAAAAGTGGACAGGTTAGGTGTTCACCATCTTTCACTTAGCCTCTACTTCTGTTTTATGCCAGTTTCTACAGTCTTCACCCAATTTATGGTTGAATTGGCATTTGTCTTATCGTTTACCTCTTCCTTTTATTGGCTTAACTTCACTTACATAACACCTACTGATTATTCCCACTCCACGAATATGGAAGCTTATTAAGTAGTGAATCGACTTCAATTTTTTCTTCATTGGCTCAAAGATAATTTTTAGTGGCGCCCATCCATGTGCGTCTTTCTCCAACTTTTGCCATTCAAACCTACCAAGACTCGGTAAAATTTCTAAGTGGGTGTGTAATGCAATCAAGATTTTTACTCTTTGATTAGGTAAAGGTATTATGTTTTTCTCTTTAGTGATATTTTGTATTTCTTTTTTATTAATATGTTTGAAAAATTAAAAGCAAAGAAATTATGAAGTTTTTGTGGTTATGTTGGTAGAAGAGGGAGGGGGATCATTATTAGTTGGGTTATTCCAAATATTTGGTAGGTCCTGGTGATCAGCAATGGGCTCCCAACCCATGAGGGTGTTATCCTAATCATTATCTTCTTCTTGTTGAGAAGACATATACACATTCAAGATCATTAGGTCCAAGTAGGGAAATTTTCCACCATATGGGCAACCAATATGCCCATGCTGAAATGCAAAGAAATGCCCACATGGCATAGGGGGTCCACCAATAGTTTTGGGGATGTAGAGAGCCTTGGGAACAATGGCCTCATTAAAAGTTATGATTGTGATCCTATTGACACTCATATGATAGAGAGACATGCCCCCATTGTGGAGAGTCATCTCTACTAGGGAAGGAGGTACACAATAAATCATACAAAGGGTGTTCACTTAGTGCCCAACTAAATTCTATAAATGAGCATCCCCAAGGGCCACCTTATTGGTTTAGACATGGATATGTAACATAACATTGGAACACATACTAGCTTTAGCATACATGGAAAAGTTCTTATCAATGGACAAAGCAACAAAGAAATTAGAATTTGTATCTTTCCAAATTAAGAATAGAATCTCCACTCTAAAAGCATGTCACATCTAGGTATATTTAGTTGGAATCTTGGGTCAACCACTTAGAAGTACCATATGCCATGAAAAGGGCTCAGGGTGAAATGGCTTAAAGAAGTCATGAATCTAACACCAAATAACTTGGATTGGAGGACAAAACTAGAAGAGATGTTTAATGGTTTCCAAATGGCCATAAATAGAACAATACAACACTAGCACATCAAAATAGGCTAGTCAAGATCCCATTGGGAGACCCTAGTAGAGAAGACACTAGGTGAGTTGAGCTATTTTGGGTTCAGCCAAAGCGTCCCAAATATTTGAAACATGTGTATCTAGTGAGAGGTAGAAGACTAAATATTTCACCTCACATTAATCTTGGTCACCATGGGAAAGTGTGGAGAAATCCATGAGAAACCTTTGCAAGGTTTGTAACTCCTAAAAAGAGCATTTGGAAACCACTTCCAATCCTTCCACCACAATTTGATGCAATGGATTCCCACCTTGTGAAATATTTTAGGTAAATTAAGTCCAAGATATTTTGATAAGACTCCAAAAATTGATTACCAATCTTGAATTTAGATTTTAAATATAGCCAAGAAAGCTATATCCTACTATTTTTAGAGAAAAAATAAAAAATGGTGCAAATTCCTCACTTGTAGAGCCTTAAAGTACTAACCTAGGGAACTCTGATAAGATGTTAATCCTAGAAAGTGATCAAAGGAGACCACCATAAGGAATGTTGGTTGATGGAGATCCTAGTTTTGAAGTCATTCCCATTCCAAATGAGCCATGAATTGATAGACTCCCAAGCACGCTAAATACTCTTGCCAACAAAGTTGAATTATGTTTGCACTAGTTTCTTCATGATGAGAATGGTTTGGAATCCTGGACCATGCTACAAACTATGGCTAGAGGGAGTACTAGAAACAATGAAATGCCAAAGAAGAACTTTTTAGGTCTCCCTCCAAGGAAAGAATGATCCACATAGTACATAAAGCCAACCTCTATCTATAAGTATTCTTTGATGAGAGGCAAAAGACTAAAAATTCCACCTCATATTAAGATAGGTCACCATATGTAGGTATGGAGAAATCCATGAGTAACCTTTGCAAATTTTGCAACTCCTAAAAGGAGTATCTAGAAACCATTTCTAGTCCTTCCACCATGGTTTGATGCAAAAATTTCCCACCTTGTGAACCATTTTAGGGAAAGCTAAGTCCATATTTTTTTAATAAGACATCTAATCTTGATTACCAAGCTTGAATTTATATTTGAAATCTGACCAATAAATTCAAGTGCTAGTATTTTGGAGAAAATTGTTGGAGAAATGGTGAACCCACAAGTACAACAATCTATCAAAAAAATTAAATTAAACCTTCCACGATTGAGAGCTGCAATGAAAATCTTTGTGTTGCCTCAAGAAAAACTAATTGCATGATAATAAAATGAAATAAAATAACCTTGTTGTATTAGCAAAGGAAAAACCACTATTTCTCACAAGATTGTGCCAAGTGTCTTAATCCTATGAATTGAAATAAAAAAAACTAATTAAACATAAGAATAAGGTGTGAATAGGTCCTAAATTCTAAGTGGTTATATAAAGTATCACACCAACAACACGCCCCCCCCACCCCTCCCCCCGCCCGCCGAGCCCTCCCCCCCCTTAAGTGCAACTTAGGGAGGAACTAAACTAATGTAGAAAAAACAAGAAATGGGTCTAAAAAACTAGGCATGATGAGGTGCCCATGTACAAACTAAAAACATTTCTCATAAATGGAGAAAAAGAGAAAAAGTCATAGGAAAAAACTCCTCTACAAAAAGAAATGAAAAATATGAAGGAAGGACTCAAGAAGACCCCCCAATGAAAACTTTATTCACCCTAAGCATCAATCATTATTGAAGATAATGAGGCAACAAAAAATTTCTAGTGAAGATGTCCACAAAATCCTCAATAGGAAAATACTCTAAGGAGATATGACCATCATGAATAAGATGTTGAATGAAATGCATGTATCATGATGTGCTTCATCCTTTGATTTTCAACTAGGTTGTGTGGAATGTGAATGGAAATTTGGTTACCACACTAAAGAAGTGTAGGACTGTCAAGTGGTAGAACAAACTCTTTTGTAATCTATTAAAGCTACAAAACCTCATAGCTAGAAAGAATTGCACCTCAATACTCAACCTCAATGTATGATAATGTAATAGAATTTTATTTCTTGTAAGACCAAACAACTAGACTAGAACCAAGGAAAAAAAAAACCTTTTGGTGGAATTCCATCATTCAACATCACCTACCCAATCTAAGTTAGTGATGTCTACTATTTTTGAAGCTCTTGGTGTGTACTAAATTTTAAAATGTGTACTACCCTTAATATACCTCAAATGCACTTGGATTTCTTCTAGTGACTCTCATGAGGATCATGAAAAATGAGAGACAATAAAACTAGTAAAGGTGATATGAAGATGCATGTATGTGAAATATAAGAGACCACCCACCAACTATCTATACAAAGTGGCATCAACACTAGGTGTGGTGTAAATGATAGTTAATATAAAAATTGATTGAAGTGGTGTAGGATTTGGCTTATAATAAACCATGATAAAATGGTGCAGTATATCAATGGCACACTTCTAGTGATATATGGTTATACCCTCATTAGACTCAAGAACCTACAGACCAATAAATATGTGTAGAATCCTAAGATTTATTGTGTCAAATTCCTCCATCAATGAATGCCATGTATCCTGAAGCATGGAGGAGCTACCAGTGAGAATCAAATCATCTACGTGCAAGACCAATACCAAAATATCCATATGTTTAAATATACATAGAGTGATCAAATTGTCAATGTATGAAAATAGATGCAAGTAGAAAGCCATGTATCTTCTCATACCAAGCCCTAGGAGCTTCTATGAGACCATACAATGAATGTTATATCCTTCAAACAAAAGAAGATTCTTGCACAAACCTTGGAGTATATGTCATATAGACCTCCTCATGAAGATAACCATGCAAGAAATAACTTTTCACATCTATCTATTAAATATGCCAACCTTGAGATTCAATTATATAAATGAAAAGGAAAATAGAGTCCATCTTGGATAAAAGGGAAAATTTCTTGGATTAGTTAATACCCTCAACTTGAAAATGTATCTTGTACCACTTAATAGGACCATCAATTGCATACTTTTTATGATACACCCACTTGCACTTAACCATATTTTTCCTTAGAAGAAAAGAACCCAAATCCTCTATGTGATTCTTCATCAATTAATAATACTCCCCATCCATAGCATCATGTCACTCTAGAGTACTTGAAGCCTTTTAAAACCTCTATGGATCGGTATATATAGTAGGACTTAGAAGACTAGTGCTAGAATATTGCGGGTGAGTGCAACAAGAAGTCATAAGATCGCCAACTAAAGATCCAGCCTCATGAATAGTATTGCAAGCCCATCAAGGAAAAATGTGAGTGTTAGGAAGTGGATGTGGTGGAGTAGTAGGTGGTGGTACAAAACCATCATATGACGTATCCTCCAATATATAGATATCCTCATGAGATAAAGAACTTGGAGCTTTTAGTGAGGAAGAAATGGATGTATACTCTAACTATGCAAAAAAATCATCAAATTGTACATCTCTGTGAAAGTAGACATCTCTCATTATAGGATAAAATAACTAATAAGCCTTCACATCTTCATAATAGCCAAAAAAAATGAATGGTTGATTCTTCTTCTCTATTGCCTTATTTCAGCCATTTGGTATGGATTCCCAATCCTCACTACCAAATACCCTAAGGAAGGAAACATCAAGCTTGATATTGGACCAATCCTCATTTAGAGTGATATTCATGACTACCTTGTGGAGAATGTGGTTCTAAATATAACTAGCACAATTTATTTCCTTAGCCCAAAAGTATGGAGCCATATATAGATACTGAAGCATATAATTGGTCATCTCCTTGAGTGATATATTCCTTCATTTAGTGACACTATTCTACTAAGGAGTATAAGGAATAAATTTTTTATTATGAATTCTATGCTCAATGCAATTTTGTCATAAAATTATTGGTTCACATAGTACCCCCATTATATGTGATTAACATCTATATAGAATAACCTGACTTCCTTTCCATGAACACCCGAAATGTCTTGAAATTGACAAAGACATTGGTCTTATAATTGAGAAAGTACACCCATATCCTACAAGATTAATCATCAATGAATTTAATCACATACTTATCTCTTTAAAAAGGTGTGGAAATAAGATAAGACCACTATGAACTAACTCCACTAAGGTAGAATCGAAATAGGCCTTACCCTTAGGAAAATATTTCTAATGATGTTTTCCAAGAACATGGCCTTGATAAATACCCTCAGTGCATGAAACCTTATGAATAACATGTACCATCTCCTATGTACTCAACTACTATAAATATCTATAGTTGGCATGACCAAAACATTCATGTCAAACTTTACTCAAGAAATTTTCATGGGGAATGTGTGATGAAACATTGGATGACTCAAAAGAATGAAACCTATTCAATCTAGACTCATGATTAGATATTCTTAAAGAGATAACTATCTTTTAATGATGGATATCATGAATGATGATGTCATGTGGTGAAAGCTCAACTATCTTACTCCCCTAGTATGAAAAATCTAATAGATGGAGAATAAATAGAAATACTAGGAACAAGGAGAAAATCCTCAATGTAACCATCAACCATCTATACTATCCCTAACCCTACAATTAATTTTTTTTAAGGGTTACCCATTGCAATCTAAGAAAAAAAATTATCATAAAGAGAATCAAGTAGATCAAATGAATGAGTCATGTGATGTGAGGCTCTAGAGTCTACAATCAAACTATGTGCTCAAGATAAAGCATTTGATGGAAAAAGAATACTTAGAGAGTGAAATGGTGTAATATTGCATGGATTCCTCTAATTACTCTAGTTACTTCCAACATCTAGTAATTGCATGCCCCTCCTTACCACAAAAATCAAAAGGATCTCTTGATTTATTATTTTCCTTAAGGGAAGACTCACTGGACTTAGAATATTTGTCATTTTTAGAAGTGGATTGATATTTCTAATCTAACTTCTTCTTGGGTTTGGAGAAACTCTCACTGCCTAATGTAGATTTTATCTAAGGCTTATGTGTCTTCTTAGCTTTTCCCTTGGATGACTAGAAAACCAATGCATGAGTTTTATAATTGTAAAATTGTTCCAAGATAGTCTATTCTCATGTCAAGTGATCAAAGAAGACCTCAAATGAGGGGAAGGTAATTGTCTCTCCTAATGCATCTATAGTGGAATAGAAAGTAGAAGAGAAAATATAAGTGGTCCTCAAATATTAGATAAGATAAAAATACATTCTTTGTCATCTTTGTCCTTTCCACAACTTTGCAAAAGTGATTTGAGTGGCTTGAATTTTATTAATAAGTCCTCAATGGAAGGAAATGAATCAAGTGCTAGTTTAGTCAACTTTTCCTCAATCTATAATGCCCACAACTCATTTTCTATACCAATTAGATCCTTATACTTGTTTGAGATCTAAGTAACATTTATGTAAGATTCTATGTGAAAAAACAAGCTATTTGAAACATGTAGTGTAATAATACCCAGGGCTTTATCCATCTTATTTTTGCATGCAAATATCTCATATTCCCGATTGAAATCAAGTACAATATCATCCAAGGTGGACCATAGTCCCTTATAAATGAGCAATATAGTCATATAAAGTTTCCAGGTATGATAGTTGTGTGATGTAAGGTACTTAATAGAAGAATTTTTTTCCATTTGCATGATTTTTTTAGTTTTAAAAATTTGACTAAATGTTGGTTTTTATTGTATTTGATTATTTAAGGTACTTTATGAAGAAAATTTACCCTCAACAAGAAAAAATAAATTTCCTTTTGAAAATTTTATAATTAAAAAACCAAAAAGAAAGAGATCACTTTATAATAACTTGGTTCAATCTTTGATAGTAAGGCAAAGTGTATTTTTCATTTTCTTTCACAATTCTCCTCCAAGTCTGAACACCATTGTCCTTATCTCTAATGATTTGATCTATAGATTGGTTCTTCTGAACATATCTAGCCAAAGTTTTTGTAACTATATTCCTATCTAAGTCAATTTTTGAATCTTCATCACTATTGTGAATTAAGTCTTCATTATCTTCTTCATGTAGAATATTAGTAGACTATTTGTTTCATCAATACTAACATTGACACTTCTACAATCCTTTTTAACCTTTTTTTATAGCATCTATATACCTTTCTTTTCATAGAATATCTAAGAAAAATACCTTCATTAGATCTAGATTCAAACTTACCTAAATGTTCTTCATCCTTTTTGATATAGCATTTTCTTCCAAATTCTTGATATTTCTTATTGAATCTGGTCTTCCTTTCCATAATGCATATGGTGTCTTGTTAGCGTTTCATTTGATCTAAGCTCTCTTCAAAATATATACTGTTATATGAACCGCTTCTCTCCAATACATATCTGGCAACTTTTCTTAACTCAACATTGTCCTGGCCATCTCTTGTACGGTTTATTTCTTCCTTTTAGCTACTCCATTTTATTGAGGAATTCTAGGAGAAAAAAATGTCTTTGGATCCCATGCATCTCACATAATTCATCATACCTATCAAAAGTGAATTCTCCACCTTTGTGTGATCTCAAACACTGATTATTCTTCTACTTTCATTCTCAACCTTTTCCTTAAATGATTTAAACTTCTCAAAAGCTTCTGATTTTTATTTCAGGAAGGTAATCCAAGTCATTCTAGAGTAATCATCAATAAGCATCATAAAATACCCACCACCTTGAATTCTCTTCATCCTCATTGGTTTGCATAGATCCATATGAATCAAATCAAATGGCTTTGTAGAATATTTGGTAGTAGGGAATCTAGTCTTTATCTGTTTTCCCTCATGACATGGTTAAAACTAGTAGAATGAGGCTTCTTGATCTTTGGCATGTTCCTGACCATTCCTTTTAAACCAATCCTCAAAATATCATCAAAATTGATGTGTCCCAATATTCTATGCCATATCAAACTCTCTTCTCTTTGTATTTCAAAGCAATTATGTTTTTTTAATTCACTGAGATGATATACATCACTATCAATCCTACTTCCTTTCACAACTCTTTGGTATGAGTCTTTCTAATTTACAACCTTTAGCATTGAATGATAACATGTAGCCTTTATCACACATTTGACTTACACTCAAGATATTGTGCTTTAATCCTTCTACATATAGAACATCATGATTTTTTGTCTTTCTTCCATCCAAACTCAAAATACCCTTGCTAGTAATTTTAGCAACATAATTGTTACCAAGGATTACAAACCCTCCATCAAACTTCTTGCAGCACAGTGAACTTGCTCTTGTCTTTGGTCATGTGACTTTAACATCAATTGTCAATGATTCATAGATTCTTCTCATTTTAGGCATGTAAAGAATCTTAAGCCATGATGGATTTCTTTGATCTTTGCTCCTTAGGCTTCTTTGGCCACACCTTATTTGTTTCATTATCTTGACATTCTTACTTATCTCCTTTTTTTCTAGTATAGGAGGACTAAGAAAGTTGCTTCTATAATTTCTAAAAATATGTCCAAAATTGTTGCATTGGTGAAAAATAATATTGAAATTGTACAAAGGTGCAAATGCATTTCTACTAATAAAATCATTTCTTCTTGTTAGAGCCTTCCTACAATTTATAGCCTTATGACCAAAATGATTGTAATTAAAATAGTAACTCGAAAAAGATTGATTGAACCTGGTATTGTATCCTTGTCATATTGAAGCTTGATTTTCAGATCTTCTATTTTTTCCATGCACTTGGATGAAACAATCATTCTACGCTTTACTTTCATTGATTGTTGTAATTTTTTTCTAATTTAGAACTCTCGGAGCCATTCTCTTCTGAACTCTTAACAATAGAATTCATGGACTGTACTGTCACCTTATTCTTCTATGAATCAGAAAAACCAAGACCTATTTTGATAAGATGTGATCTCTAGATTTCTATTATCTAATCCAAGATCTCAGTGCTCTTCCCAAACTCCAACTTTAGCTGATTATTTTCTTTTTCAAGATATTTTCTTAAAGATACAATCTCTACTTCAAGTTTTTCACAATCCTTATCTCTTGTCAACAACCTTTCTATCATAGATTCTTCAATCCTATTTTCTTCTTCCATTTTAATCTTTAGATCAATAACCATTTTCATGGCCTTCTCAATATTTTGAGATAATTTGTCTTTAGTTGTTACTTCCTCAACAATTCTCTTCTTCAGTCTATTAATATATTTTTTAGCACAAAGAAATTCTTCCACAAGATCTACCTCATTATCATCATTTCCAAAATTCATTCTTGCATAACCTTTAGTAGTTTCCATAGCCATGAATGCTACCTTTTCTCCTTCATCTCTGGAAATTTCTTGGCCATCATCTTTAGATAAATAGCCTTCCTCATTGATGAAGAAACTTTTTTGATTCTTCTAAACCATTTTCCCTTTTGGAAAAACTTCTTTCCATGACTTTGATCATTATTGTTAGAGTCTTTGTATGGAAACATTTGAAAGGAAAATTACCTTTATAATTTTTGAAACCTTTTGTAACTTTCTGACAAAGTTTTCTTCCTCCGAATCTGATCCATCATTCAAATTTGGATCATCTTTTTTCTTGGATGCTTTGAATTTTTCCTCTTTCCTTGTGTATTTTTCTCTATCAATCTTCATCTCATATGCAATCATAATTCCATGTAACTCATCCATAGTTAGGATATTCAAATTTTTAGCTTCATTAACATAAAATTTTGCATCAAACCTTTGGGGAAGGGATCTAAGTACTTTTTTCACAATCATAGCTTCTTTCATCTCTTCACCAAGACCTTTGATGGAGTTGAAAACCTCATCAACTTGGAGTATAAATGTAACAATGTTTTCTTCTTCCTTCATTTTCAAACTTTCAAAGTGACCTCGATGGGTTTGAAGCTTCACTTGTTTGACCTTTTCATCACCTTCATAGATGTTATGTAACTTAACCCATACTTCCTTCATTGGCCTGCAATGCATAATATTTACAAACTAAAAGTTAGATAGACCACATAGAATAGAATTTCTACCCTTGGAATTATTCTCACAAGCCTTCTTTCTAGCTTGATCTCTTCGGGGACTATCACAAATTTAATATACATCCACAATAGATTTCCAAACCTCAAAACTGAGGGACATAAAATATGCTTCCATCTTTATACTCCAAAAGGCATAATTGGATCTGTCAAAAAGTGGTGCCTTATTTAAATACAATCCTTCTTGAGCCACTAAGTGTGCCATCTCGAATGTATCTCAAGTTGTTAAGCTTTTTCAAAGGAACTTAGTTCTGATACCAATTGAAGGACACATAATATACTAAGAGGGGGGTGAATCAATATATCAAATCTATTTAAAAATCTTCAATTCAACATGAATCATCATTACTAATATATTCATATATAAATCTTAAATTATCAAAGTAGTAAGCATTAATCTAGCAAAATACATTCACACAATAAACACCAAATATATGTGGAAACTTGGAATAACAAAAACCATGGTGAGAAGAGTTGCTTGGAGCTACTATCCAAATCCAGCCTCACATTACAATCATGAAGTAGGCACCAACCTACTGGAGACACCAATCCCCAATAAAGGATTTGAGCACTATCTCAATAAGTAAGACACCAGTCCTACCCGATTACATAGATAAAGTTTGTGGATCTTCAACATTGATCACATAGATTTCACTCAATCTAATCTTCCTTCAGAAACTCTCCTACACAACTTATGATCTTCTAATGATGGCACACAATGATTGAGATACAACTCCCAATGAATTATACTTTCTCACATAATTTCTCTCCCATACACTCACTCACTTAACTGCATAAAAAATATAATGATTAATCATTATATGCATCTCCCTACATTAACATGATTTCATGTTGTCCTAGAATCCCTTAACACCATCCACAATTAGCCAAGTTAGCTAAGGTGAACCTAAATTCAAATTTTCATGAAACTTACAGTAGTTTGGTCCTAAATCAAATTTGTTGCAGCCAAAATAACATGATGTCATGCACTTCCACAAGGACCTTAACCTGGACCTATTTCACCTTTCCACACTATCTTTAGAGAGAAAACACAACAAGCCACTGCTATATCTATTTGGGATATCAACCTAATTGATAACCAACATAGTGACCCTTCTATCTCTTCAAGATTTATATCCAATGAACATCCATTCCAAAGACTCTAGAATAAGACAAAACATGTGCATAAATACTCTTCATTCAAACCACTGACCAAAACTCACATCTAGGAAGAAGTACATATTGAAATCATATTTGCAAAAAATTCTCTCTACCTAGATAACTTCAAACATTTTGGATCAAATTTATAGATTACTTCTATTAACATGAATAAGTGTAGTATGATACTGCAAGTATACTACAAGCACTCTTCTTCGTTGAAGACATGACATGACAAAAATACACCCCAAATTTAATTAGTACAATTACATTTAATTCTCATTGAACTACTAATATTACCCCTTTGACATCAGTGAGCACTTTTGTTATCAAGAACAATACCCCTTTGACATCAATGAACCATCACTAGTAGAATTTGGCAAATAAATGACTATGTGACTAAAAATTTTAGTCACGTGACTAACACTAGTAGTATTTAGAAAATAAATGACTAATTTGGTCCATTATAATTGACGAATTTGGTCATCAGGTAAAATCACAACTAAATGAATAATATTAGACAAATAAAAATGACTAAATAAATAACTAAATAAATGTGCTCATTCTTAAAATCTTGGCCATAATTTTCGTTTTAATAAACATAATCTAAAACCTTCATCAAGACCTTATTTTCAATCGTAGCCCACCATACTTAATAATAAAATATTACAAATAAAATTACTAATAAATATTTTGTTTTGTGGTGTCATCATATGAACACCAAAGTTTCTTCTAAATTGACAAAAAACCACCAAATTATAAAAATTAATGAAAACCATAAGAGAACCTAAAAAACTAAAACCCAAAAACCTTGAAAAACAAAAAAATAAGCAAAAGGAAGAGAAAAAACAAAAGATAAGAATGAGCAACCAAATAATCTAAGAGGAAAAAGGACCAAATTCTTTTTATAAGCATAATTTTCATTTTAATAAACATACTCTAAAACCTTCGTGAAAACCTTATTTTCAATGTAGCCTGCCAAAATGGAGCAGTGAGTCAAAACCTTATTTTGAATGTAGCCCGCTAAAATGGAGAAGTAAAGCACGATGCCTGATTTTGGATTGCAACCTCTTACCATTTTTCCACATTGAACATGATTCAAGTGCAAAATATTGTGGTAAGTCACTTTCCATGGTTTCAATTAATTTTACTTTTCAAATCTGTACGCGGTCAAGCCATATGATCCATATGATCCATTCTTTTTAATAATTTTACTAGATGCTTGTTGACTAACAATGATTATGTTCTTTTTTAGGCTAATTATGGAAAAGTAGATCCATCTTGTGTTGCAGAAGTTAAGGATTTATATAGAGAAATTGGAATCAAGGTTTTTTTATTCTTTTCTTTTCCATTATGAGATGTTAAAAGTGATCTTTTCTTTTTGAAGTTTCCACTATCAAATTACATAGTTCATAGGAGAACTTACTTTTATCTATAAAAATGATATTAAGGGACATGTAGATTTAGCTGTCTATACAAATTTTATAATTTGAACTCTTAAAATTAGCTTCCACTTTCTGAGGGGGCATGTAAATCACTTTTGAAATTGAGTGTAAAAAACATAGTAGCATGTAAAGAAAAAGGATGAACAATAATAAAGTGAAAAGTGGCTCTTCTATCAACCATGTAGAGTACAATGAAAGGAGTGCAGGGATGGTAGGGGTTTAACATTTACTGTGTAGTGGAATAGTAGTTCAGTTGTACAGTAGATGCCATCCTACTTTGTTTGAGAACTCTTACTGAATTCCCAAAAATAGGAGTTCCCAAATGTCACCAATAGATATTATAAATAGAAAAAAAACAACAATATTTTCATATAAAAACAACAAGAGTTGATTCATAGACCTTATGAAAATCTCTAACTTTTTGGCTCCCCTTTGATATGTTTCTGCATACTTACAAATTATATATCCATGATTAATATGGAAAGGAAGGGTTGAAAGGGCACATGTTAGTATTTTCCATTTATTGGGAAATAAAGAGTTTGAAGTGACTAAAAGAATAAAATGTAGCTCTTTACTCTAGATGCTTTATTCTCATTTGGTTATTAATATATCCAGATATAAACCATGATGACTTAAATCAGAACTAGAAGAAATCTCATGAAAACTACAAGAAGAGATTAGTGATTAGATGAATCATGGAAATGAAACCAACTCCATAAGTCATAACAAACAAAATAAGCAATGCAAATGAGAATACAAGCCTTCAAAGGAGTTTCCATGGATAAAGAATCATCCTCCCTTAGATCTCTTCTGAGAATGCCTGAAAGCTCTTCAGTTATCCACAATATCCACATGCTATGAGCTATGATACAAAGATTTTGCATATTTCTTCTCAGTTTATTCAATTTGGTGCTATTATTTTTATCCTATGATTTAGGCTCCAAACCAGCCCCTCTCATTAGTATTTATCTTCTAGAATTGTCAAGAAGAGGGTAATCAAAATCAGTACTAGAATATTTGAAAGTTGAAGATCCTTTCCCTCAAATTGAATCTTTTTTCTCGACAAACCACAACTGAGACGAGCCAAGAACTAGTGGAAGGGAAGTTGAATGAAAACTAAGAGCAACTAAAATCCTTCCTAAGAAAAGTTCCCTTTCCACTATAACTATTAGTTATATTGTTTGCTTGTTCATTTTTTTCTGGCATCTCCTCATTTTTCATTTCTTGATAGAGAGCTTTTGAAAGATGTGCAAGATGTTCTTCAATCTCAACAATCAATGTTGAGGTAAAATGGAAGCATTACTCTTGCAAATAAGGTGCTAAATCATTTATCCTTGAAGGAGATTTATGTGCATGAAGAAAACTTAGGAGGTCTCCCAGAATATTCTTGGACCCCTCATCTATGGTATCTTTTATTTGACTAACGTTAGTTCCAAAATAAGTGTTAAGGTGACCAAACAAGTCTTCATCATTTGTCATCATAAATCTAAAACTCGACCCAGGTAAATTGACACTTTTTAGGTACCCTCTCTTGACAAGCCATCCCTCACTATTAGTTAATTTGTGCAAATGGGTTTCAACATCTTTGTAACTTTTCAGAGATGTAACTATGGCTTCAAGGAATTTACAAACCTTAACTCTCTCATGAAGATCTGAAAATCCATCAACTATTATTTGTTTCATCCTACTAACAAACATGCTTTCAAAAATTTCATGTCCCACAAAATCTTTGAGTGCTTCAAAACAATCTCACACACATTGCCATGGAAACTCAACATTTGAACCAAAAACCATTTTTAGCCACTCCTAGCTCCCTTAAAATTCATATAGACTATCCAATGTTTCTCTGATCAATGTCTCATTCTTTGCAAGTTCCTTGCCACTTTTCACAAGATTAAGAAAATAATTTTCCCCAAGCCTATCTGGAAGGAGAATATCATCTACACATGTCTTAAGCCACACTAAGCAAGAATGATATAAATTCGCTTGACAAAATCATCATGGTAGCTTGTAGCTTATCTCTATTAGATTTCCACAACTACACCTCATTTTCTGGGTTTGCAATCCCACCAAACAACTATGATTTAGGTGGCACTACCAACACAGTCTTATAAAAAAGAGGCAAATCGTTTAGAACCTCCAAGAAGAGTTCCCCAGCCTGACATAGCATTACTTGTATGACTCTTACCACATTGTAGAAAATGGAACTGACTGCCCCCACCTTATTGGTCTATCGGTTGGATGTGTCTTCTAGTTCCAACGATGCGTCGATGGTTCTTATTTTTCATCAGCATGAGGATCTTCTATCAGTAGGACGAGGTCTCCTATTCCTGCGATGGTCCAATGGGGATGTCTCCACCGATGACATCCCCATTGGACCATTGTAGGAACAGGAGACCTCGTCTTGATGATAGAAGATCCTCACGTTGATGAAAAAGTAGGTTCTAATAATAGGCACGAACTCCACCAACGACATCCCCATTGGACCATCGCATGAATAGGAGACCTTGTCCTATTGATAGAAGATCCTCATGCAAATAAGAAAAACCAGTGATGCATCGTTGGAACTAGAAGACACATACGATCGATAAAATCCTTGGTGTGTGAAGTCTTCTAGCCATTTTTGTCAAAATGAAGTAGTGGGGATTCATGGGTTTTGTTTCAGATGATATTGAAAGTTTTGTTTGGAACCAAATAGATTTGAATGGGTGTTTCAAACTCAATCAAATCTTGTTTAAAATAGCCCAACATGAAGACAACTGTACTTAGAAGATCAGGATTGATTTTCTGATCATCATGATTTGGTTTAAAGCTAGGAAATTGAAGCAAAATGGTGATAAAGAACAACGGGGCATGGGAAGAAAATGTGTCAGGTTGTTTTGGGAAAAATGTGCCTTAAACATTAGAGATCTTAAAATTTGGGCAAATATTTTGAGAGGTTCCTTGCAAAATCCATTTTGTTCATATTCTGCAATCAATCATTTCATTCCATGAGATGACATCTCTTTGAGGCATTCTATCAAACAATTTAGGTGTTTTGTCTACAATTCCACATCTTGCATATATGTCTACTAGAGCATATCCAACTATAACATCCAGGTATCTTTTTAATTCCTCCCTCTTTCATCAATCTCTTTACTATTTGAACCTCGTACATATGTTTTAAAGAAGAACATAAGTTGCAGTATTTTTAGGATCCATCTAAAAATATGAATGGTTGATCAACCATGCACACGTAATGATCAACTATCTATGTAAATTTTAAAGCAATAAGGGTTACTGACATGTGAAGTATGTGCAGCCCTCATCCACTAAACCTACATGACTGCATGCACCTAGAACCCAAGAAAAGCTTTCAATGTTAGGATGTGCTCCAAAGTGCTTCATTAATTCAAAGAGTTTGACAGGTTCCATACAAAATCCATTTTGTGCACATTCTGCAATCAATCATTTCATTCCATGAGATGACATCTCTTTGAGGAATTTTTTCAAACAATTCAGTTGTTTTTTCTATGATTCCACATCTTGCATATATGTCCACTAGAGCATATCCAACTATGACATCTAGGAATCTTTTTAATTCCTCTATCTTTCATCAATCTCTTTACTATTTGAACCTCATATAGATGTTTTAGAGGACATAAGTTGCAACATTTTTAGGATCCAACTAAAAATATGAATGGTTGATCAACCATGCACACCTAATGATCAACTATATATGTAAATTGTAATCCAATAAGGGCTACTGATGTGCGAAGTATGTGCATCCCTCATCCTCTAAACCTACATGACTACATGCTCCTAGAACCCAAGAAAAGCTTACAATGTTAGGATGTATTCCAGAGTGCTTCATTAATTCAAATATTTTGAGAGGTTCCTTGCAAAATCCATTTTGTGCACATTCTGCAATCAATCATTTCATTCCATGAGATGAAATATCTTTGAGGCATTCTGTCAAACAATTTAGGCGTTTTGTCTACGATTCCACATCTTGCATATATGTCTACCAGAGCATATCAAACTATAACATCCAGGTATCTTTTTAATTCCTCTATCTTCCATCAATCTCTTTACTATTTGAACCTCGTACATATGTTTTAGAGAAGAACATAAGTTGTAGCATTTTTAGGATCCAACTAAAAATATGAATGGTTGATCAACCATGCACACCTAATGATCAAATATATATGCAAATTGTAATGCAATAAGGGTTACTGATGTGTGAAGTATGTGCAGCCCTCATCCACTAAACCTACATGACTACATGCACCTAGAACCCAAGCAAAGCTTACAATGTTAGGATGTGTTCCAGAGTGCTTCATTAATTCAAAGATTTTGAGAGGTTCCCTGCAAAATCCATTTTGTGCACATTTTGCAATCAATAATTTCATCCCATGAGATGACATCTCTTTGAGGCATTCTGTCAAACAATTCAACTATTTTGTCTATGATTCCACATCTTCCATATATTGTCTACTTAAGCTAGTTTTTCCTATAGTTGTTATTTGGTGTTTTCAATGTTGTAGGTCAGACTTTCCTATATGCCTGAATGTCTTTTTTTGTAAAATCAAGTTTATACTATGCTCCCCCAAGTTTTAGGGACAAGGACGATAGGGGATGGTGGGACATGTTTTTGGTATGGGGGTACTTTTGGGTCATTTTTTAGGGGATGGTAGGGGACAGCTATAAAAAAAAAAGGGAAATTTTTAAAAATATAGAGAAATTTCAAATATTCATATTAGAACATTGATAAAGCATTCATCATAGGCATTGTAGAAGATTAATACATAACATTAGAATTGAATTGAGATTTCACATAAGAATTGACAAAAAAAGTAACAAAATTCAAATTATTTTATTGTCAATGTGTATACATATTAAATAAGAATTATAACAAAATGGCCAAAGGATTCAAGTTTCAACTATAAAATGATGAAAACATAGAAAATATATGGTTGTCACAAATCAACAGATGCAGCTAGTAGGTTTGTATCAGAATTGGAGCTCATGTTTTTGTCACTATTAGTTGCAAAGGCAGGGGGAAGTTTCTAGGTCCCCCAAGTCCCTAGAACATTTTTGGGATGGGCCCTCATTGAGTACTGAGTTTATATGGTTTGTCATTTCAAGGTGGGGTTTTACCTGACCACATAAAACCTTTGTGGTTCAGACAGAGGTATACACCCCTCTTACCGATTACACCTTATCATCTACTAGAGACCTCTCGGTGACTCCTAGCAATGGTACTATGATGGATTGAGGGGGGAAATAATAACAGAGGTCATTGTGATAGTAAAGTGGAGGTTGGTATGTACACTATTTAAGTCTTGTAAGATTCTAACCTGGAATCTAGAGGCACCAATTAGGAGAACCCTAGTCTGAGCCTTCATAAAAGAGTTTGCAATACCAATACTTAAATGTAAAAATGTATTTGATTTTGACTTGTATATCTGAATAGCTCTATTTATTCTTGAATTAAACATTTAAAAACTAGTGCAGGAGCACCAAGGTATTTGTGAAATGTTGATTCATGGAGGTATTAGGTCAACTTGAGTTTTGAGTCTAGAAGTCATTAATAAGGTCATGATTGACCAATTCATATTTTAAGCATGTGCAGGAATAATGAAGAGTGTTGGAGGTGGTGGCAGAGCTATGAGAGGTTGGTAATGTCATTTTTCAATAAACCCTACCCCAAGCTAGTGTAAAGTGAGGGTTTTTAGTTACAAATGTTAGATGAGAGTTTTCCCATCTAAAAATTGTTGATTAGGGCCCTATGTTGACTAGTAAGAAGCTCTGAGTTGTTTTTTGGAGTTGGAGGAAAGAATTTGAGGTACCTCCTTTGAAACAGAGACCTAATTGGTCTATTAGGATAGTGTTGTTTCTAGGCTTTGTATGAGATGGTCCAAAGTGACCCATGATGGTTTTGCAGGTAAGTTATAGTTTTCCTTAAACGGATGTCTAAAAGAGTAGATATATTGATTGTTGAGTGGTTAATTGTGAGATAAAGTCAAAAATCTAGGTCTGCAGACCTACTAGATGAGTTGAGTTTTTGCAAAGGAGTGATTTGGAAGAGTTTTGTGAATCAATTGGTTGTTTGAATCAACTTGTTTTGTGATGATTTGTTCAAAGCCAAATTTATTTACATCAAAAACTTTCCATCATATTGAAGCTTGATGGGAAGAAGGGTCCATTGAGAGAACTCAAGGGGTGTTACTTGCTAGGAGGAGAGAGGTTGTGGAGTACTTGTTGGCTTGAACAAGTGACTAAGTTCACCTTCCTTGTATTGAAGAGGATGTACTAGGTATGTATTTCCTCAGTCAGGATTAAATTATAACTGATAGTTTTGTGATGAGATGGTGTTGATGAAAAATCATATAACTGTGATAGTTGAAATTATTTTGGTGGTCATAAGACATTCTCTTTTAGAACACTTATAAAGAAAGTATAGATTAAGGTTTGTTGTGCAGAAGCAGTGAGTAGATTACATTCCTCCGCTTGCCTCAAATCTTGATTTGGGTGATGAGGATAGAGGTATAATGCCTTCTGTTACCTCACACTTGTTCCAGTCATGTAATCACCTTGATGACTATTACCTCACCCATGTTCCAGTCATGTATTTACCTTGATGATTGACTGGCTTATTTTTAGGGCTTACAACTTAGAAGAAAAATGAAGGCCCTTTGACCTTTTAGATCATCTGTGATAATTTAATTACATCAACAAAAAAATATGGAAGGATTTAAGTACTTAGGGTTTTTTTGAAGATATCACTGTACTATTTGAAGATTTTGGTATGTACCTATTTTAAGCTAGATGTTATGCTTATGGCCTTGAGATTGAGTGGGACTCTCAAAACTTACATTTTTTGGTCCTAAAAATAGATTTTTAGTATGATATGGTTAAGATGGTTTGATTGAGAATTTGAGAACAACAAAGGATAAGCCTCAATATTTTATGTCATTTCAAGATTGGAATAAAGATTATTGGGCAGGACAACTTAAGACCTTAGATTTGCACCAATTATATATCAACTAGAGACCTGACCTATACCTCATGTAACTCTCCATGACTGTAAATATGATCTTTAAATTAGAAATATATACATTCTATGCAAGATTTATTTGTTTAGTCGATACTTAGGGAATGTGTAAACATGATAGTGAATACCTAGAACTAGTTAGCTTTATCTACTAGTTACTTCTTATCAACTAAGGACATTTATATTTCAATTTTAAATAAAATTTCAATATTGAACATTAAAATTTAGAAAATTTCCACCTACACTGCACATAAATGGAGGCACCCTTTTAACACATTTCTTTGATTATGCTTTCATCTCCTTTCACATTTGAGTATACTAACTTATTTTGAAAAACAAATTGATTTCAATGTTTTATCCCATGGCCCAATTCTTGTTTTTGTGTTGAATAAAATTCAAACACTAAGCTTTAGTGTCATGTTGGATTATTAGAAAGTTAAAATTTGAAAATAGCTTCTTTAGAGTCTTCATTCTATTCTATCTTTGAAACTCTATTCTTTCCAAATTTATTTTTACATACTAACAATGACCATGAAAAAATTATTGTAGGAGTGTGAGGTTATTCTTACCTATATGAGCCACTTTGGTGGGCAGGCATGATTACTAATAAGTTCTTTTTACTTATTAAATCAAGTTTAGGTGATAACTGGAGAATATTAATGTTTGACAATTGACATAGATTACTTGTATTCAAACTATTAATTTCCTTATTTACAATCATTTTTTAGATTATAGTTGTATGGCTGGAGAGTTTATATATTCATTATTTTCAAATTTTACAATTTATCTGTAGTGACTTCACTATGAGTCCTTAACAACTATTTCATAATCAAGATTTTCACTAAAAGTTACATTCACCATATTTTACGAAAAAAATACTAACTACTCTACAAACCAAAAACTCCTTTTCGTTGCCCACAGTTTTGTAAAACTCCCAAAAACTAACTACAGACAACCAAAAAACTCAAATTCATGGAAAAGGATTATGTTAACCGTAGAGCTGCAGATGAGCTACCCGCCATAGTTTCCATAGAGGTCCCATTCTTCTTCTTCCTCGAGGTCGCTGCTCCAACTTCTCTAGCTACTCCAACTTCTTCAGCCGCTTCGCTTCAACCTTTGCCTTCACTATAACTACCTCAACCTCTATGAATTCCACAATCAATTTTAGAGCCTCCCACCTGTGTGTTTCTCCCTTTCTCCATTTGGCTTTACGATTTCCTTTTGGAAATTTCACAAAGGGTATGCATTTCACTATTTTTTCATCCTCTTCGCTTTCAATTCCCTCACCCATATCCATCCCAACTCCCAGAATCATCCATTCCAATAGTGAGTCCATGTTCTTCAGATAATCCTTACACACTAGTTCCTTCATCACCTTTTTCACAACTTTAATTGGCTCTCCCAAATCTAATCCCCAAGCCATTATGAGTGAATAAATGTTAAAATTAGTTATGTATCTATGTGTGAGCTGGCAGAATCCTCTCCCCAGAATTAGTTGCACTGACTGCACTAATTGTTCATCATTGTACATGAAACACCCCATCAATCTCTTTACCGATGGTTCTCCATAAAAGTGTGAGAGTTGTTTCTTCATTTTAAGTGTGAAACCAACCTCCATCACTTTTTCAGTGACAAAGCCACCACCTCCTATACACCATTTTCACACCTATTGTTTGCCACAGTAGAGGAGCATCGAGAAAGTAATGCCTTGAGAATTTAATAACTTCATTCACATTCCTTTGGACCATAAATGCTCGACATATGTCAATCATCACCGCCACCTGACTCCACACAGTTCTTTCATTCACTTGAAGAATTAAAACTTGTAATTACTCCATTTTAGATCTCACTAAATGCACCACCCATTTCAATCTTGTCATAGGGGAGAACATTAATTTTAAATATCTCGACGATGCCTCGGGATGTCACATTAGTTAGAATAATCATTATCTCGTATTAGTGAGATTGTGATTCTTCTTCCACCGATGAACAACTTTCCTTAGGTCTATTGGCGGGACCAGATAACATCACCCTGATGCACCTGAACTTTGCTGATATACATTATGCACTTGATAATCCATGGTTAGATCAAGCCATTGGGGAAATGAAAACATTTGTTCCACCAATGTTCATGTGTCACAACGATGTGCTTACTCTTGTTGACTTTGTTGGTCTATCGGGGAGAGCACCTTAGGAGTCATCTCAATAGGGTATTATTACACCAATACTAGGTTATGAGCTACTTTCATCGGGCCATCGGTGAGGCTATAATGGGGGTTTTGCCGATGAGGCATTGTTAGGCTGATAGTGCTAATTTTTATTTAGGGATAGGGAAAGATTTATGGAGCCTCATACTATTATGGTCTCATGCTTACTATTATGCTTTTGATAAAAAATTTCCAAGGGAGTGAACTGTTTGACAAAATGCTTTAGTAGATATGTATGGAAAATGTGGTAGCATAGACAAGGCAGTGAACTGTTTGAAAAAATTCCTTAAATAAATGTGGTCTCATAGAATGCCATGACAAGCAAATGCAATTGACAACTGCCCCTAGTTATTAGTTATACAATGTGAAGTAATTGCATAACTACTTAGGTTGACTTTGTAAAAACTATATTGTAATTGAAATTTTGTCCTCTATCAACATCTAGTTATTAGTTATGCAATGTGAAGTAATGCTTTGAGTTTGAAAGGTGTGCAATGCAATGTAATCAAAGATATGAATATAAACTACATAAATCTATTTTTTTCAATTCATTAGTTAAACTCTTTATTTTATTTTCTCTTTATATCTCTAGGCTATGGAAATTCCTTTCAATTTTTTTAAAAATAGTTTTTATCTCTTGTTCTACAATTTTTTATCTTTTCTTTTAAATCCAATTTTTTCCCAAATTTTGAATGCATGGGGTTATGTTTCACAACTTTAATGCCACTGTTTTTGTACATCCCAATGTATTTCACCTTCACTTTGTAGCAGTAGTAAGAGTGCTCTCATATTGCATGCATGGTAATGTAGTGTTTATATTTGTGGCCTTCATATCTGATTAGCATGAAGCTAATAGTAACATTGTAAGTAGTGCAATTAGTGTTGGTTGTTTAGTAAATTAGATTGATCATTGCAATTGTTTTTGAAATTTTTCTTTTGCAATTATTTCAACACACACATGCAAGTACTATTTAAGTAAGCAATGGTTGTTTTATTATGTAAACAAGGGTAATCATTACCTATGTAATATAATGTGTTATTTTTTTTCTTTTTGTAGAAATGTATTGATAAACTCAAATAAGGGGATAAAGTTAGGGAGTCAACTTGAAAGGAACAAGAGATGCAAATGTAAACATTCTAAAGGGCATAAGTAACATACCCCTTGTTTATGAAGACAAAATAGATGGAGTTGTTTGTTTGAAAGAGAAAGAGGGAACCTCCACACGGTGACCACTAAAATATTTGTAGAAAATGACGTAGTTGAACATGTTTATCATGTACTAGTTAATGTTAGACATCTTGACTCATTACTTTATGCAGTATTTTGAATGTGTTCAGGGATCTTAATTATCATGGTGTATTTAAAGAGTTGGAAACTTAGACAACTTTGACATTTTTTTATTATATTTACATATATACTTTTAGACAACTTTGTCATCTTGTAACTTGATATATATATATATATATATAGAATTTATTACAGATTACCTTTATTTATCATGATGTTGAATCAATCTTTTAATTAGAGCATGTTGTAGCTTTTTCGTATATCTAATATTTTTATTTGCTTTTATGTTTTAGTTCAAGTTTAATATTATGTTAGTTTTGCATTATAAAATTTATGGTATTTAATAAATTATTCATTTCATGACTATATTTACTACCAATTAATGGAAACCAGTAAATAAAAATAACTAAATTAATGACTAAATTAATGACTAAATATATGACTAAAGTAATGACTAAATTAATGACTTAAATATATGATTAAATTAATGACTAAATATATGACTAAAGTAATGACTAAATATATGACTAAATAAATGACTAAATATATGACTAAATATATGACTACCACGACTAAATAAATGACCAATTAACAACAATCAATGGCTAAATATATGACTAAATTAATGACTAAATAAATTACTACCATGACTAAATAAATGACTAAATTAACGACTAAATTAATGACTAAATCAATTACTAAATCAATGAACAAATCAATGACCAAATCGATGACTAAAAATCAATGACTAAAATAGTCTAGTCATAAATTTAGTGGTGTTATAAATGACTACAAATAAACCACTAATAGTCACATGACTAAACTTATTCATTTATATACAATTTTTAGTAGTTTATTTAGTCATATATTACTATTTGTGTACTAGTGCATATGTTCAACAAAAACCTCCCCAAGCTCCTTTAGAAGGATGGGGTTGATGAGCACTTCATTTGCTTCACTAGAAACAATAGAATGAATACATTTCAAGATGATATTTTTTGCGACCTCCACCAATAAGGAGTCCTCAGAGGAGAGCAAAGAGTAATGATGAATAATTTCCTATGAGATATCCCTAAATGAAGTGACTTGCACTCCCTAAGAAGAAACCAAGGAAAAATTGAGTTACCATGACTTCTAGCTTTGACAAAATTGAAGAAGAAAGTTATATTCTTGTCTCCCTCTTGAAGCCAACCAATCCTAGATTTCAGTTTCCAATAAATTATCTCACACAACTCTCATTCAGCTAAAACCTTCAAATCTCCCCCTTCTTCTTTAATGAATTTTTAAGTAAGCCCAAAATCCCTATTCTTCTTGGTGATGGTGTCCAAACATCGTTGAGCCTTAGCTTTTGCTAAAAAAATATTCCCAAAACTCTACCTATTCCACTTCTTAAGTTGGTACTTCACAAATTGAAGCCTTTTGACAAAAGAATACATAGTTGTTTCATGCTCAAGCATTCCTTTTATCCACCTCTCACTCACAAGGTCTTGCAAATATGGCTCTTGTAACTACATAAGCTAGAATTTTAACAAAGGGTTCTTAGAGGCACTAGACTCTCTGTCTCCAAAAATTTGATAGCCCAGTGATCACATCCTCTCTAGTCTAGGATTTCCAAGCTGGTAATCCAATTGTTACCACCCGAAAAGTTGGAGACTAAAAACCTGTCTAATCTTTCAAAGATGTAATCCTCTCCAAATCTCATATTTCTCCATGTGAACATACCATTTTCTGGTTTTATATCTATAATTTTTAGTAATGGGTGATCCCACAATAGTGGTTTACAATTTTTGGCCAAACTGGACACTAAAATATATATTTTTTAACTAAATCTTCACATTCAAGCACCTATAGCAACTAAACTGTGAGGAATTTGAAGATGATGCAAAATAGAGTTTCATGAATTTTTTTTATAGATTCTAAATATATTTTTTCCAAAATTTTTGGAATCAGATTGCACTTCTTTTTCCATCTCCCTCGAAAACTAGTTTTTTTCAGAAAACAACATTTTAAAAAAGTGACACTCACCATATAACGCATAATTTTTTTTCCATGAAGGATAAAATTCTAATTCTTTGAAATTTAGATTCGTAACTCTAATATCTAGTGCTTCCACTTAGTTAGATAGTTTTTTATTGAGTATTTTTTCTTTAATCAAGTTTTGAATTCAAACCAATTATAATTCAGACATAAAGACCATATAACACATAACTTTTTTTGTATGTATCAAAATTCATTTTTTTTTCTTTTTGGATCAAGGACTTCAATATTTGGTGCACTAATATTTTTTAATTTTTTTTTTAATAATCTTCTATTTTTCCACATGTGTAGAACAAATAACTTGATTTTCGATGAAAAACCTACATTCACGAGAAATAAAAAATAAATATAATAATAAAATTAAATTTGTTTAAAATTATAATTTTTGGGAAGCTTATAATAAGGACTACATACTTGGAAAAAATAAATTTTAAATGAATTCATTTGATTCCTCAAAAGGTAAATCAAAAGTGGTTTTTTATTAGCATTTTGATAGGTGTAAAGGAGACTCTGTTATAGGTATGGTTTAAAACTAGCGGGGTTCTATCCAAGGGGGTTTGATTTAAGGTAGTTTGATAAAATTATATTCAATTGGAATTCTCTAAATGGAACCTTTTAAGGCTTAAATCATTATATTTTCTAAAAATATGTGATTTCAGCAAAAATCAGTTCCTCCCAGAAATTGTAAACCAGCTTTGTGGGATCACCCTAATACAATATTTTCTCTAAAAATTGATGAGGACAACTCAATCTAATCCACCCCTCCTTTTGTTTCCTCCAAATTGATGATAACATTGAAGTCACCAACCAACACCCAAGGGAGTAAAGGAACCAGGGAGTGTACATACCCTATATGAGACTAGAGATGACTCTTTCCAAGAAAATCCACTGGGGCATAAGCAGTGGTAAATATGAGAACTTCCCCATATTCAAAACTCAAAGCAACCATAAATAAATAGTTTTTTCTAGAAAGCCACCACAAAGGGGAGATCCTAGAAGAATCCCAAAGAAAAACTATTCCTGTAGCACTGCCTTGAGCTCCTATGCACTAACAATGACCTCTCCACCACAACTTGGAAGAAAATTTTAATATACCATCCATTGATAACTTATATTTCTCAATGAATTCAACATTAGGAGAATGCACCTTGATCATATCTCAAAAAACCTTTTGTCTAGGGATTTTTTTCAAACCCCTTACATTCTAGGATAGAACTATCATTTATGAGAGTTAAAAAAGTGGGATTCAATGGTTTTGACTAAGAATGAATCCACCAAATTATCCCCCATTAATTTAAATTTATCTTGATCATTCATCCTTCCCAACTTGGAAGACTTCTCTGAGCTTCCTTTTGTGAAGTTCTTTTGTTGCAACCCAAACATAGGTACCTCTTTTTTTTCCTTTACCAAGATCCTAAGCCCTAGCCTCTAGTACCTACTCAATCAAGGCCAATATCAATACATCACCCAAAACAACCTTCTTAGGAAGAAGTGTCTCACCAAGTATTTCTTGAAATTGGTATGTTTCGCTTTGAAATACAATTCGCTCAGTCACTAAACTATTATGCCTAAATCCCTCTTGGGAGGCCAACTAATCCATCGCTAATAGATTTGGTTTGGGGAGCATTCACTAGTACAAAAACAACAATCTATGACTAAATCAACTACTAAAAATTGCATATAAATGACTAATTTTGGTCACGTGACCATTAGCAGTTTATTGCTGGTCATTTATAATGCGACCAAATTTATGACTAAACTATTTTAGTAATTTATTTAGTCATTGATTTGGTCATTGATTTATTCACTGATTTAGTCATATATTTAGTCATTAATTTAGTCATTGATTGTTATTAACTAGTCATTTATTTAGTCATGGTAGTCATTTATTTAGTCATATATTTAGTCATTACTTTAGTCATTAATTTAGTCATATGTTTAATCATTAATTTAGTCATTAATTTATTCATATATTTAGTCATTAATTTAGTCATTACTTTAGTCATATATTTAGTCATTGTAATCATATATTTGGTCATTGTATTCATTTATTTTATTCATACCAGTCATTTATTTAGTCATGGTTTAGTCATTTATTTGAGTGAATCAATGATTCGAGTTATAAATCAAATCTAACATAATTAATTCTCACAAATTTATGCATATAAAATTCAAATATCATAGATAATCAAATGTTTTTTTTTGTATTGGATTAACATGAAAAAAAATATACAATCAACAAATAACTTTATGCATATAAAGCTCAAATATCATAGATATTAAAAAAAAAATTGCATTGCATGAAAAAAAAAAGAATATACAAATAGCAAACAATTGCATAACCAAAGGAATTAAAAACATCATACAACTACATAAACAAAGATCCAATAAATATATCCTTCACTGCACTCTTGGTTGCCATGGAAGACAAATCCAAGATATGATACAAATGCTACAAACATTGAAGGGAGAAAAAACATGAAAATATATAGTAAATGTAGTTATATTATTTGTGTTGTATATGTTGCCCAATTCAGAGCAGCCTTGCCCTCCCATTCCAGCTGGACAACCCTTGAGAGAATATTGGAAGGATTCAAATGAGAAGGATGGCAACTTCCTATCTATAAATCTCACTAGTCATGGTCAGATGAGAGTAAAGAGTGCATGTTCACCTCTCCAATTTGATGAGTTGTAACTTGAAAATAAGATTTCAATGAGGGTTTTAGAGTATGTTTATTAAAATGAAAATACAACCAAAATCTAATAATGAGAACATTTAGATTTTTACAATATGGCATCCTTTACCTATTTCAACGGTTCTGTGAGATTTCCCATTACAAATGATTAAATTGTTAATGATGTAAAAAAAGAAATGAATTTACTTCTACATATACAAAATCATCTCAAATGAAATGGAAAATAAATTATAACTCATTCTTCCTAATATTATAGCAGAGGAAAAAATTGGGTTCATTTCAAGCTAGTCAATTCTAGATGAGGTCATCATTACTCAAGAAGCCATTCATTCTATCAACTACACAAAGAGAAGTAGTATTATCATGAAGTTAGACATTAACAACTATGGAGAATTTTTTTTTTTGCAAAAATTGGTTGGATTGGATTTATAGCCTCATTACTACCAAAGGAATTATGGTGAATCCTTTGAAACACTAAAAAACTCTAACAATTCACCTTGATACTTGAATCTAAAATCTTTCTTTTGTTGATTTTGCATCAAAGCCTAGCTCTTGTCACTGATGTATTTCAAACAATTTATTCTTCATCATCTTAGCAAACTTCATATTGCTTTTCCTCCATAACAATATCCTTTGGAAAAAATCAAACCATGGACCTTGAAACTCTTTGAATGAAGGAAAGGGGAAACAATAACCTATCACTTCTTTCCATTAAAATCATACTTTTACAATGAAGACAATTTTTAGGTTGCTAAGTTTTCACCAACACATTAATATTGCTTCAAAATTGTTAATATGCCAAAACTCAGTAAGAAATCACAATATATACAATAGGTTATTGTGGACAATATATCATAATACATCATAATTCATATATGTTTCATTAGTATGAAAAATATTAAATGACGGGTTTAATGAAGTACTTTAAATTAAACCATGAAAATGTGATGTATTGTGTTGTATAAGCATATTTTGTTCACCATAATGCTGAGTTTTCACCAAAACATTAATATTGCATAGTTTATAAGGTTGCACTAGAATGTCAAGTTACATGAGTTTTGACACAAGTTCTTACTAGTTTAGAATAGTCTTGTAAGTTGTCTTCAGAATTGGTAACTATTAGGGGGTTGTTAGCATTAAAAACTATCCATAATTGAGAAGATCATTATGCCAATAGTTCTGATGGGAAAATAAACTTTTAGATCTTTGAAGATAGAGACAATAGATTAAAGTTGTAGAATTGAGCTCCATTTAGTAATACTTACTAAGATTATATGACACAGATTGTACTAGATGGGGTTTTCATATTCAAAATTGGTGGTAAGTTAATGTTTATTTTAGATTGTGTTTTGCAAATCTTAGGCACCATTGACACAGAGCTAAGTAAGCTAAGGGGACAAAATTTTCTAGATTCTTGGTTGAAAATGGTTCCCTGTCTTTGAAAATGTTTTTAACTAGAAGGTGGTAATGTGTAGTTATCGGCAATATTTCTATTATAGTTAGGGTCAAGAAGGTTGTTGTATCATGGTACATTGATTGGAAGAAAATTATTGTACAGTATCCTAAAACAATCCTCTTATATTTGAGTTCAGAAGATTGTTGTTTCATGATTCATGATGTGATAATTAATCATCAAGTTCAAATTTCTAGTGGTAGAGTTTATGCTAAAAAATGTGATGTATTGTGTTGTATAAGCATATCAAATAATTGAAAGATGTTTAAAAGAAAAACATATGGAAAGTAGCACAAAACCCGAGGGAAATATCCTGGCCATTACATTATGTAGGAACTAGACCATTAGGTTATATTTTTCATAAATACCCACTTCCAAACCTAAAATAGTTAAGAATGCTAAAATCAACTTTATTAGATCAAGGAAGAGTAAAATCTAGTCATAGGCTTCAGCATTGTCAAATTTTCCTCCATAGGGCATAGTACTTCAAGGATGTTGTATAGACATCTAAATTAGTGTTAACAAGTTAGATGAGAAAAGTCATCTCAACTCTACCTATTTGGCCACCAAGGGGGAGGCCAAACAAGGACTAAAACCATTAGGGGGCTGTTAGCATTAAAAAATATCACTTCTTTCTATCTATTTTTTTTTTTATATGGCTTGTCCAATGGACAGTAACAATTTCCTCTAACAGTGTTGGAAAAATAATTAGAAACAATTTGAGAAGGGGCAACTCTTATGCAAAAAAAAATAAAAAAAATTAGAAGACACAATATTTACAAGTTTTGACTAAAGGGTTTTGGCATATTATAGAAAAAAAAAATGCAATGCAATACTTTTACAAAGGGCTTAAATTGAAACATAGACTAAACACCTCATGCAAGGAACCTCTCAAAATATTTTAATTAATGAAGCACTCTGGAACACATCCTAACATTGTAAGCTTTGCTTGGGTTCTAGGTGCATGCAGTCATGCAGGTTTAGTGGATGAGGGTTGCACATACTTCACATGTCAATCACCCTTATTGCATTACAATTTACATATATAGTTGATCATTAGGTGTGCATGGTTGATCAACCATTCATATTTTCACCTCTAAATCTATAAACCCATCATTCCTTCGAAAAATTTGGGGACCATTCTAAAAAAGTCTCTAATCCATTTATGAATATTTAAATCAAATCATTGTCATATTATCAAAGAGCTTGCACAATAGTTGAACATCCACAAATCTGTCAAAAATATTAATCAACGAACCTAGTTGACCAATTAACTAACTTGATTATTATATTGCTATCATGGTTAAGCATGTTATCGCCCCATCAGTGGGATGTTGTGTTATCTTCCACTGATATGTTCTAGTGTTACCAATATGCTTTCATCGATCTATCGATGGAACTATGAGGGGAGTTGATCCCTCGATGTAGTAATGTTAGGCCGATAGTGAATATAGGCTGAGTATTTCCAGCAACATTGCTTTTTTAGTTGGATCCTAAAAATGGTGCAACTTATGTTATTCTCTAAAATATGTGTACGAGGTTCAAATAGTAAAGATATTGATGAAAGATAGAGGAATTAAAAAGATACATAGATGTTATAGTTGTATATGCTCTAGAAGATAGAGGAATTAAAAAGATACTCTGGTAGACATATATGAAAGATGTGGAATCATAGAAAAAACACCTGAATTGTTTAACAAAATGCCTCAAAGAGATGCCATCTCATGGAATCAAATGATTGATTGCAGAATGTGCACAAAATGGATTTTGCAAGGAACCTCTCAAAATCTTTGAATTAATGAAGCACTGTAGAACACATCCTAACATTGTAAGCTTTGCTTTGGTTCTAGGTTCATGTACTCATGCAGGTTTAGTGGATGAGGGTTGCACATACTTCACATGTCAGTAACTCTATCAACCTAACATTACTACATTGGGGGAACTCCCCTCATAGCTCCACCAATAGACTGATGAAAGCAGCTCACAACAAAAATATTGGCATAACAGAAGGCTATCAGGCCAACATAAAACCAAGTTCCCCCGATGCAATGATAAAAGGATAAAGGTATCAGAGGAAGTGACACCTATTAGTTAGTGACCATGATTGAATAGGAAATTTTTTTACCATCTATTACAAAATGCTGAAATACAATGTTATACAGACTTGAAGGTTTGAAATTGGCTGGACAAAAAATAGACATGTCTGAAACAAACACACACACATACACACACGCACACACATACATATATATAATATATGGAATTGTGCATCCAAAATCCAAGGTGGCTATATAATGATAGGATTAATAAGATACAATTGTAACATTTTATTCAGATTTATTCTCTCATCCCAAGACAAACATTTCAGAATTAGGAATATAGAAAAGGAGTTAGTAAGATGTATTCATTCTCCAAAGAGAAAATAAATTAAAAACAAGTCACTAAGGTACTAGGTGGAACAGTTGAATCTCATCCAAGCTGTTCAAAGATAATTTCCATTATTTTCTTATATTGCTAATGTAATTCAATATAAGGATATTCAATATTATAAGGTGGTAAGTAATAAATCCTATGGATAAAGGCATGTAACCAATTTTCTAGTTGTGGACTTACTGTCATGGTAATATGGACACAATAGGAAGGGCACAATAGTGATGTAGATTACATCATTACTCTACCTAGTGAACAAAATATTATAAATGAAACTCGAGTAGACAAAACCAACGTACAAAATTATGTGACAAACAAAATAGCATTCTAAACCAAATGAAACACACTTAAAGAGTAGTAAAAACACCAACCTGCATAGCAAAATTGAATGTCATGAACTCCACAATGGGTTTCAGTCCATAATATACTACATCGACACCAATGCTGATAAAACCATCCTCCAATGGAAAAATACATGCAAACATTAATTGGCTATATATTTGAATAATAAAAGATATAAAGGAAAAAAATCTTTTGATAGGATTTCAATTAGCACATTTTAGCTTTAGAAACTTGCAAACCTCAGTGAGTGGGGTATTAAGAACCCTTTCAGGTCCAAATTTTTGCAGAAGACCTTTAGAAACCTATAAAGAAACACAAATATAAGTATATCAAATGCAAATATCTTAAATTTTCAAATTTTTAGTCAATTATTCAATAGCAAAGGGTTCTTATCTAATTATTATATAATTTTGATAAAATTTCCACAAGTAAATTACCAGAGTCCTCCTTGCCTATGCCAAAATGGGGCTTTGGGATAGGCTATGAACATGCACCAAAGCATAATGGTACGATATTTTTTGTCAAATGTTATGGTTGGATGTACTCTGGTAGACATATATGCAAGATGTGGAATCATAGACACAATAATTTAATTGTTTGACAAAATGCCTCAAGAGATGTCATCTCATGGAATGAAATGATTGATTATAGAATGTGCACACAATGGAATTTGCAAGGAACCTCTCAAAATATTTGAATTAATGGAGCATTCTGGAACACATCCTAACATTGTAAGCTTTGTTTGGGTTCTAGGTGCATGCAGTCATGCAGGTTTTGTGGATGAGGGTTGTACATACTTCACACGTCAGTAACCCTTATTACATTGCAATTTGCATATATAGTTGATCATTAGGTGTGAATGGTTGAACCTTGTGCCCATGCTGGCTATATTGAGGACACCCTAAACATTATTACTAAGATGGTAGTTAAATTTGTGGTACATGTGGATCATATATGAATATAGGCTGAGTATTTCCAACAACACTACTTTTTTAGTTGGATCCTAAAAATGTTGCAACTTATGTTCTTCTCTAAAACATCTATATGAAGTTCAAAAAATAAAGAGATTGATGAAAGATAGAGGAATTAAAAAAATACTTGGATGTAGTTGGATTGAAGGTCATAAACTGTTACATTTTTTTTGTGTAGGAGATAGATCACATCCACAAACATGGCAGCGCAATGCAAAGTAGGAGAAATTGGCTTGGCAAATGAAGGCATCAGGATATAAAGAATCATTTATCTACCACCATAGTGAAAAGTTAGCAATTGCATTTGGTTTGTTAAATATGGCTCCTAGTACAACTATTAGAGTTGTTAAGAACCTTCAAGTATGTTTTTATTGCCACACTGCATCTAAATTCATCTCCAAGATTATCTAAAGCTAAAACTTTAGGAGATCCCTGGTCCTTTCTTTTTTCTAAAAAATATGTATCCTGTATATGTAGGACACCTTATTAAATAATTTATAAGGTAAATATTAAAATTATCCCTTAGTGGAATATGTATTGGAGCCTCATATGCCTAATAGTGGCTAGCTTGATGATGACCTAGAAAACTTACCATTCCCTTTTACCTTTCTCATTAACATCAAGGAATGCTTATGGACCTATGGTAAGATATTCAAGGTGTATTAAGTGACAATTTCATTTAATACCACTGTTGCTTCACCTTTCTCAACACTTACATGATATTCCTATCATATTTTTTGGTATATTCTTACATGATAGATCTTTGAGACCTACTGTAGGTGATTTCATCTATATATTTTTTCAATTATGAAGAAAAATGATTAAGTTTTTGTATAGTTAAGTTTCATAATTAAAGTAGTGATGAATAAATTGAATTGGACAATAAACAAGACATAGTATATTTTAAATTTGGTTAAAAAGTAGATAAGAAACAATAAAAGTGAAAAGAATAATGCAAATCAAACCACCCAAGAAAGAATACAACCAAACTACTCCACAACTAATACAACTTGGAAATGGCCATTGCCTGTGACTGGTAATTCCAAATGCATACACTTCTAGAATAAAGACTTGCAAGCATCCTACATGAGGAGCAACAAACAAAATAGTCAGTTTACTATGGCTAAAATATTACAATTTTTTGTTCACTATAACATTGCCTAGAAATATTAATTCTTCACTATAGTATTCAAGACAAAACAAATCACACAATATTCCAGATTTTAAAAACTAATGATGGATGTTTGACAAATGTTGAGCTTGAGAAAAGTCACCATCTATCCTCTAGAGTTAGAATAAAGAGAAAGATGCTTTTAATCCTGCTTACTGGAGAATAGAAGCAATTAGAAGCCCACCTTTTGATAGGGGATAGAAAAATTTGCAATAATTTGAAGAACTGTACAATATACACAAAAAATTCAATTAAGGTTAACAAAATTCAATCTTTGAGATAATTTCTCATTACAAACTTGAATATGATATCTAGGTATACTATGTTTATAGAAAATAATTAATATATTTAAGAAAAAAAGCTACTATAATGCACTATAGGAATTGCGTAAGCAATTCTTAAACTTGTCATGTGATGATAAGAGATTACAACCTATAAGAATTGATGACATATAGTGCAGATTTGAAAGAATAAGTAAAGAAGATGGTGCACAATTGGACCTAAATTTATTGAATGAAATACATATCAATAAATTAGTTAGTACCAGTAAGTGAACCACAGTAATGATTCAACGAGAACCACCTTTTGGAAGGTGTGTTAATATTTTCTAACATAGAAATGTAACGGATGTTTTTCCTTATGCGGAAGACATATATGATGATGTAAACCTAAGTAGTAAAAATTTTCAGGTGAATTTTATGTCAGTCTAAAAATTTGGAATCCTTTGGAATATATGATATATCAAAAAGTAGATTCTTACATTCTATTTGGCAGCATTAGCAATGCTCCAACTTAAAGAAACAAAACATTCTTCAGTTTTTTGAACTCTAAAGACATCAAAATATTTTATGGACAGAGTACAATATTGATAAAATGTATTATCTAAATGCGAATTTTCAAGTAAATCAAGCTTTGAACCCCTAACATTTCACAAGTTCGATAAGAAAAGGTGCAATTACCATGGCTATGTTGGATGAAGATCTACTGATTTCACACATTCAGATCTTTGGGCAAGTTTCCTTTGACAAAACAAAAAATTAAAGGCACATACTCATTAGTAGACATTCCTAAAAAATTTAGCATGCTCAATAGTGTGTAGTAGGTGGGCACATGGACTTCATTGGTATTGTTGTAGTGCTTTCATTCTTCCCTAATGTCAAGTATGGGTGGTTTTTCTATAAAAATATATATATTTATCACATCGAATATTAGATAAAGAGAATTCAATTTTAATGCAAATCATCCCATGGAGTTATTTTTTTAGATCTTATCCAAAGTCCACCTCATAAAGAATTTCACTTTTTAAGAGGTTAAAGTACAAGCCTACTAATGGAAATAACAAATTTTTGAATGTTGGAGCATGTATGAAAAGATATTGTGCTCAGATGAAACAATTTGTATTGTTGTTGGTTCAAGCATTGAGGCAGTGGTATGCTTCTATTACAACGAAATTTTTGCTATGTTAAAATGGACACAAAATGATATGTTTCCAATGCTAAGTCAGCACAAAAGAGGTGGTCTTCATCTATTTCCATTGATGGGTTGGCACAAAAGAGGTGAGAAAATATGAAGGCCAATCAATTAGCCCTTATTAAAAAGAGGAAGTCACCACTAATAGGACAATCACAACCCTCTTCTTTAAGGAGGTAGAAGAAAGGTGATAATTTTGTGCCTTGTGACCATGAATATGTTAATGAAGTTGATTGAGAGAACTTTGAATTTTTTCTTCTTATGAGTGTTCAACCCTTAGGGCTTGGTATTGATGATGAACTTTTTTATTTCAAAAGTAACATCAAGATTGGCACTGGTGAGCCTAACTTACTCATGGAAATGATTGGATTTTTTGATCGAGTCATGGGCAGGCAATTAAGGAGCCTTGTAATTCAACTTATCATTGTCATTGATCCTAAGATGCTTGTTGATCTTGTTTGTATTGAAGCTAAGCTTGAATAAGTTGAGGATGTCTTAGAAAGTTCTAGATTGTATGGTGGAGTGCTTTATCCAGATCTCTCAAGCAACAAGATGCTATTTTTTATTTATTAAATTTTAAAGATCTTGAAGATGGAAGGGTGTGGGTGCTTGCAGGTTTATTAAAAGATATCATGCCACCTCTAAAAAATGGAGTGGTGATGTACATTCCTCACAATCATTGGAAAGTTCCATTACAAATTTGGGAGTTCTAGAAACCACTCTTGACTAATCTATTAAAGAAGGATACCATGCTTCAGTGGAAAATTGATGCAACAAAAATTTGTAGAAAAAGAATTGCAAATATAGAATATAGGTTATTATTGATTACTGGCATGTTTTTAGCATTGAAAAGAAAATATCAATTTGAAAATCCAACATGACTTTACCAATGAAGTGCAGAAGATGAGAATTGATGAAACCACCCAGGAGAAGGTGGAACTGACTTTAGAAATAGTACAAGGGTTAATATAGGGAGAGAAGTCCTGATTTAGAGGGCAGAAGAATTCATGAAGAGTTGCTTAGTTGAATGAGTTGTTGGAAGAGTTAGACTCCTTAGAAAGTACAAGAATGGGAAGACATTAAATATGCCTTTATTAACATAAAAAATGAGACTTACAAACAAATTTTACCATCAAATGAGTTATCTCAACAACAATAAGGGTGGGCATTGAGCATGCCAACTCAACCCCTTTTGAGTTTGAGTCAGCAGACCTCACCACCTAATTGAACAAAATTAGGAAGACTTCAATTTTACCATTAATAGAAGCCTTTGGTAAGATGTCAACATATATAATCACTTGGAAATCAAAATGAATATAGATAAATTCCTCATTGAAAGTGATTTTATGTTAGTAATTAAGTATTTTCTAAAACTACAACATAGCCCTCCCTATATAGATTGGTGGATGCAACCAATGTTATCAAAATTCAACATGTTCCTAGAAAGTCCAATAAGTTAGTGTACCACTTATCAAATGAAGCTATTCACTCAAAAGATAATGTCATGAACTTGATTTAATACACTAGTCTCTTGCAACTTTTTCCACCCATCCAAGTCATGTTTTCTAAGGAGAGTAGGATATGAACTCAAAATTGCAAGTAGGAATTTTTTATGTCATTACAATTGCACTTTTACATCCCAGGTAATTTACAACCCCGATGCATTTAATAGTTTCTATAAGCTAAATGAGAATAGTCTTAATGTTATGAGCTTCATCAACCTCTTGATAATTTAGACCAAATAACACACTTATTAAGAGTAAACTTAGTATCTTCACAATAGTTAGAAGTGGTTGATTCTGGATGCAAAATAGTCCCAAATGTCTCAAGGTTTCAAATCCACACTCATTCACTTGCTTAATGCACCACTTTGGCACATAAGACAAGATTGTTGCCTTGTGACTGCTTGCACACATCATAGTCACCATGTCGATTCTAAATAGAAAATATTATGATGATAAAAGTTTGAAGAGTTTCACCATGTACTTCCCACTCTACATGTCTACATGGGTTGGGGCCATCAATGGTTTCAATCAAATTGACTATTAAACTTCAACTCAGGAAATTTTCTAAACCCATTGGATTTGACAATTGTGATCATTCAAATGACAATAATTTTGACGGTATGGGTTCAACAACCTCTTGATTTATTAAGACCAAGCAACACACTTATTTAAGGGAAATGTATTAGTGTTTTAAGCATCCAATTCTTGACTTGGATTAGTTCCAAATGTGTTTTGGTTTCAAATCCACACTCATTCACAACCTTTCAAAACATTGTGCAACCTCTAAATCCATGCAATCAACCATTTGGCACAACTTTTGGAGTCATTTCATGACAAGACACTTGTCAACATGGTGAGCAACTGAAAATCAACTCATCAAGAGATGAGGAGTCACACATCAATTAACAAGAAAACATAGTCAATATAAAATAGATAGCAGAAAATGCATAGCCATACATCTCTCAAGAAAGGGATTGTTAACAAATCTAGAGCTCACTTCAAGCATCATTATAGCCTTTAGTTCATTGATTGTGGAATATTAATAGTTTTTTAAAGATGTATTAGGGGTTTTCAAAGATGATGAAGGGGACATTGTCAAAAAGGAAAGGGCGCAAAGCTGGAAAACACTATTGTTTCCCCCACCAAATTGTCTTGATAATTTGTAACACCCTTGTAAAGAGAATAGAGACTACTTGGCCATTGACTAAGTTTTGTGTTATTGTTAGCAAGAACATTGAGGAAGTATCAAGTAGATTTGGGTTCAATTATCAATCTTAATGACATCAACAACAATCAAGCATGTTGAATCCCTCTTTATGCTTATTTTGGTTGTTAGAAATTGATATGTTTGAAGTTCAAGGGTTTTCCTTTTAATCTTGAATAAGGTATTGTTTAACCTCTTATAATAGTTCTCATTCATGGGATAATATCTCATAAGAATACTAGAAATGAAAAGCAGAAGGTGCTCTCAATGGGTGTTAAATTAAATTTTGATGGGGCCTCAAAAGGCAACCCAAGGTTAGTGGTGGGATATCTAGGTCTTAAGAGATACAAAAAGTGATTTTGTGATGGGAGGCTTGATTTTGGCCAATATACAAACAAATATACATATGACCTCATTATTTAGTCCTAAAAAAATTTAAATATATACACATTAAGCCTTCCCAAGAAGTTCACATGAGCCTTTAACTCATTATAAATCTCACCAAGATTGAAGTAATATACAAGGTAACTCTATCTATAGTACATTGCAAGTATCTCACAACTTGATGGAAGATTTTACACAAATAGATTTTCAGGAGAAATTTAAGCTTCTAATAATGACATATCTTATATTGTGTTCTCTACTTATAACTCCATTCCTTAAGAAAATTTTCTAATGTTCATCCATAAACAAAGAAACTAAAGATTGACAATCCTCCTTCTAGGAAGTAGTGTTCCTACTACACTCTCTTAGAGAATATGGGCAGTCTCAAGTTCAACTATTCCTTACTCTTACAACATACTAGGACAAGGTCAATTCAAGGGTTTCCTTAATCAATTAGTGCTACTTGCTAAAACTCCTAGATAAGTGTAATTAGTTTATATCCATAGTAGCCGTTTGAAGAAATAAAACCTAGAAAGAGCATCCTTGGTGTTGTTAAAGACCATGACCTTAGTTCTACTAAGAATGATGACAAGCTAGAGAAGATCACAAAACTTAGAAAGTGCACAGTTGTCTCTATAAGCCATCACTATAATGAGTTGAGGACCATCTCATCAACCATAACTACTTCATGTTGTGAATTAGAGCACCATGTTATCAACAAAGAGTAAAATAGCAATCATGGCATGGTGAAGCAAGTAACCATCATTTGCATGGGAAGGTTATCAAAGAATATCCTCTAGCTCATCACCAAGGAGGGTTGTTGAGAGAGGGTAACAATGCTTAACTCCAATAGTACTTTGAATAAGTTGGAATGGCCATAAGGATTCAAGAAATGTCAAACAAATATCTGAAAGAGCGCATGATGACAATAATGAGGGAATTAGAAAGGCCAATGCCCCATAGTTTCTAGAATATCAGATGTCATGAGGAGTTGAAAATGCCTTCTTAAAGTGTAAAAATAACAAAAGATTTTAGAAGGCCAATGACAAGCCTCTTCCATGATAGCATCCAATGTGAAAATATGGTAAATAGTCTAAAATCCCTCTTGAATCCAACCTATCCCCTAGCCCTTAAATTCCTATCCTCTAACACATCACAAAGTAGCTTGTCCAATATTGTCACATACAATTTTAGGAAATTACACCCAATCATGATTGTCCCATAATTACTTGTATTAGAGTAATCCCAGAATTTGTGAATGGGGTGGATAATATTGTTACCAAGCAAAGGGGAACCCAGGATAGAATACCTCATTGAATTGTTTTTAAATGGCATATGCATGTGAATCCACACCATACTTGAAAACATCAGCTTGAATCACTTCACAATCAGCCACTTTGCTAGAGAAAAGATTCAAAATAGCTCTTTAGGCATGACTTATAGAAAACATGTGATAGGGAGGGAGAAGGGATTTTAGTAGCAGGATAATTAGGGATATCATAAAGAGAATTAGCATAGGAAACCTAACCAAATGCAATGATATGAATTGTGGAGGAGTTCCTTGGGAGGAGGGTACACCAAAAGATCTTTCAGGAGTGATGGAAGGCAACATGAAGATCATTCTACCTCATGCAAGAAATTCACATTTCTTATTCCATAGGAGATAAGGATAGTCTCCACAAGTGGTAAAATGGAGGGAGGGTCGTGAACATGGATAAAACAAAGTGTTCAATGCATAGCTTTAAGTAATCATAAAACCAATGATTCATATAGAAAAAACCATGAAGATAGGGTGGAGTAGAGAGTCAAACCATGTGGGGAAGGGTCAAGAGAAACCTCCCAAAGAGTATTAGAGAAAAACTCATGCATGCTAGCAGCAATCAAGGGAGAAACAAACATATTTAGCTTTTTAAAAATTCTATCTAAACTTTACAAGAATAAACTTTGTACCAATTGACATCTGTAACAACCAATTTCAGAACTAGATGCAATGTTTAATGTTTGAACTTATGACATGTCTGCATAGAAAAACCTACTAATTTTGGCTCACAAGAAGTCTAAAATCAAAGATACATCACCCTCCAAGGGCACTTACATAAGCTATCCATGAAAAACATAAGGAAATCATTAGCATATAAGCAAAGGTTACTTTAGAATCAAGATTACTCAACATATCTAATGTGAACATTCTTGATCGTAACTTGAGTGTTGTCGATAATCTAACCAAGATGCATTAACAAAAATTAGCAATGAATCTTACAGACAAACAAAGATTTAGATAGTGCAAAATGTTCCAAGAAATGACTGGCATCTCAAAACTACAACAATTATAAACATAAATCCTTTTTGCTTGCATACTCTAATGAGATTGTATTTTTATTTATTGATTAGATAATCATTCTCAAGCAGCTACAAACATGCTAAAAAATGAAGAAGCAGACATCCTAAAATTTTATTATAAATCCTTTTCTTACCTTAGCTGAAAGTTGGGAAATAAAAGATTGACCAGCTCAATTACCTGGCAATATCAAACCAAAAAACATTAAAGAACTTGTCAAAAGTAAAATAGGTAATAAAAAATTTGAGCCACCTATTATCATCCATTTTATTTACCCAATACCATTAGAGATTTAATTTTCATTACCTGGTCACCTTTTACAGTTATGAATGAAACAAGATTTTATCCAAAATAAGAAAATGTTAACAATCAAGAAGTTTAGAGTCACTCCCATTTTCCATAAAAATGAGTAATTCAAAGAAAATATTTTTCTCAAGGAAAATAAAATGCATTGACCCCTCAATAGCTTTTGTCAATCACACTAGCCATTTTTTTAAGGAATGGCCATCAGAAAAAAAGTATTGATTACCAAAAACACATCTTGACAACTTTGCAAGCTCTGCTGCTACAAGGTTTGTTCTTTTTCTAGCCTATTCTCTAGCCTCCACAGCCTTTTCACCCCACTATGATCATTCTAGAAATCACAAATGTAATTGAGAAACATCCAAGAATCTAATGTGTCACTAGTCTTTAACCTCACAGGATCATTGTGTTTATATCTACGTTTGCATCCAACACCTTACAACACTAGATTTATTTTCCTTAAAAGAAAATTATTCTAAACGTATCAATACTTTCACTTGGTTACAATTCAAAATTTATCAAACAAAACCTTTGAATCACTTCTTTTGCAAGTGCATATGAATACAAAATTGGAAACTATTAGGGTTTTCGGGTTTACTTAGATTCTTGAGTTTGAAAAAAAGAAAACCTTGAACCCTTGGCACACATCTATGCATCATAGATGAACATACCAATACTGTGTCTTTTCCTGCTTTACACCTGTTCACTACTTTTTCCTACCGCTCTAATTTGCATCATAGCTGCATCACTACACAAAGTAGATTTAAGATAGTATTCCATACGTACATGATACATAAATGCTTTTTCCTTCGCACCTTATTTGGCAAAACCTTATTTTTAGGTTACAACTCACCAAATTGGAGAAGTGAAAGGTCAATACTAGCGAGGAAGTTTGGAGGAGCAAGAACCAATAGTGGCAAGAAAAGTAGCACAAAATGGTGAAAAGCAACCAAAAAAATGGCAAAAAATGATGAATGTTTAAGATTTTTTTAATCATAAAAAATTAATATAATATGTATAATATAAAATATAATTAATATATTATATATATTCAATATAATAGTAATAAGATTAAATTATATATAATATAATTATATTTATTATTATATTTAATAGTATATATAGGTTATATTATTATTATATATTGTATTCTATAATAAAATATATATATATAAGCATAAAATTATTATAATTAATAATTAATAATTAATATATTCTTATATAGAACAAATTAAATTAATATATAAAAAAATTTATAGTTTAATTGATCTTTGGAGAGATTAGGAAAAAGAAAGAGAGATCGAGGGAGAGACAATTCTATATAGAGAGAGGAATATATACTAACACTTGCACCTAAAGGATGTTCAAGGATTGCACTGATAGAAAAGTATATGTATGTTAATATGTTAGAGAGTATGTGGTTGTGCAAGGATGTGCTACAAATTCTAGTTGCATGTGGCTAGCTTAAAAAATTAATAATAAGTGATAAATAATGGAATCAAATAAATTTAGACAAATCTAGATTAGGGCTCCCTAACATACTTTGCGCTCTTGGGCTTAGGAGTGGTGAAGTTCTAGGGCTCCCTAAAATGCTTCCTCTTTGACCCCATCATGTTTGACTATGGGAATAACACTATTGATTCTTGATTCCTTAAATGATCCATTCAAATGGATTGAAATAATTGATAATATATATGTATTATTTAAATGAAAGTGTTTGCAAGATAGCCCTCAAAATGCAATTGGATTGTTTAAATCATATTTTATTAGTGAAATTGACCACAATTGCTCTTTGATACATTTGACATGCTAATGCAACAAGAAAAACAAACTAGCTTCAAATCATAGTTAAAAACATTAATGATTCATTAACATAATAAGTAATAAAAGTTAAAGAATGTAAATGTTAATTTTTTTATAAAATATGTGAAGGCCTTAAGACTACACCAAGAGGCAATGCCTTCTACACAATAGGTATTTTTGGTGCAACAAGCAACCTAGGCAGCCAAATGGCTCGCTTAGGTAGGGGTCCCATGAGGGGGGGTTAAGCTCTATGGATTATGATCAAATTTGAAAGAAAAAAGAATAGAGGAGTAATAGTCATTTATTTAGTCATTTTTATTTGTTTAATATTTAGTCATTTTTGTTGTGATTTTTCCTGATGACCAAATTAGTCACTTATGATGATCAAATTAGTCATTTTTTTTCCAAATTCTACTAGTGTTAGTGATAAAAATTTTAGTCATGTAGTCATTTATTTTCCAAATTCTACTAGTGATTCTTGGGTCCTCCAGAGCCTAAAACTAGTTATAAGTTACATCGCCTTGTTTGTCCTTGAGATTTATCTTTAGACCTCTACCCTTGTGAGGTTTAACAAGAATGAAACCTTCTTTATCAATTTCCCCATCAGAAAAGGGTGATTTCTCTTTATCCTTCAGAGGTGATTGTCATGAAGTAGTCTTGACTAAAGTTCCATTAGTAGGAGCCCCTGATGATCTCAGTTTAGGGAGTTTCCTTTGCAAATTTCCATACTCATGAAAAATCTAACAGTGAAATGGGAGCACTTCATAATCTAGTTGTTGAATCCACAAAGTGGATCCAACCTGAATTCCTATCAAATCTGGAAATGGGTTATTTAAATCAATTTTAGTACACACACGGGCACATGATATTACCTTCTTGTCCAATGTTTATTGAGATAGACCAACTGGTTTTCCCAACAACAATACAATCATGTGCAAGTAGCCAAGTGAGCCTCACCCAAATTGGGACTCTAGATGGAAGCTCCTTTGTAGGGATAAATCCTATATGTCATGGTTTGATGAAAAACCCACCTAATTGTAGAAGGACCCCCTTCAAAATCCCTATTTTGATATACCATTCAGGAGAATACCACTATGAAATAATTTTTAGTAGCTTGCATAACTTTCATGTCTCCTTTCGAGTTCTAGGTCTAATAAGTCCACGATTCCAAAAAAGGAGGGGAGACTTGAATCCCCATAAAATAACAAATCAATGCATGATCACACAAATAGCTAACATCATTAGCCACCAACTCTAATTGAATAACTAAAATCAGGCGAGTACTACTCCTTTTCCAGGCATAATGCCTTCAGAACCCCAGGAACCTTGACCTCTAATGACCCCCCTTCATATAAACCATTTATAAGAAAATTCATCGCTTTGGAGTGGATTGATGAGGACAAGATTTCCACATCAAAACCTTAGAGAATGTCATTTTCACTGATTCCTCTAAGTTTGCAACTATCATAAAAAATAATAAAAAAACCTTAAAAAAATCATCGTCTGAAGAAACAAACCCCAAATCTAGCACCAAGATCACCTACCGAGCACCACAAATGTTGCTACAACCATGGCACCTCTACCACATGCAACCACAATCAAATAGAGAAAAAACCCTTCCCCTTCATGACCTACAAAAAATCCCAAGTGCACTCTTGAAGGTAGGGACAAACTATAGAAAAAAGGCACATACAAAGGGTGCAAACTAAAGGAAGATATGCCTTAGCTTGAGTGGTTTTAGAAGAGGCTCATGACCTTATAATTACAACAATCACTGTGAGTCTCCCTCCCTCAAATGTAGCCATCATGGACATCTAATTTCTTCATGAAGGGGTCTTGTTATTCTAAAGGATATTAATGATAATTTGAGAGTCTCATTCAATTTTCACCATTAGGAATCCCAATCTCAGAAGCTTTTTTACCTCCCACCATGCATCCATAGCTTCAACAACATTATTAGATTTTCATCCAATGGTCCAAGCATATCATTCAATTAGGTTTCCTTCATCATCTCTTATTAAATATCTTATTGTTGCCTCTCCAAGGTTTCCCTTGGAACAATCATCAAATTTAAGATTACCCCACCCCCTTGTAGGGGGATCCATTTGGTATCCTTTCTAGCTATGATATTAAACGAATTGAGATTGGTTAGGCTATGGGAGATTCCTTAATTCTACTTCACTCTTACTTCTATATAAGTCAACATGACCTTATATTATCTTGAACGTTGTATTTGATGATCTGTAAAATGACGTTGTTTCTTTGTTGGTCCAAGAACACCTTGTTATTCCTTTCATTCCAAATTTTCTAGGTGACAAGATAAGGGGTTTGGTTCTAGATTTTAGAGATGATAGGATGCTAGGAGGTAATTTATTTAAAAAAATACATAAGGAAATTCTAGAAGTTAAAAAAATGGTTATAGACATTGTCCCAAACCCTTTTGGAAAACTCGTAGTGGAAGAAAATATGGTTATCCATTTCTTCCATATTACAACATAGGCTAGATCTATTCACAAGGTAGAAGCCACTCCTATTCATGTTACCAATAGTAAGAATTTTGTTGTGCATAGTGGCCCACCAAAAATAGTTGATTTTTGGTAAAACTTTATTATTCCAAACCATGTTCCGATTGAACATAGAATCCTCCTTATCTTCAGCAATAAAAGTATAGGAAGATTTAAAAGAAGAACACCCAGAAGGGTTCAGGTACCAGCAATAGACATCCTTCAAATCAAGCCCAAAGAGACAACAAGAACCAATGACCTTGTAGAGTTAATGTTAACAATAATAAATAAATATGAATATGAATTAAGTCACGAACCAAGCCAAACACAAATACAAACATATATCACTTAAAATATATTATTACATTAAAATATTCTACCTAACTAAATAAGAAATTATATAAATATGTTAATTTTACAATTGTAATAATATATAATAGATTATATTAAAATTTAAAAAACAATATAAATTAATATTAAATATCCTACATCTCAACCATAAAAAATGAAAACATTACAAAATCTATAATAAAAATAAAAGTATTTAAAAACTTTTATGTAGTCACATGATAATTAATCTTTAAAATTCTTTTAAGACTCAACCATCTTTAAAGTTCTTTTAAGACTTGAGATTGCATTCTCATTATTACCATTTTTTTTTACTTGTGTTGTTATGGTTATTTATTCCCTTTCTATATAATGATCGCACCCTCTTCCTTACTAAGTACCCCATGTGAAATATTTTGGGTCCCATTAGCCACTTTATTCACTAGTAAGTTTGCATCTATGTTGACCTCTATATACGTGTGATTAATGGTGGCATTGTTAAATTTAGCCATGAGTTTTGTCGCCACTTCTAAATGAGCCTTTAGCTTCCAATTCTAGATCATTAGGGATCTTATTGCATTTATAATTATTGACGAGCTTTCTATATTTTTTATTTTAAGCTTTAGACATAATGCAGTCCAAAGATGAGCACTTGTATTTCAGCCTCATTATTTTTTCCTTTGGGAAGAGCAATTGATGTGTTGTATACAATTTATCCCTTCTAGTCTCAAATTATATAATCTACTCTTTGAGGTTCTAGGATTTCATCTAGATGTTCTATAAAAATTCATCTTGTACCAACCACTTTGCGAGGATTCTATTTTTTTAGTTTTCTATCTATTCGGCTCTCGTCCCCCCTACCCCTTTAACCTAAAGAGGGTGTAGGCCAAACCATCCTTTCAACATTTTTTTATCCCATTTTGACATTGATTTATTTTTTATTGGTTTTCCACCCTATTGTTTGGTGTTTTCACTATTACTACTTCTAGCTTATTTAGGAAGGATAGCATTGCCATTTCTTTTTCTTGAAATATCCTTGTGTTCCTTTCCTTCCATATTTCCCAAATAAGGACAAAAGGGATTATTTTCCACAGACAAGAGAAAGGGATATACAAATTAAGGATTGGCCATGATTTAAAGAGGCTTAACACATCTCTAGGGAGGGCTCCACTCCAACCTAATTTGACACAAATCCATTTCCAACATTTATATGAAAATGAACACTCCAACAAGTGGTGAACATTTTCTTCCTAATTTTTACGAAGGGGACATTGAGAGGGGCCATTGAATCCTATTTTGGTGAATCTATCCATTGTCAGTATCAACCTTGTAGGAATGCCCCAACCTTGGGGAGGAAAATATTATTCCAAAACAAGTGAATTGGGAGTTATATTTGTCCAACATTATTTTCTATCAATTTGTATCCATCTTTTGGATTATATTTTCCTTTCTTGGCCCCATTCCACTGTATGACATCTTGTCCACTCCTCATTACTATTTTCCTTTCTTTTAATGTATTTCTTAAGATTTCTTCTTCTTCTATTGGAACATTCTCACATTATATTATTTTTCATCTCCATAGCACCATCCCTTCCATGACAACATCTTCCATATAGTTTCTAGCTTTGGTGACCAAATTTTGAATTAAAATTCATTTTGTTTGAGCCATATTTTCTAGATTATCCAATGGTGGATATCCACTCCATGAGTCTTCCCAAAAGAGAGTTATTTTCCCACCATATATATCCCAAGTTAGCGATTCTATTATTATTGATTTACAATTACTCATAAAATTCTATATCTTAGATCCTCAAAGAGCCTTTCTATTGTAAGGATTCTTGAGGGTTCATTATTGTCTAGATACTTATGCTGAAGTATTTCACCCATTTAAGGTTGTGGTTTCTCAAACATTGTCCATACCAATTTTGTACCTAGTGCTCTATTTTTGGATGGTTTTTTTCTCAGACCAACACCCCCTTCCTCCATTGCTTTAAATATCTTATCCCATACTATGAGTGATATCTTATCTTTGTCTGAAGAACCTTTCCAAAAGAACCTCCTCATTAATTGACTTAGTTTTTGGTTAGTTCCTATAGGGAGGGATATGCAATACATTAAATAGATTGGTAGGGTAGATATTACAACTTTTAGCATAATTATTCTCCCTGCGCACAAAATCCATCTACCTTTCCAAGTTGCAACCTTATTGAACATTTTGTCAATTAAGGTGTTCCAAAAAATACTTGATCTTATCCCCATTGCTAGTGGGAGTCCTAGATAAGTCCATGAAAATTTCCCTTGTTTTTAATTTAGGACTCTTAATATTTCATTATGCTTCTTTGGGGTGGTAAAGAGGAAGAAAATATTCAATTTCTCAACATTAATCTCTTGACTCATGACCTTTTGTATCCATTCAATATTTTCATCATATATTTTTCTTCTTTCCTTTTAGCATATCCAAATAACATTGTATCATCAACAAATTTTCGATGTGATACTAGACTCAAATTGCTCATAATTTGGATTCCTTCTATTTTACCTAATAATTTAGCTTGTTTTACCGCCCTTCCCAAAGCATCAACCATTATTACAAATAGGAAAGCGACAGTGGGTCTCCTTGTCAAAGACCTCGAGAAACTTTGAAAACTTTTAGGAGAACCATTGACTAGGATTGAATATCTTGGACTCGCTGTGCAATTGAAGATCTAATTCGTCTAGTATGTGTCACATCCAAAAGCCTTTAAAACTTTGAAGAGGAACCACCAATCCACTCAATCATAATATTTTAAAATTTTAGCTTAACTAGTACTTGTTTCTTACCATTTTGCTATGTTGAATAAATTTCTTCTTATGCAATGATGATCCCATCCATTATTGATCTCCTTGAGATAAAGCATATTTTTTCTTTTGCTATGATGTTTGGAAGGAATTTTTTAGCCTATTGGCCATTGCTTTTTTCAGAATGTTGTAGAGTGGTTTGCATGGAGATATAGTTTGATACTCGTCCATCAAGAGGGCTTGTTCCTTTTTGGGGATTAGTGCTATGAAGGTTTTATTTATTGCTTTCAGTAGCTTACCCTTATTTCTCAAGTCTTCTATGGGCTATGTTACATCCTTACAATAATATCCCAACACATGTGGTAATAAATTGTTGGAAACCCATCATGGCCTAGTGCCTTGTCTGGATGGAGTTGCCTAACTACTACTTTTATTTTAACCTCTGAGAATGCTTCCATTAGTAACCTATTTTGGTTTTCTAAAACCAATTTTAGAATACTTTCTATTAACTAGTTTTGTGTTGAAAATTTTGAGCCCTCCTAGTTATTCAATAGATTTTTGAAGCAATCCACTACTTTTTTATTTCTTTTTGGTTGTCACTTGTTGAGCCATCTACTAATTTGATGGAGCTATTTCCATTCTAGTTTTTCCTTATTTTGGTGGCATTGTGAAAAAAAAAGAGTTCCTATCTCCATCCTTTAACCAAAATTCTTTGGACTTCTTCCTCCAACACAATGCTTCCTTTTCCAACACCTCCGAGTATTCTTTCATGAGTTCTCTCTCTACCAGGTATCTACCTTGGTCCATTCCTACTAGAAATAATTATTTATTAAGAGCTTAAATTTTTACCTCTATTCCCTTCTTTGTCACAATTATATTCTTGAAGTGATCTTTATTCCATTGAATCAACTCTCTTTTTGTATTTCAACTTGGCAACTACACGATACATTTTGTTCTTGCTTGTGTGCCTTCTTTCCACCATCTTGATATTAAGCTAAGAATTTTTGAGTCCTTCATCCATATATTTTCAAATTTTAAGGGGCATCTCTCTAGTTTTTGTCACCATCTATGCTCAGTTGGTTTGGTAAATTAACAAAGCTAGAGAAGGGGACCAAATTGCATTCCAATGTGAAAGGGTAAATACTTAAATTAGATCAGAATAGAAACCTATCCAATTTCTGTACAATATTGCTAAAACCTAACCCTCTATTAGTCCAATTATATGTTCTATTTCTCATCGACACCTCTATTAAGAAATTCCTTCCTATGAAATCTTTGAAATTAAAGTACGATTGGTATCTTCTTTGTACCCTTCCCAATTTATCTTTGCTATTCAAAATTCCATTGAAGTCCCAACCTAGAAAGAATAAATTGTTTGGATGTTTGCTTGTGACTTGTTCTATTTCTAACTATACTTGTTTCTTTTCATGTGGGGACAAAGGTCCATATACATTTATTAGGAAAAATTGAAGATCTTTTGTTAGGTTTTTATCCTTACTACCTTGCCAATGCTTATTCTCTACAAACTTCTTCACCTTAACTATTTGATGCTTCCAAAATGTTGCTAAACCTCTAGAGGCACCCTCAGCTAGCACCACTTCCATACTCCAAAATTTCACTTTTCTTTGCATTTGCTCCATTTATGATCTTGATGATTTTGTTTCCTATATCAAGAATATATCCCCTTTCAACATTTACATCTAGTGCTTTAGCAAGCGCTTATTGTTAGAGGCATTTAAGCCCCTAAAATTCCATGAGGATATTTTCATGGCTCTCTAGGAAAAAAATTTCCCTTCCCATATATCTTAGCATTCTACTAATTTTCATCTGCCTTGTATCATCTTCGTCTTGACTTAATTTTTCTTTATTTATCTTTCTACCTTTTTTCTTTCATTCTCCACAATATGAAGAAACTTTACCTATTTAATTTTTGCTTATTCCTAGTTTCTCCATGGTAGCCATACAAGTTTTAATCCTCTTTGTTCCCTTAGATATATATTTCCATATCATTCTCCCTTCCTGATCTTCTCTCTCCTTCCTCCAAGGAGCCAATCTTTTCAATTTTGTTGTTCTCCGTCATAGTTACCAATATCTCCTCTTGGTTGGCTTTTTGGAGACCTACTCTATGTCTATTTGTAATTCCAAATATTTCACACGCCTCTTCCAAATTTGAGGCATTTTCATCAATTTCATAATTGAGAATATCCTCCAGTCTTGTGTTTTGCAGTAGGATTACAATCATCAAATTCTCCTTCTGCAAATTGCCTTCACTTTTTTGGGCAAAAACCTAGATTTTACAATCATTGGTTATCCCTCAATACCTAACACTTTTTTTTTTAACCTTTTTTCTATAGTTAATTTCTTTGATTTTGGGCATATCTCCTCTAGATGTCCTCTTTTATAATAGATTTTTCAAACTAGAGGGGACATATCCAATGTTATCCTCTGCTTACACCTCCTAGTCTCTTTGATTATCTCCATCTCATCCTAGAAGGTTGAATTTAAGTCTAATTCAACACGAATTTTTATATACATCCTAAATTCTCCTTAAAAAATTTCCTCTGCTTTGATAAATGATCCCAAGGCATCTCCAATCACCTTGAGGGTTTCTTTATTCTAGTATTTTGATGGAAAATTATGTAATCTCACCCACATCATTGTTTTCCGAATTGTGTGAGTTAGAGGGTCAAAATTGGGCATCCAATTGATTATATGAAACCCAACTCCATCCATCATTAATGGACCTTGATTGATGATTTCTTCTTTCTTTAATTTGTTTTACATTATTTATATTAATTTAATTTAATTTAATATTTTTTGAAGCGATAGCTTAATGTATGTATATAATAATAAATAATATGATATCATATGTGATTTTTTAGCTTTCATTTATTTATAGTATATTTTTATATTTATTTATATACATCTTTTGTGTATATATCTTATTTGTGTGTTTATCAAATTTATCTATACACTTCTTTTCATTTAGTTGTTTGTCATGTGCATTTAGTCATTATTTTATTTTAGAATAAGTCCATGGATGTGGGGGACAACTTTACAATCAAGAACTTGTCCCTTTCCAATTTAAAATTCAAAATTTAAATTGGTCAACTAGCTCCCTTCACCTTTCTATCTTGATTCAACTACATATGCTTTTTGTGATTTCATATTATGTGCTGATTTTTAAAGACCTTTAATGCATTTAAATTCTAATCATCCACAAAATTATAAGGCAATAATTCTAGAGAGCAATTAATAGCAACACTTAAATTTGGTGTAATAAAAGAGTAAAGTTCATATGCATTTTAGGTGCTTGCCTATTTTTTTCAATATTGTTCAATTTCAATGGATTAATCAAGGTATAATTCCCTCATAACTTGGCAATACAATAACCTAACAAGGTATTTACCAATATCACTAGTCCTCAATCCTAAAAAAAATTATAGTAAAAGGCTATACATCAAGTGAAGTTACACTATAAAATTTTAAACATTATTGATGCAAATTTGAAGCACAAGTACAATCCCACAATCACAAAACTACCCGAGATCTATGAACTTGTCATCTAATAGTCTAGAGATCTAGTGTAGAATCCTAGATAGTTATATTGATAGATAGGCTCTATTTTCTTGGTTTGACAAAATGTAAAATTTAGAATCTTATTCATTGCTAGCATTCTTCAATTATTAGCTAAATGCCATTATCCACCTCAACTATGTTTGCTTAAACTAAACTAATTATACTTATTTAATTATATATTTACTTAATTAACCTAAATTAACACAAAAAATATTATTTTTCTTTTCAAACTTTATTTTATCCTCCAATGAAAGAATGAAGAAAGAGAAAAGTAAGTCCAAAGTATTTCATACCCGCAAACATAGGGTCAATTGATACTCTCTATTAATAAAAATAAATAGACAAGGAATTCCATAATAAACAAGATAAAAGGATACACATTACATGAAAATTGTGCCCCAACTAGAATATATACATTACTAACTAAAATAGGTAATAAAATAAACAATTCCTAAGGTAGTTCTAAATTTTCTAATACCTATTAAAATTATATCTTCTAAATCACAAATAAGAAGAGTAGCAACATGAGAATTTGAAATTTTAATAAAGCTACTCTTCTAAACATGTGATTGACCTAGACCATTCCCATTGAATTGACCATTTCCATTTGTTTCACTAGCGGGCTTCCAGGAATTTCTTGATTTGCGTTGGAAGTAGATGATCCATGTTACAATTTCAAGAATGATAGCAATTGCACCCAAAGAGATAATGACACCAATGTAAGCATCCTTCCACTTTTTCTCAGGAACTAAGATGTCAAAGCCTTTAAAGATGTTTATTATACTCAATGCAATCACTGAATAACCAATGGAGTGGTGATATACATTCCAATATACGCGGAACTTGTGATCCTTCTTAGGCCGTAAGAGTAGTGCAAATACCTACAAGTTAAGAAAAGTCAAACTTTAAACTTGATCAAAAGAGCAACATTTCAAGAAAATATTAATTAAAAGCATTCAATTTTGTATTGCACTTGCTTGTAGAAAGGTTTAAACAACTAGTGTGTTATGGTAATACATAAGTTGTTTATGTGGGACAAGTTTCCCTACATATACATCCAATGCATTGATTATAATGTCTCAATTATTTACTATAATATATTTGCATTACCTGTAAAGTTGCAAGGCAGAAAAGTGCAATCCCAATTAATCTGTGTGAAGTTTGTTCTACACCTTTGCTATAGTTGCCCAACTTCAAGCCAGTCACCCAACCACTTACTCCAATAATATACCCAGAGGATTGGCATATGGCATGGAGGTAAAACCATGCAGGATCTGCAACTTCAAATGTCTTGACATATCTAGCAATCATGACTCCAATGGGCATCAATATACCCCAACTAACAACATTAATTATCCCATGCCTCTGAATTCAAAAAATGTAAGATTGTTAGAATACTAATATAATTCATATTGTATTGTATAAGTATTCTAGGTCAATCAACTTTAGAAAAAAAAATAGATTAGCTATAATAAATCAACGAACTGTTAATATTTTATTAAATATATTTATATGATATTTCAATGGAGATTTTCTTTAATAGCAATAAAATATTAGAAATTATTTGCCTTAATCAATGATAAAAATTGGTAAGAAAAATATATTTGATCTAAGAAATCTTTATCTTCAAACTACAATTTCACAAAGAGTTACTGAGATACAAAAGGCAATTGAATTTTAAATAGATTCTAATTAATTAAAATTGAAAATTAGAAAAATGTTAAAAAAATATTTTAACAAAATAAATATTGATGAAATTTTTTCTATGGACCTGTTGTTGGAGAATCCCAAGATCTAAAAGCACGAAACAACCTTCCACTAGTGAACAAAATATGAGTACAATATGATATCTATCATATATAAAATGAGAGTGTTTTGCAAGCTCCAATAAGAACTGGATGAGTTGATGTAAGACATGAGGACATAATTCATCCTCATGTTGATTGCTCCCACAACATGTGCACTTCATTTAAATTGAGCACAATACTATGTTTATTATATAAATGAAGAGTATGTAAAATGTACATAGAATTCTTGTAGATATAGGCAAGGACAAGGAGGTGAGAAGGTAGGAGACAATGACTAGCTACCCCTCCAAAGGTGCAACACTTGTGAGTTCACTTGACAAGTGTGTGAGCAGGTGGCAAGTATGCATGTGCTAGGTACCTTAAATGATGAGGACATGTGTCTCAACCACATGAGATAAGACAAAACCATGAAAAAGCCTAAGTAAACTTAAGCTAAGTGTGAATATGTCAATCCTAGAAAGGTGATATCCTAACTAGATATGTAAAGATACTATTTACACTAACACCTATAGCTAATATATCACTTTATCACTTTATGTGTGCATAAAAATAGTAAGTATACATTCTATATTAAAGAATAATTAGAAAACATACACCATAATAAAATACAAATGATTTACAAGTTTTAAATTTTGATTAAATTCTTAATAGTTGGATAAAAGCTTTAAAATTGATTAAAGTATCTATAGATGATAAGAAAGCTATAAAGGAGATAGATCAACTCTTAATAATACACTATTTTTCCTCTCTTGTGAAGGGTTTTGCATAAGATTAAATACTAGATTTAAACTTACTAATGTAAATACATGTAAAAGATCCCAATTTTATTTTAACATATAAATAATGGACTTAACTTAATAACAAATTTTAAATAAATATAATTGTGCATAGACGTTACAGTTTAGATACCTATAATAACATACTTTGAAATTTAAAAGAAAAGGGGTTAAGTCCTTCATTTAATCAATATAAAATAATTATAAAGCATTTTGATCTAAAAAGAAAAACTAAGAGTCATTCTTATCTTAGTCTGTATATTATTGACTTCTAACATAATTTTTCAAAACAAACATATTATTGGCTTCTTCTAAATTTTCAATAAAAGACTTTGAGACAAAATGTTGTATTTAATTTCTAGGTGTCAATAATTGTTCTTTAATATAGTCTAATTTTAGTTAATAAAAATATGAAAAATTATGATATTGCTATTAGAATTAACCATGTAGTTATTTCGAGCCAAAATCATTGACCCATGTTCCATGACTAACAGTTCACAAGAACCCATCTCTCATGACTTGAAAAACTACACAATTAAATTCTGATAGCAATATTATAATTTGACATGCTATGAAAAATACCTCCGATTTAACATAAGATGTAAAATTACTATTAATTATTTAACTGTTAAACTGAATGATATATTCACCATACTCTCTTTAAACTTGGGCCTGACTTTCCAATACAATTTAAACTAAAAAGTGAAGGCCAAAATACAACTGACTGTTTGAGCTCTTCATTTATATTTGATGTATATAGACAGACAAAGCCTGGCTTAATCTGCATCTTGATGCCTCTAAACTTTAAGCATTTGCAAAGATTTTGAATTGAAAAGGTATGGATGTTAAAAACAACAGTACTTACATTCTTGAGAGTCTGGTGAGGAATGCCAGAAGGAGCAGAGGTGGCTCCACTCTTGATATTGAGTGCCCCTAAACTCCTGATATTTGCCCCAGAAGTACTATGTATGCCAGGACTCAAGTTACTGACTGAACTGCCCACCTGCCACACCTGATTGACACTGGTCTGGTTGGAATCAAGTACCAGGGATGCAAATATTGTAATCTTCCCACTGCTACTCTCATACACAGCACTCTTGCTGGTCACAGTGATGCTAATCTTTGAAGGATTCAAAGCAGCAGTCTTAGAGACCACATTATATGTGTCCACTACAGTTGATCCATTACTCAACCGAAAGGCAATCAGAGCCTGTGTACCAATCATCTGTAACCCCTGTGGGTTTATACCCCAACCTACCCATCCCCCAGAAGCAGCAGGAGCAGCCTTGAAAGCTATATCTAACGACCCATTCCCTACATGGTGGATATATGACAGAGTAGCTCCTAATGCATTTAGATTGTTACAGAATTGGTAAGTTTTGGTCTCACCAACTGTAAATTTTAAAGGGCAACTTGAATCAGAAGTCTGTGCAGCCACATTCCAACCAAACATCAGCACAGCAGCTCCCAATATCAAGAACAGGGGACGCCCCATAATTGAAGTTGTAACAGTTTTCTCCCTTCAAATTTCCCTCCTCAGAATCCAAGCTTGAATGTAGGGAAGTTTGAATGTAGGGAAGTATGATTGTTGGGGTATTTGAGCAAGTGCAATGTATAATATAATATAGGGAGAAGCAGAGGTAGTTGTGGAAATAAAATACAGGAGAGTGATGGAAGACCAATTCCAATACGCGTTTGTTCACCATCTTTCCCTTCGCTTGTACATTTGTTAAATAACGACAGTTTCATCAGTATACCCAATTTACTGATGAACTGGCATTTGTCTATTGTTGACCTGGTAGTTTTATTGGTTTCACTTGACTTACACAACACCTACTTATTATGCTTCCCATACAATGACGAAACTTGTTAGGTGAACCATTTTCTTGTTCGTTTAACAATAGTTTTTCTTTTCTTTGGGCCCCCCTCGATATGCTTCTCTCTCCCACTTCTCCCATTCACACCCACCAAAGCAAGCATATTCATGTGTCTTTTTGACAAGTGATTGAGTCTTTTCTGCTCTAAAATCTCAACCATGGATTATATATGTCCATTTTCAATTAGTTTTTAATCTAAAAAGGGTGAAGTAGGTTTTGAGGAGGTCTTGAAATCCTATTATAAAAAGTTAAGTAGTCACAGTTTGGTCAAAATATAGATAATCTTCCTTTTTAATTAGTTGCACCCAATGAATATAAGAAATTAAACGAGGGAAAAAAATACATGATTTAATCATAACAATAAATAATGAAAAAAATTAAGCATATGTAAATATGTATAGCATTGTATAGTAAAGTAGGTTTTGAAGGGGTCTTGAAATCCTATTACAAATGTAAAGAAGTAGTCACAGTTTGGTCAAAACATAGACAATCTTTCTTTTTTTAATTAGTTGCACCCAATAAATATAAGAAATTAGAAGAGAGAAAAAAATGCATTATTTTATTTCATAACAATAAATAATTGAATAAAATGTAAGCACATGTAAGTGTATAGCATTGTATAATATACTTGTAAGCATATAAATGAAAGATAATTATCAAGGTAGATGGAATTAGGTTGCCCTTAGAATAGGTGCATGATAAGATAAGATGATGTAATTTTTTTGCACATAGATAAGAGATAAGCATGAAGATGTGTATAGTAAAGTTACCCCTAAAATTGGCAAATGATAAACAAGGATGGCCCCAAAGGCTACATAAATATCATATAAGTTTATTGAGCATGTGATCAAGTCAAAAGATAGTGTATAAGTACAAATAAATAGAAAACATTCATGAATGCATGTGTAAAGATGATTGTTGTTAGGATATATTTCGTGGAAATAAATTTAAAAATTAATGAAAGACTAGACCACTTTGAGGAGGGACCTCTAATTTAATCAAAAAATAATGATGTGAATTTAATATTAAAATTTTTGAAGGTTTGGGAAAACCTTTCTCAAGTACTTATCTATAGGCATAATATATAGGGAAGTCCACACACCTTCATCCTAATTAAAACAACTTAAAGGAATAATTAAAATAAATAAATGAAACTATTAAGATTATGCTTACTACAAATGCTTCTTATTACAATTAGGAGTATAGAATATTTGTTGATAAACAAGGTGAAATTATTGTAATAAAAAAGTTTCAAGTGTATACAAATCTAAAATTTAACTACATAACATTGGATTAATTAATGTTCTATTTTCAATAAATCTATATTTGTGGACCGAAAGCCCATTTCTAGTGTCTCCCTTGGTCAAAGAGTGCATATGTATTCTTCCTCTTCTTCCCCCTATCATTAGAGTTACCCTTCCTAGCATAACTTTCCTCCCAACTCCATCTTTTCCTTTATTCCTAACAGAATATTGGAATTCTTTTGAACCTAACATCTCTTCCCTTTAATCCCATTCTTTTTCCCTTGCCTTGTCAAAGTTTTGGACTTATCCCATTCAGTATGCCTCTTTCCCAGACCTCAACCCTTAACAAGCAATAAGAGTTTGATGTTTTTAATTTAATTTAATTTAATTTTTTTCCGTAAAGGTGGCTATGCCACCAAATATATTAATAAAGAAAAGTATTACATAAGATGATGAGTCGCTAGATAGAAACAAAATGCAACTCAAATTTATGGTTTGGGCCAAAAAGGCCAAATCAAGAGAAAATATAGATCCAACCAGGAGAAAATTCAAAATCCTAGGAAATACATTTGGAGAACAAAGAGAAAATCTTGAGACCAAAGAGAAAGAACCCACATTTAGACCAACACACCAAAGCTTCCATGCTAGACCAAAATGTTTCCAAATTGAAGTATTGAAGACCTGTAGCAAGATACCAAGAGACAAATTCTTCCAACAAGAAAGATCCCATCAAAGAGAAAGAACAACAAAACTGATCAAAACTTGAGAAGAAAGAAGAACTAACTCAAGTAGTGCTTCCTTCATATGAAGCTATATCAGAAGGTGGAGGGAAGTGGAGTTCTTCATGTGGCTCCACAATAGCATGTTGGATCAAAAGACAAATTGCTTTGACTAACATATAGATTGGATCACTTACATAATTTTCGTATTGGTGGGATAAAAGTCTCAATCAAACTTTGAACTCATTGTTGTTTTCATTTCACAAGCCATAATACATCGTTGAAAGAAGTTTTAAAAGGCAGTAGCGAATGAGAAGGTGTTTGCTAATAATGCCACCAACGAAACATGAACCCTACAATATATCATATCTTTCCAAGGCTTGTTGAAGAGAAGAGAGTGGGAAGATATGGGGCAACAAATATGTGCCTGCTAAAAATTTAACCATCTTCATGTCACCTAATATATCCATCAGATTGGAGACAAATTGGGAGGCCATTTCATATGGTAGAACCATGGAGTGCATATCAAGCCAATTGAAGCCTAGAACAATTTGTATTGAATCAAACACTTTCTTGCATTCAAAGGAGAATGTTTTTCTTAATTTTTCCTTTGTGTAGGGTGTATCAATCCTCACTTCATGGAAATGGGGAGGCACCAAGACCTTGAATAAATTGTCCATTCAACAACCCAAAACAAGAGACACAATAATCTACAAGATGTCAAACACAGTACAGAGCAAAGAATGGAAATTTCCATGGAAAAATGGAGAATTTAACTTTGCTAGGAGTGAAATTGCAATTAATGAACCAAAGAGGATGGGTACTCTCCAGTCAAATCAACATGCCAAGTGTTGTTCTTGGAAATGAAGGAAGGTGTTGGAGATTGCGATTAACAAAACATCCACTAAAATTACATTCTCCAAAGTCAAAATGCTAGAATAAGAACTTGTGGTCGGGTGCCAGAGAAACAAAAAGAATCAATGCTATATTTAGCCCCAAATTTCTGGACCACCGCCAAAGCCAAAATGAGTAGCTTGGCAAGAAACATTAATTCCAAAATTAAATCTCCAAAATATACCAAGAGAATGTCTGAAAGGAGGACAAAAACAATAGAAGGAAAGAACAAAGGTACCTTTAAGAATTTCTTCTTGGAAATGGCAAGCATAACACATGCCTGGAGGAATTCATCTTGTTAGAACCTTTGAGGGCCATCGAGCAAAATATGCCATTTCAATATCCAAGACAAATACATGTGATGAGGAGGGTAGTGAATGCTTAGGAAGTCGATGGTAACCAAGGATTCCCCTCATTAAATACAATATAATGTCAATTACGGGGGATACAATTCCCATATTTTAATAATTCAAAATGTCATCATTAAATTGAACATCAGAGTACCATACCAAAAAATATTAACACCTTAAGACTGTTGCAAGTCTTGGAAAAATAGCATGCATTCTTCTAGCAAGAATTCTCTGGGAGGAAGATTCTCATCAATCTCTTTGTTGGCCAAGAAATCAGCCATAACATTATATTCTCTAAAACAACACGTGCAATTGTATATTTTGAAAAAAAATCCAGTTGAACAAGAATGAAATCTAGAATATATTTCAAATTCCATGAAGGAGAATCCCTATTTTTTAAAGCTGTGATTGCTATCATAGGATTGCCTTCAATAAAGAGTTGAGAAATTGAAAGATTATTAGCAAGTTTGATTCCATGACTCAAGGCTCTGAATTTTGCCACATTGTTAGAGCCCTCCAGAATTTGCTCGCATGCTACTCTAATAAAATTTCCATTCCAATCTTATAAAACAACAACAATACTTGATTTCCCTGAATTACCCCTAGAGGCTCCATCAAGGTTTAGTTTGATGAAGCCATGGGCAGGAGGAGCCCAAGAAGAGTTTGATGTTGCAAGTACCACATAAAGGATTTTCCTACCCAAAATGACAATGGCATAAATTCACATTTGATTTCAAGTGGAGAAGGAGAAGAAAATAAATAAATCTTAAGAGGGAAAAATAAGAGTCATTTTTCTTGCACCCCTCAACCAATCACTTGTTTTTTGGGTGTCATTAATGTGATGGTTGCATCCACAACCACTCATGGTTTTGGTATAGATATTAGATGTTGTTTTGGTGATATCTCATATCAATCATGGATCTCTTCCCTAGGCCATTTGAATGCATTGAAAAATATATCTTGTCAACTTTTCATTATAGAGATTATGAATGATGATCCTACATGAAAACTGTTAGAATTGTGAAAAACATGAGCCACAGGATCAAACAACGAACAAAGACACCTTCCACGTAAGAGATATGCAAACAATATATGTAATATTTCTCAACAAGGAAAAGTTATAGAATGAAACTCAAGAATATTTAAGGAGAATAAGAGTCCTCAAAGGTTGAGAGTTCGAGAGATAATACAATGAGGGTTGAGTTCTATATAGGAGCAACCCTAAATGGTAAAGGGATTAGATCATGACAAGGGTCAACATCACATGCAATGAGACATAATGATCTAATAATAACTCTCTAGTTAATATAGTAAATCACTCCTAAGTTTATCTTAAGTGCATGAGAATAAATTAGACTAATAATTAATTAAATATTAATTAATTATTAGCTAATGCATGATCACTCTAACAAAAACCCTAGAAAATACTACTCAGAGGTGTGTGTTCAAAGGTGTCAAATCTAAGGATGAAAACCCTATGATTTATGGTGAGTTAGGGGACAAAAAAAACTTTGATTTAGCATGTCTAAGAATGAAACCTCTTTAACTAGAGAATGTTCTTAGCTAGTGGTCTTAAGTGAGCTTATGGTCATAAATTCCTACTACATTAACTTCATATGATTCACTATTATTGTGGGTCAAACACCATAGTTTATGCAAATGCACCTATTATAGTAATAGGATATTTTGAGTATACTTTCAATGTAATTTGTGTTGGTATCCCAAAGTATTGTAAATATTCTTGATCCATTTATTAAAAGGCTTAATTATGGTATTTTTAGCTATGATTATTGTTGTACTAGTCGATTGTAATACATTTTAAATGCATTTAATATAAGTTAAAGTTTTATATTCTAGTTCTCATCCTCATGGGGTTCAATGTGTAAATTTAGGTATCCCTATTAATGTGTAAATAAAAAATAGCTTTAGGTTGTTAGTGTGACTATAAGAGCTATGATGGTCTAATTTTTTACAAGATAAGATTTTGTAGATTGACCCAATGTATATTTATATATTCATTCAACAAAAAATTCATAGGTTCCACCATTTGAGAGAGTAGGAATGTCAAAGTTTGGCACATTTTTAGTCTTAGAGCTCTCAAGAGACTTTATTGTATTGATGTAGCCCAAAAGGATTAGGATGTATAGGAAATGAAATGATGCTACTAATTTAGTATTAACCAAACAACCTAGACATATTGGCAATATTCATTGGGTGTCATAAAGAGTGGAACACAAAATATTTCTTAGTACCCTTACTCGAAATAAAATTATTATTTTTACAACATTATGTTTGCTAGCATTACAATAAAAATGTTAGGAGTTGGAAAAAACCAATAGATACTTTGCTAGGTTTACCTAATGAATCATTGTATATTTAGATGAAACACCCATACATTATATAGTTTAAGAAAATAATCATGCTAATCTTTAAAAACAAATTTGGTCTCAATATTCTTAAGAGACTTTGTTAGACTAATGTATCCCAAAATAATTAGGATTCATGGATTTAAAAATGATTCCTTTCATTAAAATTAATTACCCATCAAAGATGTGTTGCTGTAATTTTGTTGAATGCACAAGACAACTAAGAGGGGGGGTGAATCAATTGTAGCTTAAAACTTGAAAACACTCATACACATTTAGATCCATATTAATATCACAATGAGGATTATCTCACAATATAAAGTAACATAAACATCGCATATAATAGGGCTCACTTCCCAAAGAAAGAAAGGCTCACTGCCAGAATAGAAAAGAAGATAGAGAAGAATGCTACATAGAGAAATCCATCTCAATACAACAGATAAATCCACCACAATATCATTAACACCTTTGCAACATGAATGAATAATTGTAGACACCTTCTTCTTATTGCATCTAGTGATCTAACACATGAAATATCACACTAAAATTTCCAAATTCACACTCTAACACTCTACAATTTGCATCATTCACATCTCTCTTGTCTATCTCATAACCGCTCAACAACTCAACTCTTATTTATATCATCTTCAACCTTGAAACAATTTTTCAAGGTTGAGTATGCACATCAACCATGCAAATTCAAATTAGGTCAGCCCCAAAACACTTCCATGGCAGATAAAAGTGAAGGCAGACCACACCATTCCTTATTTGGAACCCAAATCTATAACACCATGCTACAACACGCTTCTACAAATAATAAATATACACAACAATTAGTGTAAACATCAAGGTTGGTTGTTACCAGTGTAAACACCATTAAAATTTTAACTTCATGCTTCCTTTGATACAAAAACACTTCATGGACAACAAATTTCACCTAAACATATCCTAGAATGTTCCACAAACACTCTGAAATCCAACAAAATCCTTCGCAACAACTCTCACCTAAGAAGTTTATACACCTAGTACACTCAAACAACTCTACCATATACTACAACTTAAGAAACCATCTTCTGAAACACCAAACCTTGAACACCTTTGACTAAAGAAAGATACCAACACAATCAACACACCTTTAGATCTGTGATACTTGAAATCACTCTATGGAGAAATGTGGAGCAAGGAAATTCCCCCCAAACACTTTTGCAATACACTATTCACACACTGGTGAACACAACTTCTTCTACACAACGATCTAGCACACCAAATTTTGAATACAACACCTTTGAACACCTCTAATCAAAATATCAAAATGAATAGGAAAATCTTCAACCTAGAAGAAATGTGGAACAACACCAAACACTATTCTACAACATAGAACAACATTACAACAAAGTATTTCCTTTTTTATCATTTTCTCTCAAAATCACTTGAAAACCAAGCATTAAAGACACATCCTCATCACCTTCATCACTTCCTCATCACCACCAAGCCAACTACATTGCAACTCAACCATATATCCATAGACAAAATCTTATCAAAGCAACACTAGAGGTTGACATCACTAGCTTACTCTTGAAAGCATAATGTAACTAATCAAAGCATCATCAATGCAAAAATCTCCCCCAATAATGATTTCCTTCCTTCTACAGTTGACACTAATGACAACACAAGCTTGTTGACATTAATGACAACACTAATGCTCATATTTTCAAAAAAAAAAATTATGCCACAAGGTGTGGAATATGATCAATCTATACCTCTTTCTCTCACTCTCATCCTCTTTCTTTCTCACCATCTCCCCTTCTTACTCTCTATCTATCTTCCCATCTCTCTCTCTTTCTCTAGATTTCTCTCCCTCTCTGTCTATGTCTCTTTCTCTCTCCCACTCTCTCCCTTTATCTGCATTTATTGTTGTAGTATGTTGTCCTATTGCTACCCAATTTTTTACACTTCTTTCACCCACTTAACTATGAAAGTATTTTTTCAAACAATTGGCAACCTTACTGATTTACATTCTTTACCATGTCATTTTAACAAATAGTTTTCTTGATGGTTTTAATGTTTTGTTTCAAATTTGCAAGGAATTGTAGAATTAAACATGCAACTCAAAATAAAGATTATTGAAGTAAATATTCTTTCAATAATCACATTAATACAAATACTTGATCTAATTTACAAATAACACCATATTTTTCCATTAAATAACTCAAATGTTACAAACATATTACAAAATCATAATGTGTTGTTTAGAAATAAACATAATATGCACCTTCAGTAGATTCCTCCACTATAGAATGCCACGCCAAACAAGAAAATCCAATCTCCAATGTATGAACAACATATGAACAACAACAATGAACTTTGAGTTTGTAGTAGTCCAACAAACACTAAAATAATATGCTCAACATAAGGAAAATTATTATAATTTAATCAACAACAACTAGACAAAGAAAACCACGATCCAAGCTTTTAGAAAACTCCATTTCCAAGGCACAAATCTGTAACACATTTAAGTTAAAAACCCCAGCGCCTAAGGCACAAGATGGTCATTCCATTCCATGTCATTAATCCATAATTAAATATATACTTCAATCTCCAAATCGACTAGCATAAATAAATCATTCAAAACTTCAAAACACTAGCAAACTCCAAATACAACTCTAGGGAAGGCATCCAACACCAAGAGTTTGCAATCAAACTAGAATTCCTACAAATTTATCTCTAAAGGGAATTTTACAAAAAAAATGAACCAACTATGAATGTGTTGTGAAATACCTAGAAGATATCTCCAACAAATACTAGTAAGAGTATATTTTTCACTATCGTAGTTAGTCTTCTTGAAGATGGTTTTCATCCTTAAGAAGGCTAAGATGGACCAAGTCCAAATCTCCATAACCATGTAGGGATTTCTTATAGAGAAATGTAAAAATTTATAAACTTCACATACCAAATGAGCCCTCCATCCCCCTTTTTATAAGCTTTTCAGGGAACTTTCTAGAAACCCCCCTTTAAAATCACTTTATTGATTTATTAAGCCTTTTAACTCCAAAAAGTGATTTAATTTACTTTTTAAACATTTATGGCACTTAAAGTCACTTTTAAGCATCTCAACATTTAAAAATTTGTGTTCTCTTTCCAAATAATAATTATAATTCATGTTTGGATGGAACCTGTGGTAGTTGTGGTGGTTTAAAACATTTGGAAAATTGAATACACACATTAAACACAAATATAATTAGAAATGATCTTTGTCAATTATAAGAAATAAAAATTAGCGGTATACAATTTTAAAATATGAAAAAGAGGCCCATACCCATGTAAATTAGTGAGCGAAGAAATAGGTGTAATAGAATTTATGGCTCCTTGAGAGAAGATAGTATATGAGTATGCAAGTTATACACATAGAGTTTGATGGTTAGATGAAAATTTTAATTTATTGTAAGAGAGGGGGACCACCGCATGCAAGAACCCAGGTCACGAAGGGTCAAGACGCAAGAGGCTTCCCTAACTTACCTCAGTTAAGTGTATTATTTAGGGTTATAAGGATGAGAATGATGAGGACTACAATGTCACACAATTACTCTATAATCTCAAGTTTTAATGTGGGGCTAGGAAGGTCAATTTTTCAGTCCAAATCTATGCCTCAGGGAGCTCTCTACTTGAGGACTTCAATGTGGACTCTGGACGACAACCCGACGCACTGGTGTCTCTAAAGCATGTTGTAGTCTATATGGTCAAATAGTAGCAAAGACAAGGTTGAACTCACCAAAATGACTAACGACCTAGCTACTCAACTAAAAGGCCATAATGACACTAGCAAGTAAACAAAGTATTCTCTAATGTTATAAAGTAAATAAGCAAGAGTGATGAAAATGAGGAGAATCTCACCAATGAACTCGTTCACCAGCTGATCCTCTTAGAGCTCGCACCTACACACAAACAAGAGGGAAAATGTTGGTGGTCAGATAGGGGCCTACCTCAGTCAAACCCCCATTTAGGTGTTTCTACAACCATGAACAACGAAAAGAATGAGATAAAGAAGAAATAATGCAAAGAAAGCACAAGTACTACAAAACAGTACTATGCTACCCAACCAAATGATAGAGGAGAAGAGAGGGAAGCTTACCACCTCCACCAAGAGCACTCAAGGCTGCTTGGGGGAGCAATGAGAGGAACTCAAGCCTTTGTTGTGAATGGTGTGGTCCCAAACGTGCTCTACCAAGTTGATGGAGTGAGATGTTGCTGGAATGGAATGCTTGGAGTGAGTGAAAATGAGCTTGTGAGAGTGAGAGTATGGAAGCTTGAAGTGTGCAAGAATTGTCAAGAAGTTCAAGTGAAGTTGTTAAGGATCCAAATGCAAGTTGAAAGAGTGAATATGAAGGAATGAGGAAGAAAACAACCATATTCGGGTCGGTCGGCTGAAGGAGGCGTTACAACTTCACTGCCAATGAGAAGAGTAATGCCTCTATTGCCTCAGCCATAGGAATCTTCTCGGGACGTAACCACGCCGCGTGGACATCTACATGTTGCGCGAGCGTCCCCAACAAAATTTCCTCCACCGACACACAAAATAGGCACCACGTGGACCGCCAACAATGGGCTTAAGTAAATTTAAGCCTCTGACTTTGGTTTTATAAGGTGGATAAAGGAAAAAAGGGGAATTGCACCTAGGGTGCAAATTCACTCTTATACATTTATGTATGGATACATTTCCTCTTGGTACCATTATGTTCATTATATATTTTTTAGATAACTATGAAGTCTAATAATAGTACTACAACTCTATTTAGGTTCCCATATTTGTACATATAACATTCATTCATACATTTTGTAGCATAAAGAAAGATAGAAAGATATTGAGAGAGCTTAATTTTTGTATTAGGGGATCATACATATTCTACATAGTTTGTGCAAGGTTTATTTGGAATTTTCTATGGTAATTTAAGTAATAGGAATATCATCTTAGTCAATACATCATATGGTCATATAAGAATACATCACAATTCAATGATTTGTGATGTTCTACTAGTTGAATAAGATGTATAGGATAGAATCATTAGGTGACTTTGACCATATGTTAGATATAGTGCAACAAGATATTATAGATGAACTATATAATTAAAATTAACATTTTAGTTCCTTACATAGTTTTTTTGTATTATGTATTTCAATATTAACTTTTTTGCACAATTCAATATAGGCCATCTTTACATATTTATTAGAGATGAATGAAATGAATGAAAAATAGATTATTATCCATCAAGATTTTGAGAAAAAAATCAATCAATAACCCTATCACAAAGAGGGAAGACCTTGAGTATCTTATAGGATCTATGGATGTTGTCAAAGCATGACTTCAAAGATACCAAATGAAGAATTCAAATGTGTGGTTGTTCAAGGACTTTGACACATATAGGATAAAATTTTATTAAGTTCTAACCTTGTTCTTTCTTCTAACATTTAATTGATCAAATATTGGGGTAGACCATAGAATAAGAACTTGTGAAAAGGCTCGCGGGTTTGATCATGAAGAAATACTTGACATTATAAAAGGTAGAGAAGACTTGTATGGTTTATTGGATTTAATTGTTACAATGGAACACACGTTTTATATTTTGTAATGTATATTGTTGAATTATTAAGTTTTATGTATTGAGTACATTTTATTTTAGTCTATTTATTTATTGCTATTAATACCAATTTAGGTAAGTGGTGCCAAAAAAGCTTCCACCTTCACATGGTTAGTGTTGTTAGTAGAGAATTATATTCTTGAAGTGAAGAAAATATCTCTCTTCACCCATCTCTCCATTCCTCTCTCTCTATCATTATATTTTTTGCTCTCTTTCTATCCATCTCTATATTTCTCTTTGTCCCTCTCTATTTTCCTTTCTTCCTCTATCTCTCTCTACCTCTCTCTTTCATCCTCTCACTCTCTATCCCTTCTTTCTCCCCTCTCTCTCCCTCCCTCTTTATATCTCTCCCTCTGTCTTTCTACCTCTCTGTCTCTCTCTTACTCAACTCTCTCTCCCTCTATCTCTCTATACACATATCTCTCTACCTCTGTATCTCTCTCTTGCTCAACTCTCTCTCCCTACCTCCATGTATCTCTCTTTCAAATATCCCTCTCTTTCAACACACACTCTTTGTTTTAATCCCTCTATATATATCTCATAGAAAGGTAGAGAGAAATATAGAGATAGAGAGATATAGAGTGACATGAAGAGAAAAAGTGTATATGACTGAGAGGTTTAGAGATAGAGAGGAAGATATAAGAAGGTGAGATAGAGAGAAATTTAGAGAGAGATGGAGGGAAAGAGAGAAAGAGGAAGAGAGAAGGGGAGAGGGGGAGAGAGGTAGATAAACAGAGAGGGAAAGAGATAGAGAGAGGAATAGAGAAATAGATATTGAGGAGATCAAGATAGAGGAAGAGATGGAGGAAGAGAGAAGGGGGAGGGATATGTGTGTGTTTGTATATATATAGAGAGGGGGGGGATATGGAAGAAGGTAGAAAAGGGAAGGAGAGTGAGGGAGAGAGATGGAGAGAGGTAGAAATAGAGAGGAAGAAATATAGATAAAGAGGGAAAGAGAGGAAGGGCGAGGAAAAGAGGAGATATAGAGGAAGGAAAAAGTGGAGAGATTTTTTTGTTCCATTACACGTGACACCAAATGGGTAATACTAACATATCTAGGTTGGATAGTTAATGCTATGAGAGGTATCATTTCATTTCCCATGCATAGAGAACATTTTGGGCTACATTTTTTTGGTAAAGTCTCTTAAGATCCCTGAGACAAAAAATGTGATAAAATTTTACATGCTTGTTCTCTCAAACCGTTGCACTTATGGATGACATCTAAACTTATAGCTAGGAATTGGTTCAATATATAGTAGCCTCTCTCAATTTCCTCCAACTCCCTAATAGTTTCCTTGTAGTGAAAGTAAATCATAATTCTATAAAAGCTCCAATTTTATTCAATATAAGGGTGCTAGGGAAAATATTTTAAGTTC
>VDFB02058242.1:689245097-689299261 GCA_007258455.2 Sequoia sempervirens | reverse complement strand
ACATAAAATTATTATAATTAATAATTAATAATTAATATATTCTTATATAGAACAAATTAAAGTAATATATAAAAAATTGATAGTTTAATTGATCTTTGGAGAGATTAGGAAAAAGAAAGAGAGATCGAGGGAGAGACAATTCTATATATAGAGAGGAATATATACTAACACTTGCACCTAAAGGAGGTTCAAGGATTGCGCTGATAGAAAATTATATGTATGTTAATGTGTTAGAGAGTATGTGGTTGTGCAAGGATGTGCTACAAATTCTAGTTGCATGTGGCTAGCTTAAAAAATTAATAATAAGTGATAAATAATGAATCAAATAAATTTAGACAAATCTAGATTAGGGCTCCCTAACATACTTCACGCTCTTGGGCATAGGAGTGGTGAAGTTCTGGGGCTCCCTAAAATGCTTACTCTTTGACCCCATCATGTTTGACTATGGGAATAACACTATTGATTCTTGATTCCTTAAATGATCCATTCAAATGGAATGAAATAATTGATAATATATATGTATTATTTAAATGAAAGTGTTTGCAAGATAGCCCTCAAAATGCAATTGGATTGTTTAAATCATATTTTATTAGTGAAATTGACCACAATTGCTCTTTGATACATTTGACATGCTAACGCAACAAGAAAAACAAACTAGCTTCAAATCATAGTTAAAAACATTAATGATTCATTAACATAATGAGTAATAAAGGTTAAAGAATGTAAATGTTAATTTTTTTTATAAAATATGTGAAGGCCTTAAGACTGCACCAAGAGGCAATGCCTTCCACACAATAGGTATTTTTGGTGAAACAAGCAACCTAGGTAGCCAAATGGCTCGCTTAGGTAGGGGTCCCATGAGGGGGGGTTAAGCTCTATGGATTATGATCAAATTTGAAAGAAAAAAGAATAGAGGAGTAATAGTCATTTATTTAGTCATTTTTATTTGTTTAATATTTAGTCATTTTTGTTGTGATTTTTCCTGATGACCAAATTAGTCACTTATGATGATCAAATTAGTCATTTTTTTTCCAAATTCTACTAGTGTTAGTGACTAAAATTTTTAGTCATGTGACTAAATTTTTAGTCATGTAGTCATTTATTTGCCAAATTCTACTAGTGATTCTTGGGTCCTCCAGAGCCTAAAACTAGTTATAAGTTACATCGCCTTGTTTGTCCTTGAGATTTATCTTTAGACCTCTACCCTTGTGAGGTTTAACAAGAATGAAACCTTCTTTATCAATTTCCCCATCAGAAAAGGGTGATTTCTCTTTATCCTTCAGAGGTGATTGTCATGAAGTAGTCTTGACTAAAGTTCCATTAGTAGGAGCCCCTGATGATCTCAGTTTAGGGAGTTTCCTTTGCAAATTTCCATACTCATGAAAAATCTAACAGTGAAATGGGAGCACTTCATAATCTAGTTGTTGAATCCACAAAGTGGATCCAACCTGAATTCCTATCAAATTTGGAAATGGGTTATTTAAATCAATTTTAGTACACACACGGCACATGATATTACCTTCTTGTCCAGTGTTTATTGAGATAGACCAACTGGTTTTCCCAACAACAATACAATCATGTGCAAGTAGCCAAGTGAGCCTCACCCAAATTGGGACTCTAGATGGAAGCTCCTTTGTAGGGATAAATCCTATATGTCATGGTTTGATGAAAAACCCACCTAATTGTAGAAGGACCCCCTTCAAAATCCCTATTTTGATATACCATTCAGGAGAATACCACTATGAAATAATTTTTAGTAGCTTGCATAACTTTCATGTCTCCTTTCGAGTTCTAGGTCTAATAAGTCCACGATTCCAAAAAAGGAGGGGAGACTTGAATCCCCATAAAATAACAAATCAATGCATGATCACACAAATAGCTAACATCATTAGCCACCAACTCTAATTGAATAACTAAAATCAGGCGAGTACTACTCCTTTCCAGGAATAATGCCTTCAGAACCCAAGGAACCTTGACCTCTAATGACCCCCCTTCATATAAACCATTTATAAGAAAATTCATCGCTTTGGAGTGGATTGATGAGGACAAGATTTCCACATCAAAACCTTAGAGAATGTCATTTTCATTGATTCCTCTAAGTTTGCAACTGTCATAAAAAATAAGAAAAAAACCTTAAAAAAATCATTGTCTGAAGAAATAAACCCCAAATCTAGCACCAAGATCACCTACAGAGCACCACAAATGTTGCTACAAACATGACACCTCTACCACATGCAACCACAATCGAATAGAGAAAAAACCCTTCCCCTTCATGACCTACAAAAAATCCCAAGTGCACTCTTGAAGGTAGGGACAAACTGTAGAAAAAAGGCACATACAAAGGGTGCAAACTAAAGGAAGATATGCCTTAGCTTGAGTGGTTTTAGAAGAGGCTCATGACCTCATAATTACAACAATCACTGCAAGTCTCCCTCCCTCAAATGTAGCCATCCTGGACATCTAATTTCTTCATGAAGGGGTCTTGTTATTCTAAAGGATATTAATGATAATTTGAGAGTCTCATTCAATTTCCACCGTTAGGAATCCCAATCTCAGAAGCTTTTTTACCTCCCACCATGCATCCATAGTTTCAACAACATTATTAGATTTTCATCCAATGGTCCAAGCATATCATTCAATTAGGTTTCCTTCATCATCTCTTATTAAATATCTTATTGTTGCCTCTCCAAGGTTTCCCTTGGAACAATCATCAAATTTAAGATTACCCCACCCCCTTGTAGGGGGATCCATTTGGTATCCTTTCTAGCTATGATATTAAACAAATTGAGATTGGTTAGGCTATGGGAGATTCCTTAATTCTACTTCACTCTTACTTCTATATAAGTCAACATGACCTTATATTATCCTGAATGTTGTATTTGATGATCTGAAAAATGACGTTGTTTCTTTGTTGGTCCAAGAACACCTTGTTATTCCTTTCTTTCCAAATTTTCTAGGTGACAAGATAAGGGGTTTGGTTCTAGATTTTAGAGATGATAGGATGCTTGAAGGGGGGACCCAAATGCTAGGAGGTAATTTAAAAAAAAAAATACATAAGGAAATTCTAGAAGTTAAGAAAATGGTTATAGACATTGTCCCAAACCCTTTTGGAAAACTCGTAGTGGAAGAAAATATGGTTATCCATTTCTTCCATATTACAACATAGGCTAGATCTATTCACAAGGTAGAAGCCACTCCTATTCATGTTACCAATAGTAAGAATTTTGTTGTGCATAGTGGCCCACCAAAAATAGTTGATTTTTGGTAAAACTTTATTATTCCAAACCATGTTCCGATTGAACATAGAATCCTCCTTATCTTCAGCAATAAAAGTATAGGAAGATTTAAAAGAAGAACACCCAGAAGGGTTCAGATGCCAGCAATAGACATCCTTCAAATCAAGCCCAAAGAGACAACAAGAACCAATGGCCTTGTAGAGTTAATGTTAACAATAATAAATAAATATGAATATGAATTAAGTCACGAACCAAGCCAAACACAAATACAAACATATATCACTTAAAATATATTATTACATTAAAATATTCTACCAAAATAAATAAGAAATTATATAAATATGTTAATTTTACAATTGTAATAATATATAATAGATTATATTAAAATTTAAAAAACAATATAAATTAATATTAAATATCCTACATCTCAACCATAAAAAATGAAAACATTACAAAATCTATAATAAAAATAAAAGTATTTAAAAACTTTTATGTAGTCACATGATAATTAATCTTTAAAATTCTTTTAAGACTCAACCATCTTTAAAGTTCTTTTAAGACTTGAGATTGCATTCTCATTATTACCATTTTTTTTTACTTGTGTTGTTATGGTTATTTATTCCCTTTCTATATAATGATCGCACCCTCTTCCTTACTAGGTACCCCATGTGAAATATTTTGGGTCCCATTAGCCACTTTATTCACTAGTAAGTTTGCATCTATGTTGACCTCCATATACGTGTGATTAATGGTGGCATTGTTAAATTTAGCCATGAGTTTTGTCGCCACTTCTAAATGAGCCTTTAGCTTCCAATTCTAGATCATTAGGGATCTTATTGCATTTATAATTATTGATGAGCTTTCTATATTTTTTATTTTAAGCTTTAGACATAATGCAGTCCAAAGATGAGCACTTGTATTTCAGCCTCATTATTTTTTCCTTTGGGAAGAGCAATTGATGTGTTGTATACAATTTATCCCTTCTAGTCTCAAATTATATAATCTACTCTTTGAGGTTCTAGGATTTCATCTAGATGTTCTATAAAAATTCATCTTGTACCAACCATTTTGCGAGGATTCTATTTTTTTAGTTTTCTATCTATTCGGCTCTCGTCCCCCCTACCCCTTTAACCTAAAGAGGGTGTAGGCCAAACCATCCTTTCAACATTTTTTTATCCCATTTTGACATTGATTTATTTTTTATTGGTTTTCCACCCTATTGTTTGGTGTTTTCACTATTACTACTTCTAGCTTATTTAGGAAGGATAGCATTGCCATTTCTTTTTCTTGAAATATCCTTGTGTTCCTTTCCTTCCATATTTCCTAAATAAGGACAAAAGTGGATTATTGTCCATAGACAAGAGAAAGGGATATACAAATTAAGGATTGGCCATGATTTAAAGAGGCTTAACACATCTCTAGGGAGGGCTCCACTCCAACCTAATTTGACACAAATCCATTTCCAACATTTATATGAAAATGAACACTCCAACAACAAGTGGTGAACATTTTCTTCCTTATTTTTACGAAGGGGACACTGAGAGGGGCCATTGAATCCTATGTTGGTGAATCTATCCATTGTTAGTATCAACCTTGTAGGAATGCCCCAACCTTGGGGAGGAAAATATTATTCCAAAACAAGTGAATTGGGAGTTATGTTTGTCCAACATTATTTTCTATCAATTTGTATCCATCTTTTGGATTATATTCGCCATTTTTGGCCCCATTCCACTGTATGACATCTTGTCCACTCCTCATTACTATTTTCCTTTCTTTTAATGTATTTCTCAAGATTTCTTCTTCTTCTATTGGAACATTCTCATATTATATTTTTTTTCATCTCCATAGCATCATCCCTTCCGTGACAACATCTTCCATATAGTTTCTAGCTTTGGTGACCAAATTTTGAATTAAAATTCATTTTGTTTGAGCCATATTTTCTAGATTATCCAATGGTGGATATCCACTCCATGAGTCTTCCCAAAAGAGAGTTATTTTCCCACCATATATATCCCAAGTTAGCTATTCTATTATTATCGATTTACAATTACTCATAAAATTCTATATCTTAGATCCTCAAAGAGCCTTTCTGTTATAAGGATTCTTGAGGGTTCATTATTGTCTAGATACTTATGCTGAAGTATTTCACCCATTTAAGGTTGTGGTTTCTCAAACATTGTCCATACCAATTTTGTACCTAGTGCTCTATTTTTGGATGGTTTTTTTCTTAGACCAACACCCCCTTCCTCCTTTGCTTTAAATATCTTATCCCATACTATGAGTGATATCTTATCTTTGTCTGAAGAACCTTTCCAAAAGAACCTCCTCATTAATTGACTTAGTTTTTGGTTAGTTCCTATAGGGATGGCTATGCAATCCATTAAATAGATTGGTAGGGTAGATATTACAACTTTTAGCATAATTATTCTCCCTACCCACAAAATCCATCTACCTTTCCAAGTTGCAACCTTATTGGACATTTTGTCAATTAAGGTGTTCCAAAAAATACTTGATCTTATCCCCATTGCTAGTGGGAGTCCTAGATAAGTCCACGAAAATTTTCCTTGTTTTTAATTTAGGACTCTTAATATTTCATTATGCTTCCTTGGGGTGGTAAAGAGGAAGAAAATATTCAATTTCTCAACATTAATCTCTTGACTCATGACTTTTTGTATCTATTCAAGATTTTCATCATATATTTTTCTTCTTTCCTTTTAGCATATCCAAATAACATTGTATCATCAACAAATTTTCGATGTGATACTAGAGTCAAATTGCTCATAATTTGGATTCCTTCTATTTTACCTAATAATTTAGCTTGTTTTACCACCCTTCCCAAAGCATCAACCATTATTACAAATAGGAAAGCGGCAGTGGGTCTCCTTGTCAAAGACCTTGAGAAACTTTGAAAACTTTTAGGAGAACCATTGACTAGGATTGAATATCTTGGACTTGCTGTGCAATTGAAGATCTAATTCGTTTGGTATATGTCACATCCAAAAGCCTTTAAAACTTTGAAGAGGAACCACCAATCCACTCAATCATAATATTTTAAAATTTTAGCTTAACTAGTACTTGTTTCTTGCCATTTTGCTATGTTGAATGAATTTCTTCTTATGCAATGATGATCCCATCCATTATTGATCTCCTCGAGAAAAAGCATATTTTTTCTTTTGCTATGATGTTTGGAAGGAATATTTTAGCCTATTGGCCACTGCTTTTTTCAGAATGTTGTAGAGTGGTTTGCATGGAGATATAGTTTGATACTCGTCCATCAAGAGGGCTTGTTCCTTTTTGGGGATTAGTGCTATGAAGGTTTTATTTATTGCTTTCAGTAGCTTACCCTTATTTCTCGAGTCTTCTATGGCCTATGTTACATCCTTACAATAATATCCCAACACATGTGGTAAGAAATTGTTGGAAACCCATCATGGGCTAGTGCCTTGTCTGGATGGAGTTGCCTAACTACTACTTTTATTTTGTCCTCTAAGAATGCTTCCATTAGTAACCTATTTTGGTTTTCTAAAACCAATTTTATAATACTTTCTATTAACTAGTTTTTTGTTGAAAATTTTGAGCCCTCCTAGTTATTCAATAGATTTTTGAAGCAATCCACTACTTTTTTATTTCTTTTTGGTTGTCACTTGTTGAGCCATCTACTAATTTGATGGAGCTATTTCCATTCTAGTTTCTCCTTATTTTGGTGGCATTGTGAAAAAAAAAGAGTTCCTATCTCCATCCTTTAACCAAAATTCTTTGGACTTCTTCCTCTAACACACTTCTTCCTTTTCCAACACCTCCAAGTATTCTTTCATGAGTTCTTTCTCTACCAGGTATCTACCTTGGTCCATTCCCACTAGAAATAATTATTTATTAAGAGCTTAAATTTTTACCTCTATTCCCTTCTTTGTCACAATTATATTCTTGAAGTGATCTTTATTCCATTGAATCAACTGTCTCTTTTTGTATTTCAACTTGGCAACTACACGATACATTTTGTTCTTGCTTGTGTGCCTTCTTTCCACCATCTTGATATTAAGCTAAGAATTTTTGGGTCCTTCATCCATATATTTTCAAATTTTAAGGGGCATCTCTCTAGTTTTTGTCACCATCTATGCTTAGTTGGTTTGGGAAATTAACAAAGCTAGAGAAGGGGACCAAATTGCATCCCAATGTGAAAGGGTAAATACTTAAATTAGATTAGAATAGAAACCTATCCAATTTATCTACGATATTGCTAAAACCTAACCCTCTATTAGTCCAATTATATGTTCTATTTCTCATCGACACCTCTATTAAGAAATTCCTTCCTATGAAATCTTTGAAATTAAAGTATGATTGGTATCTTCTTTGTACCCTTCCCAATTTATCTTTGCTATTCAAAATTGCATTGAAGTCCCAACCTAGAAAGAATAAATTGTTTGGATGTTTGCTTGTGACTTGTTCTATTTCTAACTATACTTGTTTCTTTTCATGTGGGGACAAAGGTCCATATACATTTATTAGGAAAAATTGAAGATCTTTTGTTAGGCTTTTATCCTTACTACCTTGCCAATGCTTATTCTCTACAAACTTCTTCACCTTAACTATTTGATGCTTCCAAAATGTTGCTAAACCTCTAGAGGCACCCTCAGCTAGCACCACTTCCATACTCCAAAATTTCACTTTTCTTTGCATTTGCTCCATTTATGATCTTGATGATTCTGTTTCCTATATCAAGAATATATCCGCTTTCGACATTTACATCTAGTGCTTTAGCAAGCGCTTATTGTTAGAGGCATTTAAGCCCCTAAAATTCCATGAGGATATTTTCATGGCTCTCTAGGAAAAAAATTTCCCTTCCCATATATCTTAGCATTCTACTAATTTTCATCTGCCTTGTATCATCTTTGTCTTGACTTAATTTTTCTTTATTTATCTTTCTACCTTTTTTCTTTCATTCTCCACAATATGAAGAAACTTTAACTATTTAATTTTTGCTTATTCCTAGTTTCTCCCTGGTAGCCATACAAGTTTTAATCCTCTTTGTTCCCTTAGATATATATTTCCATATCATTCTCCCTTCCTAATCTTCTCTCTCCTTCCTCCAAGGAGCCAATCTTTTCAATTTTGTTGTTCTCCATCACATTTACCAATATCTCCTCTTTGTTGGCTTTTTGGAGACCTACTCTATGTCTATTTGTAATTCCAAATATTTCACACGCCTCTTCCAAATTTGAGGCATTTTCATCAATTTCATAATTGAGAATATCCTCTAGTCTTGTGTTTTGCAGTAGGATTACAATCATCAAATTCTCCTTCTGCAAATTGCCTTCACTTTTTTGGGAAAAAACCTAGATTTTACAATCATTGGTTATCCCTCAATACCTAACACTTTTTTTTTTAACCTTTTTTCTATAGTTAATTTCTTTGATTTTGGGCATATCTCCTCTAGATGTCCTCTTTTATAATAGATTTTTCAAACTAGAGGGGACATATCCAATGTTATCCTCTGCTTACACCTCCTAATCTCTTTGAATATCTCCATCTCATCCTAGAAGGTTGAATTTAAGTCTAATTCAACACGAATTTTTATATACATCCTAAATTCTCCTTAAAAATTTTCCTCTGCTTTGATAAATGATCCCAAGGCATCTCCAATCACCTTGAGGGTTTCTTTATTCTAGTATTTTGATGGAAAATTATGTAATCTCACCCACATCATTGTTTTCCCAATTGTGTGAGTTAGAGGGTCAAAATTGGGCATCCAATTGATTATATGAAACCCAACTCCATCCATTATTAATGGACCTTGATTGATGATTTCTTCTTTCTTTAATTTGTTTTACATTATTTATATTAATTTAATTTAATTTAATATTTTTGAAGCGATAGCTTAATGTATGTATATAATAATAAATAATATGATATCATATGTGATTTTATACATAATAATAAATAATATGATATCATATGTGATTTTTTAGCTTTCATTTATTTATAGTATATTTTTATATTTATTTATATACATCTTTTGTGTATATATCTTATTTGTGTGTTTGTCAAATTTATCTATACACTTCCTTTCATTTAGTTGTTTGTCATGTGCATTTAGTCATTATTTTATTTTAGAATAAGTCCATAGATGTGGGGGACAACTTTACAATCAAGAACTTGTCCCTTTCTAATTTAAAATTCAAAATTTAAATTGGTCAACTAGCTCCCTTCACCTTTCTATCTTGATTCAACTACATATGCTTTTTGTGATTTCATATTATGTGCTGATTTTTAAAGACCTTTAATGCATTTAAATTCTAATCATCCACAAAATTGTAAGGCAATAATTCTAGAGAGCAATTAATAGCAACACTTAAATTTGGTGTAATAAAAGAGTAAAGTTCATATGCATTTTAGGTGCTTGCCTATTGTTTTCAATATTGTTCAATTTCAATGGATTAATCAAGGTATAATTCCCTCATAACTTGGCAATACAATAACCTAACAAGGTATTTACCAATATCACTAGTCCTCAATCCTAAAAAAAATTATAGTAAAAGGCTATACATCAAGTGCAGTTACACTATAAAATTTTAAACATTATTGATGCAAATTTGAAGCACAAGTACAATCCCACAATCACAAAACTACCCTAGATCTATGAACTTGTCATCTAATAGTCTAGAGATCTAGTGTAGAATCCTAGATAGTTATATTGATAGATAGGCTCTATTTTCTTGATTTGACAAAATATAAAATTTAGAATCTTATTCGTTGCTAGCATTCTTCAATTATGTAGCTATTAAATGTCATTATCCATCTCAACTTTCTTTGCTTAATCTAAACTAATTATACTTATTTAATTATATATTTACTTAATTAACCTAAATTAACACAAAAAATATTATTTTTCTTTTCAAACTTTATTTTATCCTCTAATGAAAGAATGAAGAAAGAGAAAAGTAAGTCCAAAGTATGTCATACCCGCAAACATAGGGTCAATTGATACTCTCTATTAACAAAAATAAATAGACAAGGAATTCCATAATAAACAAGATAAAAGGATACACATTACATGAAAATTGTGCCCCAACTAGAATATATACATTACTAACTAAAATAGGTAATAAAATAAACAATTCCTAAGGTAGTTCTAAATTTTCTAATACCTATTAAAATTATATCTTCTAAATCACAAATAAGAAGAGTAGCAACATGAAAATTTGAAATTTTAATAAAGATACTCTTCTAAACATGTGATTGACCTAGACCATTCCCATTGAATTGACCATTTCCATTTGTTTCACTAGCAGGCTTCCAGGAATTTCTTGATTTGCGTTGGAAGTAGATGATCCATATTACAATTTCAAGAATGATAGCAATTGCACCCAAAGAGATAATGACACCAATGTAAGCATCCTTCCACTTTTTCTCAGGAACTAAGATGTCAAAGCCTTTAAAGATGTTTATTATACTCAATGCGATCACTGAATAACCAATGGAGTGGTGATATATGTTCCAATATACACAGAACTTGTGATCCTTCTTAGGTCGTAAGAGTAGTGCAAATACCTGCAAGTTAAGAAAAGTCAAACTTTAAACTTGATCAAAAGAGAAACATTTCAAGAAAATATTCTTTAAAAGCATTCAATTTTGTATTGCACTTGCTTGTAGAAAGGTTTAAACAACTAGTGTGTTATGGTAATACATAAGTTGTTTATGTGGGAAAAGTTTCCCTACATATACATCCAATGCATCAATTATAATGTCTCAATTATTTACTATAATTTATTTGCATTACCTGTAAAGTTGCAAGGCAGAAAAGTGCAATCCCAATTAATCTGTGTGAAGTTTGTTCTACACCTTTGCTATAGTTGCCCAACTTCAAGCCAGTCACCCAACCACTTACTCCAATGATATACCCAGAGGATTGGCATATGGCATGAAGGTAAAACCATGCAGGATCTGCAACTTCAAATGTCTTGACATATCTAGCAATCATGACTCCAATGGGCATCAATATACCCCAACTAACAACATTAATTATCCCATGCCTCTGAATTCAAAAAATATAAGATTGTTAGAATACTAATCTAATTCATATTGTATTGTATGCATGTTCTAGGTCAATCAACTTTTAAAAAGTAGATTAGCTATAATAAATGAACAAATTGTAAGTATTCTATTAAATATTGTATTTGATGCTTCAATGATTTTTTTTTTAATAGTAATAAAATTATTGAAATTATTTGCCTTAATTAATGATAAAAATTGGTAAAAAAAATATATTTGATCTAAGAAATCTTTATCTTCAAACTACAGTTTCACAAAGAGTTACTGAGATACAAAAGGCAATTGAATTTTAAATAGATACTAATAAATTAAAATTGAAAATTAGCAAAAAGTTAAAAGAAGATTTTAACAAAATAAATATATAAGTATAATCATCAATTTGAATATGAATTTTTTTTCTATGGCCCCGTTGTTGGAGAATCCCAAGATCTAAAAGCACGAAACAACCTTCCACTAGTGAACAAAATATGAGCACAATATGATATCTATCATATCTAAAATGAGATTATTTTGCAAGCTCCAATAAGAATTGGATGAGTTGATGTGAGACATGAGGGGATAATTCATCCTCATGTTGATTTCCCCCACAACATGTGCACTTCATTTAAATTGAGTGCACAATACTATGTTTATCACATAAATAAAGAGTATGTAAAATGTACATAGAAGTCTTGCATATATAGACAAGGATGAGGAGGTGAGAAGGTAGGAGACAACAACTAGCTACCCCTCGAAAGGTACAACACTTGTGAGTTCACTTGATAAGTGTGTGAACAAGTGGCAAGTATGAATGTACTAGGTATCTCAAATGATGAGGACACGTGTCTCAACCACATGAGATGAGACAAAAATATGAAAAAGCCTAAGTAAACTTAAGCTAAGTGTGAATATGTCAATCCTAGAAAGGTGATATCCTAACTAGATATGGAAAGATACCATTTACACTAACACCTATAGCTAATCTATCTCTTTATCACCTCATGTGTACATAAAAAGAATAAGTATACATTCTATATTAAAGAATAATTAGAAAAACTGCACCATAAAAAAAATACAAATGATTTACGAGTTTTAAATTTTGATTAAATTCTTAATAATTGGATAAAAGCTTTAAAATTGATTAAAGTATTTATAAATAGAAGAAAGCTATAAAAGAGACAAATCAACTCTTAATAGTAGACAATTTTTCCTCTCTTGTGAAGAGGGTTTTGCATAAGGTTGAAAACTAGATTTAAACCTAGTAATGTAAATGCAAGTAAAAGATCCAAATTTTATCTTAGCATATAAATAATGGACTTGACTTAATGACCAATTTTGAATAAATATGATTGTGTATAGATGTTATAGTTTAGATACCTATAATAACATACTTTTAAAAGAAAAGGGATTAAGTCCTTCATTTAATCAATATAAAAATAATTATATAACATTTTGATCTAAAAAGAAAAACTAAGAGTCATTCTTATCTTAGTCTACATATTATTGACTTCTAACATAATTTTTCAAAACAAACGTATTATTGGCTTCTTCCAAATTTTCAATTAAAGACTTTTAGAGTCAAAATGTTGTATTTAATTTCTAGGTGTCAATAATTGTTCTTTAATATAGTCTAATTTTAGTTAATAAAAATATGAAAAATTCTGATATTGCTATTAGAATTAACCGTGTAGTTATTTTGAGTCAAACTCATTGACCCCTGTTCCATGACTAATAGTTTACAAGAACCCATCTCTCATAACTTGAAAAACTACACAATTAAATTCTGATAGCAATATCATAATTTGACGATGCTGTGAAATACCTCCTATTTAACATAAGATATAAAATTACTATTAATTATTTGACTGTTAACTGAATGATATAATCACCATACTCTTATTAAACTTGGGCCTGACTTTCCAATACAATCTTAACTAAAAGTGAAGGCCAAAATACAACTGTTTAAACTCTTCATCTATATCTGATGTATATAAACAGACAAAGCCTGGCTTAATGTGCATCTTGATGCCTCTAAACTTTAAGCATTTACAAAGATCTTGAATTGAAAAAGTATGAATGTTAAAAAACACAGTACTTACATTTTTTAGAGTCTGGTGAGGAATGCCAGAAGGAGCAGAGGTGGCTCCACTCTGGATATTGAGTGCCCCTAAACTCCTGATATTTGCCCCAGAAGTACTATGTATGCCAGGACTCAAGTTACTGACTGAACTGCCCACCTGCCACACCTGATTGACACTGGTTTGGTTGGAATCAAGTACCAAGGATGCAAATATTGTTATCTTCCCACTGCTACTCTCATACACAGCACTCTTGTTGGTCACATTCAGGCTAATAGCTGAGGGATTCAAAGCAGCAGTCTTAGAGACCACATTATAAGTGTCCACCACAGTTGATCCATTACTCAACCGAAAGGCAATCAGAGCCTGTGTGCCAATCATTTGCAGTCCCTTTGGGTTTATACCCCAACCTACCCATCCCCCAGAAGCAGCAGGGGCGGCCTTGAAAGCTATATCTAATGACCCATTCCCTACATGGTGGATATATGACAGAGTAGCTCCTAATGCATTTAGATTGTTACAGAATTGGTAAGTTTTGGTCTCACCAACTGTAAATTTTAAAGGGCAACTTGAAGCAGAAGTCTGTGCAGCCACATTCCAACCAAACATCAGCACAGCAACTCCCAATATCAAGAACAGAGGACGCCCCATAATGGAAGTTGTAACAGTTTTCTCCCTTCAAACTTCCCTCCTCAAAATCCAAGCTTGAATGTAGGGAAGTATGATTGTTGGGGTATTTGAGCAAGTGCAATGTATAATATAATATAGGGAGAAGCAGAGGTAGTTGTGGAAATAAAATACTGGAGAGTGATGGAAGACCAATTCCAATACGCGTTTGTTCACCATCTTTCCCTTCGCTTGTACATTTGTTAAATAACGACAGTTTCATCAGTATACCCAATTTACTGATGAACTGGCATTTGTCTATTGTTGACCTGGTAGTTTTATTGGTTTCACTTGACTTACACAACACCTACTTATTATGCTTCCCATACAATGACGAAACTTGTTAGGTGAACCATTTTCTTGTTCGTTTAACAATAGTTTTTATTTGGGCCCCCCTCGATATGCTTCTCTCTCCCACTTCTCCCATTCACACCCACCAATATTCATGTGTGTTTTTGACAAGTGATTGAGTCTTTTCTGCTCTAAAATCTCAACCATGGATTATATATGCCTATTTTCAATTAGTTTTTAATCTAAAAAGGGTGAAGTAGGTTTTGAAGGGGTCTTGAAATCCTATTACAAAAAGTTAAGTAGTCACAGTTTGGTCAAAATATAGATAATCTTCCTTTTTAATTAGTTGCACCCAATGAATATAAGAAATTAAATGAGGGAAAAAAATACATGATTTAATCATAACAATAAATAATGAAAAAAATGTAAGCACATGTAAGTATGTATAACATTGTATAGTAAAGTAGGTTTTGAAGGGGTCTTGAAATCCTATTACAAATGTAAAGAAGTAGTCACAGTGTGGTCAAAACATAGACAATCTTTCTTTTTTTAATTAGTTGCACCCAATAAATATAAGAAATTAAAAGAGAGAAAAAAAATGCATTATTTAATTTCATAACAATAAATAATTGAATAAAATGTAAGCACATATAAGTATGTATAGCATTGCATAATATACTTATAAGCATATAAATGAAAGATAATTATCAAGGTAGATGGAATTAGGTTGCCCTTAGAATAGGTGCATGATAAGATAAGTATGATGTAATTTTTAAGCACATAGATAAGAGATAAGCATCAAGATGTGTATAGTAAAGTTACCCCTAAAATAGGCAAATGATAAACAAGGATGGCTCCAAAGGATAGATAAAGATCATATAAGTTTATCTAAGTATCTGATCAAGTCAAAAGATAGTGTATAAGCATAATTAAATAGAAAACATTCATGAAAGCATGTGTAAAGATGGTTGTTGTTAGGATATTTCTTGGAAATAAATTTAAAATTCAATGAAAAACTAGACCACTTTGAGGAGGGACCTCTAATTTAATCAAAAAATAATGATGTGAATTCAATATTAAAAATTATGAAGGCTTGTGAAAGGCTTTCTCTTACTTATCTATAGGCATAATATATAGGGATGTCCACACACCGTCATCCTAATTAAAACAACTTAAGGAATAATTAAAAAAAAAAATGAAACTATTATGATTATGCTTGCTACAAATGCTTCTTCTTATTACAATTACGAGTATAGAATATTAGTTGATAAAAAAGGTGAAATTATTGCAATAATTTTTTTTTCAAGTGTATACAAATCTAAATTTAACTACCTAACATTGGATTAATTAATGTCCCCTTTTCAATAAATCTATATTTGTGGACCAAAAGCCCATTTCTAGTGTCTCCCTTGGTCAAAGAGTGCATCTGTATTCTTCCTCTTCTTCCCCCAATCATTAGAGTTACCCTTCCTAGCATAACATTTCTCCCAACTCTACCTTTTCCTTTATTCCTAACAAAATATTGGAATTCCTCTAAACCTAACATCTCTTCCCTTTAATCCCACTCTTTTTCCCTTTCCTTGTCAAAGTTTTGGACTTATCCCATTCAATATGCCTCTTTCCCAGACCTCAACCCTTAACAAGCAATAAGAGTTTAATGTTGCAAGTACCACATAAAGGATTTTCCTACCCAGAAACAATGACAATGGCATAAATTCACATTTGATTTCAAGTGGAGAATGGAGAAGAAAAAGAATAAATCTTAAGAGGAAAAAATAAGAGTCATTTTTCTTGCACCCCTCAACCAATCACTTATTTTTGGGGTGTCATTAATGTGATGGTTGCATCCACAACCACTCATGGTTTTGCTATAGATATTAGATGTTGTTTTGGTGATATCTCATATCAATCATGGATCTCTTCCCTAGGCCATTTGAATGCATTGAACAATATATCTTGTCAACTTTTCATTATAGAGATTATGAATGATGATCCTACATGAAAACTATTAGAATTGTGAAAAACATGAGCCACAGGATCAAACAACGAACAAAGAAACCTTCCACACAAGAGATCTACAAACAATATATTGATTTAGGAGCATCCAATGGTGTGAGGGAAATCTTGCATCACCCAAAAAGATGCTTTCCATTCATGTTCCTTTTGTTTTCATTTTGTAGATGTTTTTGCATTTCTGGATACCCTTTTCGTTGAATAAGAGTTTCCAACTTTCAAAACTACTTTTCTGCTTTTTCTGCTCAACTACTATTTTTAATAGGTGGGAATTTTAAGGTGTGGGAAGACAAAAAGTTATGGGACAGTTCATGATAAAAAATAAGCACTTTGGCAAAAGAATTAGGTCAAGATCATTCACGGTTTGAAAGTTATTCAAGTTCCAGTTTCTACTTTTTGCCCTAAAAAACCTTCCAAGTCCAGTTTGAGGCACTAAATGGTCCTGTACGGGACCAAGAATAATTGGAACCAAAAAAATAGGTTCTTAGCAGGTTCTTCACTCCGAGACCTTTCCAATGGTGCAAACGGTTCAAAAAACGGAGTCCCGGATCAAAAGTTATGACTTCTAGAAGTTGGCTGATTTTTGGAAAATTGCCAATTTTCGAATTAGGACTCAATGATTGAATTTCAAATTGTAATTTTGGAGCCTCACCACCAAAACTCTTATATCGAATGTTTTTTTTGGCTCCAAACCAGAAAGGGGCTATTTATGGGCAAGTTTTTAATTTTTTGTTTAACTTTTTGGGGGAAAGAGTTCGCATGCTACGAAAAGGGGATTTTCTGTAATTCTGTAATTTTTCTGAAACTTATGTAACTTTGCATGTATCACAGAGCTCGAGGATTTGTGATCCTTTGCATGTAAGAATTTCATATTATTGAATAAAAGATTATTCTCTATTCTATGAGTGTTTTTCTGTGTCTTGGGTTTGCTCCCTCGTCAGGTGGTATCAGAGCAAGTTTTCTTGAGCGTGCGAATAAATCACCAATTGTGAGGCAGTTTGCATTAGGACCGTGGTTGTGGGTTCAATATCTTCAAGATGCCTCCAAGAGTGATTCCTAGTATGCATGGTGGTGCCATAGGTGGCAGAGGTGGCAGAAATGCTAGTGGAAGAGATCCATTGGCAGTCGAGGGTTTTAGAGCCCTCCAGAGACAAATTGATGCATTGCAGGAACATATGAGAGGAGGGTTAAACCTAGGAAGGAAAGGAGAAAGTGAGGATGAAGAAGAGGTGGAAGATTTAGACATAGAAGAGGAAGAAGAAGCTATTGATCAAGATCAAATGCGGCTGATTAGGGCCATTTCGAAGATCGAAAAAAGACCCATAATAGAAGTCCCTAGTTATTCTGGAAGTCTGAACTCAGAAGAGTTGATCGACTAGATCAACGAGCTAGAAGAATATTTTGAGTATGAAGAAGTCGAGGACCCAGATTGGGTTAAGTTTGCAAAAATGAAGTTGAAGGGCCATGCCAATATTTGGTGGAAAGAGGTCCAGTTGGAGAGGAATTGAAGAGGAAAAAGAAAGATCAGCAGTTGGGATTGCATGGTGGAGAAACTGAAGAAGCAGTTCATACCAGTGGACTACGAGTTAGATCTGCTAAAGAAATTGCAAGGGTTGAAGCAAGGAAGTAGATCTGTGAAAGAATACATAGAAGATTTTCATAAAATGATCATCAAAATGGGCCATGCAGAGGCCAACAAGGAGAAGGTAGCTTGTTATCTTAATGGGTTATGACTGAGCATTCAAGAGGAGTTAAGCCTGGTCAGAATGACCACCATTGAGGATGCATACTAGTTTTCTCTGAAAGTTGAGGAGAAGCTGAACAAAAGATTTGACAACAAGCAAAAAGGATGAGGAGGTCAAAGCGGAAGGGGTAGTGGAAGATCTCCTAGAATCCGAAATGAGGATGAAAGGAAAAATGAAGATGTGGGTACCATTCAAAGCCAGAGGAATAATAACTTCTACCACCCTCATGATCAAAATAGTGGTGATCAAAGAGGTAGAGGACGAGGAAGATCTGGGCCAGGACCCAGAAGAGGTGGTTTCAAAGGAACTTGTTTCCATTGTGGTGAAGAAGGGCATCGAGCCTATGAATTTCCACAACACCAAGGAAGGACAGATAGAAGGGCAGAAGGTCGTGGAAGGGTTGCACATGTAGATGAGGAAGCTCAATCTAAGCATTCAGATGATGCAGAAAGGGGAGAAGCCCTAGTGGTTAGAAGAGCCTTGGTGACTGAAGAGAAGGAGCCAGAACAGAGGAAGAATCTATTTTGCACAAGGTGCAAGTGTGAAGACAAATGTTGTGATGTCATTATTGACAATGGGAGAACTAATAATCTGGTGTCAAAAGAGATGGTTATGAAGTTGAAGCTAAAAAGGGAAAGGCATCCACATCCATATCAGATTGCCTGGTTGTAGAAAGACTACAAAGTCTTGGTCAATGAGCAATGCCTAGTGAAGTTCAAGATCAGAAGCTATTGTGATGAGGTACTATGTGATATCACCCCCATGGATGCATGTCACATGTTGTTCGGGAGGCCATGGCAGTTCGATAGGCGAGTTGTACATAACGGCCATGCAAACACTTATTCCCTGATGAAGAATGGAGTTCGCCATAAGTTGAAACCCCTGAAGAAAGATGAAGAAAAGGTATGCAGTAGTGCTAGAATTTGTTTTGTTGATGGAAGGAAATTTTTAGAAGGCGTGAAGCATGAGCATATGTGTTATGCATTGATTCCTAGAATGGAAAAGGAAGATAGTGAGAAGGTGCCAGTAGAAGTTTTTGGACTATTGGATGAGTTTCAGGAGATTATTTATGATAACATACCTGAGGGTTTACCACCAGTGAGGAAGATCAGTCATTAGATTGACTTGATCCCTGAAGCCAGTTTGCCAAATAAGGCAGCTCATAGAATGACTCCTGAGAAAATGAGGAGCTTGAACAGACAAGTTTAGGAGTTGTTGAGAAAGGGTTTGATTCGGAGAGTCTAAGCCCATGTGCAGTACCTGCAATACTAGCACCGAAGAAGGATGGGGAGTGGAGGATGTGTACAGACTCCCAGGCCATAAGATAAGATAAATCAAGTACAGATTTCCCCTACCAAGGATGGATGACCTGATGGATTGCTTGAGTGGAGCTCAGTAATTCACAAAGATAGATATAAAAAGTGATATCACTAGATCTGGATTTGAGAGGGTGATGAGTGGAAGACTGCCTTCAAGACCAAGGAGGGCCTGTACAATTGGCTAGTCATGCCTTTTCGGTTAACCAATGCACCGAGCACATTCATGTGGCTCATGAATGAGGTACTGAAAGAGTTTCTGGGAAGTTTTGTCATTGTGTATTTAGATGATATTTTAATTTTCAGTAAGAACTTGGATGAGCATTTAATGCATATTCTTAAGGTTTTTGAGAAGTTGAGAGAGGAGAAACTATTGATAAATTTGAAAAAGTGTAGTTTTGTTAAAAGGAGTTAGTGTACTTGGGGTTTGTTGTCTCAATAGAGGGTCTGAAGATGGACCCAGAGAAGGTGAAGGCTATTTTGGAATGGCCTACCCCAAGAACTGCTACTAAGGTGAGATCTTTCCATGGTTTGGCCAGTTTTTATAGAAAGTTCATTAGAAACTTTAGTAGTATTTGTGCACCCCTAACTGAAACAATGAGAGGGGATAGAAAAGAGTTCAAGTGGAGCACTGGAGCAGCGAAGATTTTTGATCTATTGAAGCAAAAGGTGACAAAGCAACCATTTTTATCCCTCCCAGATTTCAATAAGGTGTTTCAAGTGGATTGTGATGCTAGTGGTTTTGCGATTGGAACAATGATGAGCCAAGAAGGTAAGCCCATTGCCTATTTCAGTGAAAAGTTAAATGATGCAAAGAGAAAGTATTTTGTGTATGATCAGGAATTTTATGCAATAGTTCAAGCACTAAAGAAATGGAGACATTATCTGTTGCCAAAGGAGTTTGTTTTATTTACTGATCATCAAGCATTACAGTACCTGAGTAGTCAAGGAAAATTAAACCAGAGGCATATGAAATGGGTAGAATTTTTGTAGAGTTATACCTTTGTTTTAAAGCATAGGAGTGGCAAGTCAAATAGGGTTGTAGATGCCTTAAGTAGGAGGAAAACATTGTTGACATAGATGCAGATTGAAGTGGTTGGGTTCAATGAACTCAAGATGTATCCTGAATATCTTGATTTTGCAGAAGCTTGGAAAGCTTGCAAGGAGCCTATTACAGTTGATAGGACGAAGTGGTTGGATTTCATAATCTAGGATGGCATGTTGTTTAAGGGAAGCCAATTGTGTATTTTTAGGAGTTCCATGAGGGAGAACCTGATAAAGGAGAAGCACAGTGGAGGAATGGCAAGACATTTTGGTCGAGATAAGACCATTGCCATTATCAATGAACATTATTATTGGCCTCAGTTATCACAAGATGTGAAGAAGTTTGTGCAGAGTTGTAGGGTATGTCAGATGGCTAAAGGAGTGAGCTAGAATACTGGGTTGTACCAGCCCTTACCTGTACCAGAGAGGTCATGGGAGGATATAAGTATGGACTTTTTTCTTGGTTTGCAAAGGACACAAAGAGGGAATGATTTAGTAGTTGTGGTAGTTGATAGGTTTTCGAAGATGGCACATTTCATCCCATGCCAGAAGACCCATGATGCAGTCCATATTGTTGACATATTCTTCAGAGAGGTGGTGAGGCTACATGGTTTGCCAAAGAGTATAGTCTCAGATTGTGACACAAAATTTGTTGGGTACTTTTGGAGGACCTTGTGGAAAAAGTTGAAGACAGAGTTGAAGTTCAGTTCTACACACCATCCACAAACTGATGGGTAGACTGAGGTTGTGAATAGAATTTTGGGTAACTTACTGAGATACTTGGTAGGAGATAAAGCCAAGGGATGGGACTTGATCTTACCCTAGGAAGATTTTGCTTACAATAATTCTGTCAACAGAAGCACTGGTAGATCACCATTCTAGATTGTGTATGGAGGTAGTCTCAGGACCGCTCCAGAATTGAGGAAGATGGACCAAGAGAAGAAGACAAGTGTTAAAGCCGAAGAATTTGTAGAGCACATCAAGAATATGTATGAGAAGGTAAGAGAACATATTAACCAGATGAATATGTAGTACAAGGCTAAGGCAGATCAAAAGAGGAGGTATAAGGAGTTTCAAATTGGTGATGAAGTGATGGTCCACTTGAAGAAAGAAAGGTTTCCAGTGGGAACCTATAACAAATTGAAGATGAAGAAGTTTGGTCCTTGTAAAATTTTGAAGAGGCATGAATCAGGGAATGCATATGAGGTAGAGTTGCCAGATGGAGTCAATATTTCCCTTGTGTTTAATATTTTAGATTTGACAGAGTATCATGAAGGTGGTGTAGAGGAAGTACCAACAATGGAACAGCGTGGCATTCTAGCACCTACTTCAGAGGAGGAGATTGAAGAAATCCTAGATAGCCATGTGGGAAGGAGTACAAGAAACAAGAAGTATGAAGAATATCTGGTGAAGTGGAGAGGAAGTCCTGTGAAAGATTCATCCTGGTTCTCTAAGGCATAGGTTGACTGCTTGGGTTTTCCTCAACCATCTGAGACGTGATGGGGTCACTTCTCAAATTACCCTGGGTGTTTGATGCAGGAGCATCCAGTGGTGTGAGGGCAATCTTGCATCACCCAAAAAGATTCTTTCCATTCATGTTGTTTTTGTTTTTTTTTTGTATATGTTTTTGCATTTCTGGATACCCTTTTCATCGAATAAGAGTTTCCAACTTTTAGAACTACTTTTCTGCTTTTTCTGTTCAACTGCTATTTTTAGTAGGTGGGAATTTTAAGGCATTGGAAGACAAAAATTTATGGGAAGGTTCATGATGGAAAAATAAGCACTTTGGCGAAATAATCATGTCAAGATCATTCACGGTTTGAAAGTTATTCAAGTTCCAGTTTCTACTTTTTGCCTTGAAAAACCTTCCAAGTCCAGTTTGAGGCACTAAACGGTCCCGTGCAGGCCCAGAAATTGTTGAAACTGGAAAAGTGGTTTTTTAGCGCGTTCTTCACTTGGAGACCTTTCTGACGGTGCAAACGGTTCAAAAAACGGAGTCCCAAATCAAAAGTTATGGCTTCGGAAGTTGGCCGATTTTTGGAAAATTGCCAATTTTCAAATTAGGACTCAATGTTTGAATTTCAAATTGTAATTTTGGTGCCTAACTACCAAAAATCTTATCTCGAATGTTGTTTTTGGCTCCAAACTAGAAAGGGGCTATTTATGGGCAAGTTTCTAATTTTTGTGTAACTTTTTGGGGGAAAGAGTTTGTATGCTGCAAAAAGGGGATTTTCTATAATTTTGTAATTTTTCTAAAACTTCTGTAATTTTGCCTGTATCACAGAGCTCGAGGATTTGTGATCCTCTACATGTAATAATTTCATATTATTGAATAAAAGATTATTCTCTATTATGTGAGTGTTTTTCTGTGTCTCGGGTTTGCTCCCTCGTCATATATGTAGTATTCCTCAATAAGAAAAGTTTATAGAATGAACCTCAAGAATCTTTAAGGAAAACAAGAGTCCTCAAAGGTTGATAGCTCGAGAGATAATACAATGAGGGTTGAGTGCTATATAGGAGCAACCCTAAATGGTAAAGGGATTAGATCATGACAAGGGTCAACATCACATGCGATGAGACATAATGATCTAATAATAGCTCTCTAGTTAACATAGTAAGTCACTCCTAAGTTTATCTTAAGTGCATGAGAATAACTTAGACTAATAATTAATTAAAGATTAATTAATTATTAGCTAATGCATGATTACTTTAACACACCCCCTTAAGATGAACTTAGGGAGTAGCTAAAAACCCTAGAAAGAGAATGCATGATGGTTCCCAACAAACAAGGTCTGGTTAGGTACCCATGTACAAACAAAAGATCTCTCACAACTGGAGAAAAAGGAGAAAACCATACTGTGAGAAAAATCCTCTTCAAAAGAGAAAGGAAAATGAAGGATTGAGAAATCCTCCAAATCAATGTGAAGGATTGAAAAGCCTCCAACTGAAATAATGTCCAAAAAAATGAGGAACATGCAGAACATCGCTAAAGCACGAAGAAGCTATAGAGTATTGTTGAAAGATGACTGATATGGTGTTGAAATGATGAACCTCCAAAAATGGGAATGCAAGAGTGTCCATATGGTAAATGACCCATCTCACTGAAATGCATGTAACTAGCTGTTGATGTCCGTTGCATCTGAAAGTACATAGGAACAAGAACTAGATACATAGACCACTCTAACATGAAAATAAGGAAGCATTAGCACCAATAGTAGAAACCCCTCCATAATGTTGAAAAGGGAGAGCCAAGATAGGTGCACTGAAACTGTATGAAACCAAGATGTGCATGTAGGAGAAACAACTTGCAAATAAAAGGGTGTGCAAACTAAGGCACACATGCATGAGGTAACAATCACTAGGATTCACTATTTTAGTGGAAGGGACACTCACTTGACAAAGGTGTTATGACCATCCAAAGAAAAAAATCAACCCCCCCATGGCACTTTATGTTGGAAATAGGATGCCATGTAATTGCAAATCCTAAACATTAATTATTTCATGTATCTCCTAGATTCTTGGAATGTGTTCAACAACACTAAGATTAGGATGAGATTAATATTTGATGAAATGATCATGATTATTGACATTTGTAATTAATTATAAATGTTAGGAGCATGTGAGGGCATCCATTGTGAGTTCCTAAATAATAGGGGCACATGGGGCACCCACATGGTAAGGTGACACTCACCTTAAGTTCAGTTAACTATTTAGAGTAAGAGATAACACTTTTGAATGCATGTAAAGATCCTAGGAGTTAGGGTTTGATGTTTTCATGCATGAAGTTTAGTTTAGTTTAGTTTAGTTTAGTTCAATTCAAAATCAGTTTAGTTTAGTTTAGTTCAGTTGTCTTTAGTTAGTTTTAGTTGTATGTTAGTTAACTTCAGTTAACTTGGAATGCATGGCTAATAACATTGAGTTGTATGACAGATAACAAGGACTACATCCAATTAACAGGGGATGACCATTCTTGCATGAATGGTGTTGAGTAAGTGATTTCAATTGTGCCCAAGATGCTTTCTTGGATTTACCTCTCTTGCATGATAAGATATTTCTAAAGGCTCAGTTAAGTAGGATTACTTTTGGGCACCATCTTTGAGGAAGAGCTTTGGAATTATCACCGAAGTGAAGGATGAGTTGTAGCTTCAGTTTGGGATGCCCAAATAGATGAAGCACATGTTCTAAGCTTTGTTTTTCATAGTAGAACTCAACTTGAAGCAATATGGCGTACCTTTTCTAAGGCTTGGGCGTGGGCATTGCAATTATCACCTTTTGGAGATTACAAGGTTGCTTATTGCCTCTATAGCTCATTCAAGTTGACGAGAGTTTTCATAATTATTATTTGCAGGTGTGAAGAATATTGGTAAAGTCAGAAGAAGCATTCTCAAGCAAGAATTGGAGCTATTGTATTTCAAAGATTGAATAATAGAATAATTCTTGGTGGATATTTTTCCTGAAAAGGTTTCTCCATGTTACATCTTGTGTAATCTTTCTAATATCTTGGCTAGTTCTTCTATCAACTTCTATCTACATTCTACAGTAGTAAAATGGATTAATCAAGATAATCACCCACAAAGAATATATGTAACAAAGAAAAAACTTGCTTAGATCAGCAATATTAAAGTTTTATAGAGTATTAACCTAAGTAAACACCTCATTTTTAAACACTTTATATCATAGTGTGAGTACAAAAGGCACAACGAGATGTGCAAAATCCCCCAAGAAGGTATACACTAGAATGACACTTTATCTTAGTGCATCTACAAAAGAGAACGTGCATAAAAAGATGTCTACAATACCCAAAAAGGATAAAATACTAGAAATACATATAGAATAGCCAAAATGAGTCATCTCACACAAACAAATAGTTTTTAGGAGCTAAAGTGTCCAAGTAATTCACTAGAATGTGTAAACACAAAAAAAAATGAATTAAATGTACGTGAAGAGAAATCTAGAAAAAGTGCATGGATGGCTATGAAGAGCTCTAAAATACCATCACAACGCCACTAGAATCACAAAAAATGGAGAAATAGGTCAAAAGTTATGAGCTCGAGATTGAAAAAGAAAAACCTCTAACTTCAATAGGCTGTAGAATGCACCAGTATAAAAAATAGGTGATGAGACCCACACCACTAGAAAGTTGGCGGAACCAGCGTTCCGATGATAGCTTGTTCACCAAAATCTGATACATTATGCCCAAGTCATGGCCAAAAGAAAAACACACCTTCTTTAGGGCATAAGGAGGGTTCAAAGGGGCCATGCAAGCCATCCATATTGCTAACGTCATGTTGACGTCAACATGACATTAGTGAATATTCCCTTAGCTAAAAAAAGTATGGTCCCTAGAAAACGTGCCGACTTTTTTTTATTCATCAAGAAATTGGTGGTTTTTAGAAAAATCTTCTGTTAGCCAAAGAAAAACATGGTCATTGCAATAAAAAATTTCATCATCAGTTAGAAGGAAAAACTGGTTGATAAATAGTGGTCACCCATATAAGCAAGAAAATGGCAAAAAAAACATCGGTCCTTATTTGTGGTAGCTGATGAAAGTTTCTGTTGTCAGGGAAAATGAGGGCCCATGGGTTGGGGAGCATTGATACCATGTTTGAATTGTGAAAAACACAAGCCACAGGATCAAACAATGAACAAAGACACCTTCCACACAAGAGATCTACAAACAATATGTGCAATATTCCTCAACAAGAAAAAGCTACAGAATGAACCTCAAGAATCTTTAAGGAAAACAAGAGTCCTCAAAGGTTGAGTGTTTAGAGATAATACAATGAGGGTTGAGTGTTATATAGGAGCAAATGGTAAAGGGATTAGATCATGCCAAGTTTCATCATCACTTGCAATGAGACAAAATGATCTAATAATACTCTCTAGTTAACATAGAAAAACACTCCTAAGTTTAGCTTAAGTGCATGAGAATAAATTAGACTAAAAATTAATTAATTATTAGCTAATGCATGATTACTCTAACAAAAACCCTAAAAAATACTACTCAAAGGTGTGTGTTCAATGGTGTCAAATCTAAGGATGAAAGCCCTATGCTTTATGGTGAGTTAGGGGACAAAAAAAACTTTAATTTTGCATGTCTAAGAATGAAACCTCTTTAACTAGAGAATGTTCTTAGCTAATGGTCTTAAGTGAGCTTATGGTCACACATTCCTACTACATTAACTTCATATGATTCACTATTATTGTGGGTCAAACACCATAGTTTATGCAAATGTACCTATTATAGTAATAGGATCTTTTGAGTGTACTTTCAATGTAATTTGTGTTGGTATCCCAAAGTATTGTAAATATTCTTGATCCATTTATTATAAGGCTTAATTATGGTATTTTTGGCTATGATTATTGTTGTACTAGTGGATTGTAATACATTTTAAATGCATTTAATATAAGTTAAAGTTTTATATTCTATTTCTCATCCTCGTGGGGCTCAATGTGTAAATTTAGGTATCCCTATTAATGTGTAAATCACAAATAGCTTTAGGTTGTTAGTGTGACTATAAAAGCTATGATGATCTAATTTTTTACGAGATAAGATTTTGTAGATTGACCCAATGTATATTTATATATTCATTCAACAAAAAATTCATAGGTTCCACTATTTGAGAGAGTAGGCATGTCAAAGTTTGGCACATTTTTAGTCTTAGAGCTCTCAAGAGACTTTATTGTATTGATGTAGCCCAAACAGATTAGGATGTATAGGAAGTGAAAGGATGTTACTAATTTAGTATTAACCAAACAACCCAGACATATTGGCAATATTTATTTGGTAAATCATAAAGTGTGGACACAAAATATTTCTTAGTACCCTTACTCGAAATAAAATTATTATTTTTACAACATTATGTTTGCTAGCATTACAATAAAAATGTTAGGAGTTGGAAAAAACCAATAGATACTTTTGTAGGTTTACCTAATGAATCATTGTAGGTTTACATTAAACGCCCATACATTATATAGTTTAAGAAAATAATCATGCTAATCTTTAAAGCACTTTTTGGTCTCAAGACTCTTAAGAGACTTTGTTAGACTAATGTAGCCCAAAATAATTAGGATTCAGGGATTTAAAATGATTCCTTTCATTAAAATTAATTATCCATCAAAGATGTGTTGGAGTAATTTTGTTGAATGCACAAGACAACTAAGAGGTGGGGTGAATCAATTGTACCTTAAAACTTGAAAACACTCATACACATTTAGATTCATTTTAATATCACAATGACGATTAGCTCACAATATAAAGAAATATCAACATCACATATAATAGGGCTCATTGCTAGAGGGATCACTATCCAAAGAAAGAAAAGCTCATGTTGCCAGAATAGAAAAGAAGATAGAGAAGAATGTTACATAGAGAAATCCATCTCAATACAACAAATAAATCCACCATAATATCATCAACACATTCACAACATGAATGAAGAATTGTAGACACCTTCTTCTCACTGCATCAGGTGATCTAACACATGAAAGCTCGCACTGCACTTTCCAAATTCACACTCTAACACTCTACAATTTGCATCATTCTCATCTCTCTTTTCTATCTCATAATCCCTCAACAACTCAACTCTTATTTATATCATCTTCAACCTTGAAACAATTTTCCAAGGTTGAGTAATCACATCAGCCATGCAAATTCAAATTAGGTTGGCACCAAAACACTTCCATGGTAGATAAAAGTGAAGGAAGACCACACCATTCCTTATTTGGGACCCAAATCTATAACACCATGCTACAACACACTTCTACAAACAATAAATATACACGGTAATTAGTGTAAACACCAAGGTTGGTTGTTACCCATGTAAACACCATTAAAATTTTAAGTACATGCTTCCTTTGATATTAAAACGCTTCATGGACAACAAATGTCACCTAAACATAACCTATAATATTCCACAAACACTCTGAAATCCAACAAAATCCTTCACAACAAATTTCACTTGAGAAATGTATACACCTAGTACACTCAAACAACTTTGCCATATACTACAACTTAAAAAGCCATCTTCTAAAGCACCAAACCTTGAACACCTTTGACTAAAGAAAGATACCAACACAATCAACACACTTTTAGACCCACAATACCTGAAATCGCTCTGTGGAGAAACGTGGAGCAAGAACATTTCTCCCAAACACTTCTGCAATACACTATTCACACACTGGTGAACACAACTTCTTCTACACAATGATCTAGCACACCAAATTTTGAATACAAAACCTTTGAAAACCTCTAGTCAACATATCAAAATGAATAGGTAGATCTTCAACCTAGAAGAAATGTGGGGCAACACCAAAACACTACTCTACAACCCAGAACAACATTGCAACAAACTGTTTCCTTTTTTATCAATTTTTCTCAAAATCACTTGAGAACCAAGCATTAGAGACACATCCTCATCACCTTCATCACTTCCTCATCACCACCAATCCAACTACAACATTGCAACTCAACCATATATCCATAGATAGAAGATTATCAAAGCAACAATAGAGGTTGACATCAGTAGCTTACTAATGACAACATAATACAACTAATCAAAGCATCATCAATGCAAAAATCTCCCCCAACAATGATTTCCTTCCTTCTCCTACAATTGACACTAATGACAACACAAGCTTGTTGACATCAATGACAACACCAATGCTCATATTTTTTTTAAAAAAATTATGCCACGAGGTATGGAATATGATCAATATATATCTCTTTCTCCCATTCTCTCTTCCTCTCTCTTTCTCACTATCTCCCCTTCTTACTCTCTATCTATCTTCCTATCTCTCTCTTTCTCTCTCTTTCTCTCCCTCTCTATCTATGTCTCTTTCTCTCTCCCACTCTCTTCCTCTATCCACATCTAACGTTGTAGTATGTTGTCCTATTGCTATCCAATTTTTTACACTTCTTTCGCCCACTTAGCTATGAAGGTATTTTTTCAAACAATTGGCAACCTTATTGATTTACATTCTTTACCATGTCATTTTAACCAATAGTTTTCTTCATGGTTTTAATGTTTTGTTTCATATTTGCAACGAATTGTAGAATTAAACATGCAACTCAAAATAAAGATTATCGAAGTACATATTCTTTCAATAATCGCATGAATACAAAGACTTGATCTAATTTACAAATAACACCATATTTTTCCATTAAAGAACTCAAATATTACAAACATATTATAAAATCATAATGGGTTGTTAAGAAATAAACATAATATGAACCTTCAGTAGATTCTTCCACTATAGAATGCCACACCCAACAAGAAAACCCAATGTCCAATGTATGAACAACAAATGAACAACAACAATGAACTTTGAGTTTGTAGTAGTCCAAAAAACACTAAAATAATATGCTCAGCAGAAGGACAAGTCTTAGAATTTAATCAACAACAACTAGACAAAAAAACCATGATCCAAGCTTTTAGAAAACTCCACGTCCAAGGCACAAATTTGTAACACATTGAAGTTAGAAACCCCAACGCCTAAGGCACAAGATGGTCATTCCATTCCATATCATTAATCCATAATTAAATATATACTTCAATCTCCAAATCGACCAGCATAAATAAATCATTCAAAACTTCAAAACACTAGCAAACTCCAAATAAAACTCTAGGAAAGGCATCCAACACCAAGAGTTTGCAATCAAACCGAAATGCTTGCAAATTTGTCTCTAAAGGGAATTTTACAAAAAAAATGAATCCAACTGTGAATGTGTTGTGAAATACCTATAAGATATCTCCAACAAATACTAGTAAGAGTATATTTTTCACTGTCGTAGTTAGTCTTCTTGAGGAGGGTTTTCATCCTTAAGAAGGCTAAGATGGACCAAGTCCAAATCTCCATAACCATGTAGGGTTTTCTTAGAGAGAAATATAAAAAATTATAAACTTCACATACCAAATGAGCCCTCCATCCCCCTTTTTATAAGCTTTTCAGGGAACTTTCTAGAAACTCCCCTTTAAAATCACTTTATTGATTTATTAAGCCTTTTAACTCCAAAAAGTGATTTAATTTACTTTTAAAACATTTATGGCACACAAAGTCACTTTTAAGCGTCTCGACATTTAAAACTTTTCGTTCTCTTTCCAAATAATAATTATAATTCATGTTTGGATGGAACCTGTGGTAGTTGTGGTGGTTTAGAACATTTGGAAAATTGAATCCACACATTAAACACAAATGTAATTAGAAATGAGTTTTGTCAATTCTAAGAAATAAAAATTAGTGGTATACAATTTTAAAATATGAAAAAGAGGCCCATAGGTGTAAATTAGTGAGGGAAGAAATAAGTGCATTAGAATTTATGGCTCCTTGAGAGAAGATAGTGTATGAGTGTGCAAGTTATACACATAGAGTTTGATGATTAGATGAAAATTTCAAATTATGTATGGATACATTTCTTCTTGGTACCATTATGTTCATTATATATTTTGTAGATAACTATGAAGTCTAATAATAGTACTACAACTCTATTTAGGTTCGCATATTTGTACATATAACATTCATTCATACATTTTGTAGCACAAAGAAAGATAGAAAGATATTGAGAGAGCATAATTTTTGTATTGGGGGATCATACATATTCTACAAAGTTTGTGCAAGGTTTATTTGGAATGTTCTATGGTAATTTAAGTAATAGGAATATCATCTTAGTCAATACATCATATGGTCATATAAGAATACATCACAATTCAATAATTTGTGATGTTCTACTAGTTGAATAGGATGTATAGGATGGAATCATTAGGTGACTTTGACCATATGTTAGATATAGTGCAACAAGATATTATATATGAACTATTTAATTAAAATTGACATTTTAGTTCCTTACATAGTTTTTTTGTATTATTTATTTCAATATTAACTTTTTTGCACAATTCAATATAGGTCATCTTTACATATTTATTAGATATGAATGAAATGAATGAAAAATAGATTATTATCTATCAAGATTTTGAGAAAAAAATTAATTGATAACCCTATCACAAAGAGAGAAGACCTTGAGTATCTTATAGGATCTATGGATGTTATCGAAACATGACTTCAAAGATACCAAATGAAGAATTCAAATGTGTGGTTATTCAAGGACTTTGACACATATAGGATAAAAGTTTATTAATTTCTAACCTTGTTCTTTCTTCCAACATTTAATTGATCAAATATTGGGGTAGACCATAGAATAAGAACTTGTGAAAAGGCTTGCGGGTTTGATCATGAAGAAATACTTGACATTATAAAAGGTAGAGAAGACTTTTATGTTTTATTGGATTTAATTGTTACAATGGAACACACATTTTATATTTTCTAATGTATATTGTCGAATTATTAAGTTTTATGTATTGAGTACATTTTTATTTTAGTCTATTTATTTATTGCTATTAATATCAATTTAGGTAAGTGGTACCAAGAAAGCTTCTACCTTCACATGGTTAGTGTTGTTAGTAGTGAATTGTATTCTTGAAGTGAATAAAATATCTCTCTTCACACATCTCTCCATTCCTTTCTCTCTATCATTATCTTTTTCACTCTCTTTCTATCCATCTCTATATTTCTCTTTGTCCCTCTCTATTTTCCTTTCTTCCTCTATCTCTCTCTACCTCTCTCTTTCATCTTCTCACTCTCTATCCCTTCTTTCTCCCCTCTCTCTCCCTCCCTCTCTATATCTATCCCTCTATCTCTCTACCTCTCTATCTCTCTCTTCCTCAACTCTCTCTCCCTTTATCTCTCTATACAGATATCTCTCTACCTTTGTATCTCTCTCTTGCTCAACTCTCTCTTCCTACCTCTATCTCTCTTTCAAATATCCCTCTCTTTCAACACACACTCTTTGTTTTAATCTCTCTCTATATATCTCTCATAGAAAGGTAGAGAGAAATATAAAGATAGAGAGATATAGAGTGACAGGAAGAGAAAAAGTGTATATGACTGAGAGGTTTAGAGATAGAGAGGAAGAGATAAGAAGGCAAGATAGAGAGAAATTTAGAGAGAGATGGAGGGAAAGAGAGATAGAGGAAGAGAGAAGGGGGGAGGGGGAGAGAGGTAGATAAGCATGGAGGGAAAGAGATAGAGAGAGGAATGGAGAAATATAGATTGAGAAGGAGATCAAGATAGAGGAAGAGATGGAGGAAGAGAGAAGGGGGAGGGATATGTGTGTGTTTGTTTATATATATATATAGAGAGAGAGGGGGGGATATGGAAGAAGGTAGAAAAGGGAAGGAGAGTGAGGGAGAGAGATGGAGAGAGGTAGAAATAGAGAGGAAGAAATATAGATGTAGAGATAAAGAGGGAAAGAGAAGAAGGGTGAGAGAAATAGGACATATAGAGGATGGAAAAAGTGGAAAGATATTTTTATTTCATTCCACATGACACCAAATGGGTAATACTAACATATCTAGGTTGGATAGTTAATGCTATGAGAGGTATCTTTTCATTGCCCATGCATAGAGAACATTTTGGGCTACATTATTTTGGTAAAGTCTCTTAAGATCCTTGAGACCAAAAATGTGACAAAATTTTGCATGCTTGTTCTCTCAAACCATTGCACTTATGGATGGCATCTCAACTTAAAGCTAGGAATTGGTTCAATATATAGTAGCCTCTCTCAACTCCCTCCAACTCCTTAATAGTTTCCTTGTAGGGGAAGTAATCATAATTATATAAAAGTTCCAATTTTATTGAATATAAGGGTGCTAGGAAAAATATTTTATGTTCCAACAACATTAAATAGATAACACCAACATGTCTAGGTTGGTTGGTAAATGCTACTTGAGATGTCATTTTCTTGCCCATGCATCTCAATCCTATTGTGATACATTTCTCCAACAAAGTCTTGTTGTGACCCCTCACAACACATCCCTCATTTCTGTCAAATTATGAACCCTTTCTTTTTCAAGTCTTGTTGAGTCACATTGATGACATCCCTCTTGCCCGTGGTTGCATGTGACTAGTTATTTTGGTACTTATGTTTTATTTGGTGAAATAGCACTTTGTTTCCACAATTTATATTTGTTGCATGTAGCCTTTCATTGCCTCAATTGGATCGTGTCACAAATTGCATTTAGTTTGCTAGTCATGATTTTGATGCATTGCCATCTTGTGCCTTTGTTGCACTTTGATTTTTTTGCGTATTGTATTTGTGATTATGTTGTAATCATTCTATGTTGTCACATATGCGTTGTTAGGTAATGCCAATTTTGTTTTGTCCTATTGTACTATCACATTGCATTTTGTCATTGTATCACACGTTTATCACTTGATCACATTATTATTGCACATTACATATCAATTTTGTGCAATGAATTATCAAATTGTTTAAACAATTCAAATTTTGATGTTAAAATATTTTCATTTAAACTTGTAAACACCTTTGTTAATTTTCAAAAAAATAAATTTGAAAGTTTAAAATTTCCAATTTCAATAAAATTTTCACCAAATAAAAATAAAAATTTAATGATAAATCTTCAATTTTAACATTTAAATTTAAATCTAAATAAACTTTATACTTTAATTTATGTTTTGCAAGTCAGAAATACGGCATAAGTTTGCGAGTCAAATCGCAAAGTCACGAATTATAAATATTTGTCATTTTGGGGACGAATTGTAAACGTTTACCATTTTCCAAGCAGTAAACGGAGAAATTTTTCTAGTTTTCGTCGTAATAAATTTCAAAAAGTTTTCTAATTTGTGGAATACATTGTGCATTTGCAACTTATTAAAAGTCTTTAGATTCCTATTTTTAAAGTCCTAATAATTCTTTAGAGTAGGAAAAAACAAAGCAAAAGTGATTCTATTGTTTTAGAGTTTAGTTTCTTTAAAATAAACTAATTTTAGAGTTTAGTTTCTTTAAAATAAACAAATTACAATGAGCAAGTTTTCAAATTTTTCATAATCAAAAGTTGTTTTTCAAGGTTTTTAAAGTAAATTTAACATTAGAAATTAATTTTAGGAAGTTGAATAAAGTTCGAATTAGAGACTATCAATGTATTCAAAAGGGAATTTAAGGTTTGCATTAGTTATCAGTGATAAATTTCATTAAATAAACATCTATGTACATGAACAATTCTCAATACTCACTAGGGGAGAGGACCCAGTACCTGAGCGTGTTCCAATAGTTGTTATAACATTTGTTGATTTAACGCCTAATTAACAATATTAGACCAATAGTTGTGACTTTAAAGTTGTTAGTGTTGATGATGACTACCCATAATTGAATGAAATGTATTCCTTAGATCTAAAAAGCAACAAATCATGTGATGCCACATCAATGCACTAATAAAACATGATTTAGTGCACAAGTATCAGCCTCAATTTCTTTTGGGCCTTTTTGGACAGCTCGACAAAAAAACATGTTGATATGACATCATATTTGATGATGTGGCCTTGGAACCTTAGTTATAAGCAAGGGACTTGCCAAGTAAGCTAATGCGAAAGATTGGGAGTCATTTGAAATTTTCACGTAGGATTTTGAGAAGCACAAGGTTAGGGTGCTCAACTTTCAGGACCTCTCCCCTACACCCCCTTGAAAAAATCTAAAGTGCTCTCCAATTGATGATTCTATGTTAGAGGCACTCAAGGACTCAATCCTCCAAGATCATCTACAAAGCCAAAAATAACCTTCTACAAAAGAGAAAAGAAAGAGCATAAAATTTTAATAATGGATGCAAAATAAGATTAGATCAAATGCGATTGATATGTAATACAATGGATTGCCATGGAACGATTCACAAATGAGAACCCCTGCGGATTATATTCAGGAATACGCCTGCCTAATAACCCAAGAACGCTGCAATTGTGTTATAAAAGTGTAATAATTTTTTTTAAAAGTAATAATACTGTATTAATTAATTGCATACATTCTTAGGTTAAACGACGTTACACTACTTTGAGTTTTCCTTAAGCGACTTAAGTATTTCGCATTGCACTTAATAATTCATAACATAAAATAAACATTGCATAAAGATAAATTTTCCATTCAAGATATAATGGAGTACAAACATTTTTCCATACATTGCATTGATAAGATATTACATTGCTCATCCATCTGATGAGGTAGTTCAAATAATAATTACAATTTTACAAAAGATCACCTCTTATACATTTGAGGGATGTTTTCATAACCATGTTTACAATATACAATGATGAAAGTAAAGAAGAAATCCAAGTGCGAGCTCTCCATCCATGAAGCGCTCGATGCTACAATCAAACTGGGGACCCAACGGAGTAAGGTGCACGTTCCACCCAACCATGTGGTACCCGTAGGTCCACCCCCCGTGCTAGGAGATAGTAATAGGGCTACCTAGACCAAATCTACTAACCCTAGACACTAGTACATACACACTATTGGTTACATTGCTTCCAGATTTGACAATTGATTTGAAACACAATCACAAGGTTTAACTGTTATTCTAGGTGGAGTGTCATCACAACGATGTAATGGTTACCCTGGTGTTTCTTCCTAGGTCCCGGCCCCCAATCCTTGGGTTACCCTGGTAACCTCTTACGAAACCCGGCCCCTATTACATGCAGTTGCGGAATCGAATGTCCCTTTAGTAAACGAGACAATGATTTGCCATTCCAGGCCTTCTCATCTTATACTCATGACTAAAGAAGCTCAAGATTCATAAGAGAGGCATGCATATCTTGTTACAAATTTTAATCTCTATCTAATGTGTCATTTAATTTTCACTAACTTAATTAACTGTTTGTAAGTTACCCTGACACCACTTTGTGTGTCGGCCCTTACAAACAGCCACTCCCCTAAACATAACAAGGTTTCTAGGTTTTCATGACTAGGGTTTACCAAATGCACAGTTTGCATCTCACATTGACAAATAAATCTTAACAGTATCAAACACCATGTTTAGCTCTTGTACAACCCCAAGTCAATAAGAAATACATCGAAAACAATAAAACCCCCATTTTCCCAATTCATTCTGGAAGACTTGAACAGTTTAAAACTTTCCCCGACTTGCCCAATCACAAAAGAAATAAAACGATTTTAAACAAATGGATATATTCTTCTACCATTTGGATACGCTAAATCCATATATATATATATATATATATCAATTTGATAACATTATATTTACAAATAAACTCAAGAAAATAACCATGTCAATTAAATCCATTTCTCTAATTTTCACAGTTTCACTATAAATTGTATTCTATTATTTTCTCAAATTTTAAAAAAAAGATAGAAAATATTAACATAAAAATATATTCAATTAAAACTTATTTATTTCCATAATATTTTCAAATATATATCTATATGAATATTTAAATTCTTAAACATATATACATATATTTATATATATACATATATATATATATATATATATATATATATATATATAAACAAATAAATGTAAATATTATAAATTAACTTATATTAAATAAAATTACGAATTTACCTATTCGTGAATTTTATTAGTAAATTTAAAAATAAACAAACAGAATAAATATACTTTACAATGGTAAGGCTACGGACTAATCCGTAGCCTTCCATTAAGAAGGTAGGTAGGGTTGGCACGAATTTGCTAAAGCACGCCATTTTAGATCACAGCAGCTTTGCCAGTCGCTACCAAAGATGCAATCGGGTGGGAGTGGTTTCGCCCTCCCCATAGTAAATAATTTTTTTTAAAAATAAAATTTACCGCGATTTCAAAAATCACATACCATAAACGTAATTACTTAACGGATTTCGGGTGACGATTTTAATTTGTTTATTTATTTATTTATTTTGAAACAACAAATAACCATATACATATATATATAGATATAAATATATTTATGTATATACATATTTTAAATCGCTAATTAAGATATATGGATACAAAAATTTTAATCAAATTTTCTATTAAACACACAAAGAAATTTTCACTCTCAAGATTTATTCACAATTTTAAAAATCTCAATACAGTGGGATTTTTAAATTTTTTTTGTTTTTTCCAAATGCTAAATCATTTTCTTCCTGAATATTTTCTTTTAAAAAAAAACAAAAACCCTCAATTTTAAATCCCAAATTTAACAGACATCTTTAAAATAAAATTCATAACAGAGAATTAATAGATTTCTTCAACAGAGAATATCAAACCCCTATTCTTTTCCAAGTTTTAAAAGAAAAATAACACAGTAATCTTTCAGAGATCTTTTTCAACAATTTAGTAAAATTTTCAAAACTTCCGAGAAGATTACAGGAAATGCATTCAATATTTTTTTTTAAAAACTTTCTAAAGAAAAGAAATTTAACCAGCAAGTAGAATACCTGTAACTGCCTGTAGGAGTATCTTTTGCCTGTAACGTGCAAGATCTTCTTTAAAAAGATTTTCTCCAAATCCAAGAAAGCTTGTCCAACCACCAAGAAGATCTTCCACAAGAAAATAACAACCCCAGAGAGGTAACAAATTCTTAAGAATATTACTAGAAAATTCACAGTCAAAGGATTTTTTTTTTTAACAAGTGCCCTTATAATTTCCCCGTGAGGAAATTGAATAGCCTCTGTCAATTTTCCCGAGATCCACAATAACCTCCCCGTAACCAAATTCCAACAACCTCATAAAAGCACTGGCACACTTGTCGAGAAGAGGTTATCAAAATATCTTCTCTTTCTCGGCAAATTTTGCCAATTAATTTTTTTGCATGCGATAATTATTTATTTAAATTTAAAATTTGAAAAACAAATCTTCAAACCACATGCATTTTATATAAATTATATTTTACTTTCTAATTCACATGCATCTTAATTTTAATTTATTTTCTAATTTTCTAATACATTTAAATAAAATATAATTTATGCACTTAATAATTTAATCTAATTAATTAATTTATTTAATTAAATAGTTAAATCCTTTTAAGACCAACTATTTAACTAAATAAACTAACTAATGTATTAAATAACCAAGTAAATAAATTTCAATCATATTTAAATATTAATTTTATAATAATAAATAAAACACAATAACAAACATTAAAACATAAGAAAATTTACCTTTTCAAAAACGATTTAGCCAACAGAAACACATTACAACCTATGACTCAAAACTGAAAACTGACAATGTACTAATACTAAGGTTAGAGACTGGACTAGGATAAACCTAACTACTATCTCCCGGTCAATATTTTCATTGAGTCTTGACACGCTCAGACCTGATTACACAGGTGGAGTCGGTGTCATGTACCTGCAAATCCTGCAACCGAGCAAACAACATGCATACATGTATATATATAAAAAGCAGTAATCAGGCACACTGTGTAGAGAAAATCACAGATATCGCAGGGCACTCACAAGCGAGTGATGCGATTCTGTTCTCCACACCAATACACTCACAGAAAACTGACTAAATACATGTTGTTAGTCCATCATAAACATGTGCATATCCATAAACAACTAAAAGTAAACATCTACACTAAATCATATCATGTCTGAAAACAATAATCATCAAACAAATAACATCATGTCACAGAATAATCCACCATCGCTCAAAACCAGCGATCAAAGTATCCAACAAAACATCATAGGTCTAACAAAGATGAAAAAGTATCAACAAAACATAAGCATAAATGGAGGGTACTACATCCCCCTAGGATCGCTTGTTCTCGAAGCTTGCTAACAAATAGGGATAAGTCTCTCATGCTGTCGCGATCCTCCAGAAATGGGTTCTCATAGCTAGATCCTATTGACTCACCATCAACGCCTTCTAATTCCCTCAGGAGACCGAAAGGCCCCGGCAGTATCAAGAATGGCCACGGGCTCCAAATCCAAACGCCTGGCCCCACCAACGCATTCCAATCAAGTACATGAGATATGTCGATGATATGGTTCAAGTACCGACACATGAAAACATCATGAATACTTAGACAAACCGGTGGTAAGGCTATCGATATGCCACTTTAATTCACCTCTCTCTAAGATCTCAATGGTCCCAAGAAACGAAAAGTGCTTAGAGCCTTTTCCATAATGGATTGGACTCTTCACACTCAAGAAACACTCTATCACCAATGAATCAAGCCGACACTCCTATACATTCCATACTTTTTTGCCTATCCCGAAAGGTAATCAAATGCTCTCTAATACTTGGCCAACCTCGCTCCATGTCCGGGCAAGCATCTCAGTCCGGGTACCTCTATCCTCAAGTCGATCCCAACTAAGTGGGAGGCGACAAGGACTAATGATAATGCCTGATATGGTGGCATACCCATAGAACTCTGATATCCATTGTTATAAGCGAATTCTACTAAGTACAAGTAATCCTCCCAACGTGATTGTTGGTCCATTACGTACATCCTAAGCATATTCTCTAATATTTGGTTAACTCTTTCAGTTTGACCATCAGTTTGAGGATGATAAGCTAAACTAAAGTTCAACTGTGTACCTAATGCACGTTGCAATGACGTCCATAAGGCTGAAGTGAATACAGGATCTCTATCAGATATGATCCTACAAGGAATTCCATGTAACCTAACGATGTCCTCCATGAAAATTCTAGCTACAGATGAAGCATTATATGATGAACGTACAGGTGAAAAGTGAGCTACTTTAGTCAAACGGTCAACAGTTACCATAATGGCATCATGTCGACGTGATGATGTAGGTAACCCTACAATGAAATCGATGGATATAATATCCCATTTCCATTTGGGAATGAGATGTGGCTGCAATAATCCAGCAGGATGATGATGCTCAGCTTTAACACGCTGGCATTCAAGACATCTCGATACGTAGTCAGCAATATCTCGTTTCATACCAGGCCAGAAATACAATTGCCTAAGATCGGCATGCATTTTCTTGACACCAGGGTGAGCTGAATACGGAGCTCTATGAGCTTCAGTCATGATTAATGTACGAAGACTCTCTACATGAGGTACATAGATGCGACCTAAATTTCATAATATACCATCCGATTCTAGGACATAACCTTCAAATCGACCTTCTAAAGGTCTACCCGATTCAATCTCTGACTTCACTTCCTGATATAATCTATCAGTAGGAAGTGCAGCTACTATTTGACCTCTCAAATCTACCTCAAGAGTAGTAGCAGAGATCTCATGTCGACGTCGGCTAAGAGCGTCAGCCACTACGTTCTCTTTGCCTTGAACATACTTTACTTCAAAATCGTATTCACACAAGAACTCCATCCACCGTCTTTGCCTTGCATTCAAGTTAGGTTGCGTAAAGATGTATTGCAAACTACGGTGATCAGTATGAAGTTCGAAGCGATGACCTAAAAGAAAATGTCTCCAACGAACTAATGCATGCACTACCGCAGCTAGTTCTAGGTCATGAGTAGGATAGTTTAATTCGTGGTCCTTGAGTTTATGAGACTCATAAGCAACCACACGCCCATCTTGCATCAAAACTGCTCCCAAACCCTCTAAAGATGCATCCGCACAAACTACGAAATCCTTAGTAGGATCAGGAACAATGAGTATAGGCGCATTAGTTAGCTTTTCTTTAAGAGTCAGAAAAGCCAACTGACACTGTTCTGTCCAAACAAACTTCTTCCCTTTCCTCTGAAGAGAAGTAATAGGATGACCTATCCTAGAAAATCCCTCTACAAAACGTCTATAATAGCCAGCTAGTCCCATAAAACTACGAACTTCACCTACATTAGTAGGTGTGGGCCAGTCTACAATAGCTTAGATTTTTGAAGGATCCACAGCAATACCTTTTCCAGATATCACATGTCCAAGGTATTTAATTTCAGGTTGAAAGAAGTCACACTTCTTCAGGTTTGCATACAATTGATTTTCTCTTAAGCATTGCAACACCTGTCTCAAGTGTTCTTCATGTTCCTTCATGTTCCTCGAATAGACTAAAATGTCATCGAGAAATACCAGGACAAAGCGATCAAGGTATGTATGAAATACACCATTCATCAAACTCATGAATATAGATGGTGCGTTCGTTAACCCAAATGGTACCACTGTGAATTCGTAGTGCCCATAACGAGTTCGAAAAGCAGATTTATGAATGTCTGCTTCAGCTATACGCAATTGATGATAACCGGATTTCAAATCGATTTTGGAGAACACATTAGCTCCCTTAACTTGATCAAAAAGATCATCGATTCTAGGCAAAGGATAACGGTTCTTAATCATAACCTTGTTCAATTGACGATAGTCAATGCACAACCTAAGAGATCCGTCCTTCTTCTTTACGAAGATGACAGGTGCTCCCCAAGGGGAAACACTTGGACGAATAAAACCCTTTTCTAAAAGTTCCTGTAACTGAATACGAAGTTCCTCCAACTCCTGAGTCGTCATTCTATAAGGAGCTCTAGATATAGGCTCAGCTCCAGGAATTAGGTCAACTCTAAAGTCAATATCCCTTTTCGGTGGCATTCCAGGAATGTCATCGGGAAACACATCTGTGAATTCCCTAAGAATAGGATGATCATCAAGAGATACCTCTCGACTCTCACCCTCATCTAAATCAATAACTGTTGTTGCAAACAGTTGACATCCCTAACGAAGACATCTCTTTAATTGCATAGCAGATATCATCCAGAAAGAGATAGGTCTATGAATACCTACGATTTCCACTTTCACACCTAAATCATCAATGCAACTAACTGTCTTAAGTTGACAGTCAATTACAGCATGATAAGATGCTAACCAATCCATACCTAGTACTATGTCGTACGATCCTAAGGGTGTAACATATAAATCTACTGATGTAGTTAACGTACCAACTTTAAGTTCACAGTTATGTACTAAGTTTTCTACTGCTACTTTCATCCCTGAGGGAAATTCAACTTTGCTACTTTACCATCTTTGCTTTTACTTAGCCACAAGACCGCTAAATCTACCAACAATGGCTCTAAGGCGGGAAATAAAGGAGTCAAGAGTCTAATCAAAAGTATAGATACATTAACACCACTTAACTTACCTGGAAGCCACCACCGTGATTCTCGGGTGTAGGGATCGGCTTCGGCCATTACCGTGACATAACATGTGCACGCCCCGCATCGCCTTCACCGTAGGCTCTCTGAACCGTAGGTCGAGGCCCATAACCGCAGGAACCTCTCAATGACATCGCCAGCTATGTGCCCATGTCGCTTCACATGAATAACAACTGCGACCAGGTTTCTACCAAATCCTCTGCCACCCGAAGGTGCATTGGACTGCTGAAAACTACCCCTACTGACGGTAGACTGAGCAGTCTGCGCAGGCTGATCCTACCTATTGCACTTGTTGCACCACCAGTTACGACCCTTTCCTGTTTGAGGACTATTTTGTTGTTGTGGTTGAGGGTTATTGTTCTTTTGAGGTGTTCTTTGTTGTTGTTGCTGCCCACCCTTTGTGGGAGTCTGTTGGTTCTTGGAAGAGCCACCTGTCTGTGCCTGTCCACCCCGTGGACTAAAACCTGCTGCAGGAGCACTCCCAATCTGCACTCCTGTGTGCCCACCTAAAGCCATAATAAGGTTCTCCTCTACTATATGAGCCTTCTCCACCGCGACTTCCATAGTCTTGGCTCAAAGACTCAGACACCACCACTGATGCAGGCATTCAGACCCCTGATAAAGTGTTGTACTAAGCATAGGTTCATCATCGCCAATACCAACATACTGCTTGAGTTCATAGAATCTACGTTCGTATTGCTCTACAGAAAGAGCTAACTGGCGTAGATCATGGAACTCGTCAGCCCTACGCTGCCTCCAGTGTTCCGAAAGGAACCGAGCTCTAAACCTCTCGAGAAACATCTCCCAAGACATAGAACCAATATCTATATGGAGCTTCTGCTCCTCTAGGCGCCACCATGTAGAGGCGAATCCTCTCAAGTGCATAATAGCGCATCTGGCACGGGTATTGCTACCGTAAGGGTGCATGGAAAAGCATCTACCCAAATCCAGTAGCCAGGTCTCTGCCTCTAAACCTCCTCCTGAACCATCAAAGGTAGGAGGACGTGCTCTCAATAAATCCCTCATATGACCAGCAATGATAGCATCCTGATGTGCTGGGTCATCTACTCTCCTAGGGGATCTATCTCTCTCTCTCACAACCTCCTGCTCATCTACCTGTCTAGGTCCAAGACGAGCTAGGACCTCCTCTAAAAGTGGACGTATCTGAGAACCCTCTACTGCTGACTGTTCAGGATTCTGACCCTCATTTCTCTGACCCATCTGATCCGCTTGGTCACTATGGTGAGGGCTAGGAGGGGGAGTAACTCCGAGTGGGATTGGCCCACCTGGCCCACCTCTACCTCCTACCATGACCTCTTTCCTCCTCGCCTAGGCATTACCATGTTCCCAGATCATAACAATTTCGGTCTTAGATACTATTCAACCAAGGTTATCGGGCTAAGTGACACCACGCACTCAGGGTCAACCTCGATGGGCCTAGATTACCCAGAGCCAGCCCAAAGGTTTGTAACTCGCTCGATACTATCTATAATGCCCCGTCTTAATAACCTAAGAACGTTGCAATTGTGTTATAAAAGTGTAATAATTTTTTTTTAAAAGTAATAATACTGTATTAATTAATTGCATACATTCTTAGGTTAAACAACGTTACACTACTTTGAGTTTTCCTTAAGCGACTTAAGTATTTCGCATTGCACATAATAATTCATAACATAAAATAAACATTACATAAAGATAAATTTTCCATTCAAGAAATAATGAAGTACAAACATTTTTCCATACATTGCATTGATAAGATATTACATTGCTCATCCATCTGATGAGGTAGTTCAAATAATAATTACAATTTTACAAAAGATCACCTCTTCTACATTTGAGGGATGTTTTCAAAACCATGTTTACAATACACAATGATGAAAGTAAAGAAGGAATCCATGTGCGAGCTCCCCATCCATGAAGCTCTCAATGCAACAATCAAACTGGGGACCCAACAGAGTAAGGTGCACGTTCCACCCAACCATGTGGTACCCGTAGGTCCACCCCCCGTGCTAGGAGATAGTAATAAGGCTACCTAGACCAAATCTACTAACCCTAGACACTAGTACATAAACACTATTGGTTACATTGCTTCCAGATTTGACAATTGATTTGAAACACAAACACAAGGTTTAACTGTTATTCTAGATGGAGTGTCATCAAAACGATGCAATGGTTACCCTGATGTTTCTTCCTAGGTCCCGGCCCCCAATCCTTGGGTTACCCTGATAACCTCTTACGAAACCCGGCCCCTATTGCATACAGTTGCGGAATCGAATGTCCCTTAAGGAAACGAGACAACGATTTGCCATTCCAGGCCTTCTCGACTTATACTCATAACTGTAGTAGCTTATGAGTCATAAGCGAGGCATGCATATCTTGTTACAAATTTTAATCTCTCTCTAATGTGTCATTTAATTATCACTAACTTAATTAACTGTTTGTAAGTTACCCTGACACCACTTTGTGTGTCGGCCCTTACAAACAACCACTCCCCTAAACATAACAAGGTTTCTAGGTTTTCATGACTAGGGTTTACCAATGCACAGTTTACATTTCACATTGACAAATAAATCTTTACAGTAACGAACACCATGTTTAGCTCTTGCACAAACCCAAGTCAATAAGAAATACTTCAAAACATTAAAACCCATTTTCCCAATTTATTCTCGAAGACTTAAACAGCTTTAAAACTTTCCCTAATTTGCCTTAAATCACAAAAGAAATAAAATGATTTTAAACAAATGGATATATTCTTCTACCATTTGGATACGCTTAAATCCATATATATATATCAATTTCCATAACATTATATTTACAAATAAACTCAAAAATAACCATGTCAATTAAATCCATTTCTAATTTTCACAAGCCACTATAAATTGTATTCTATTATTTTCTCAATTTTTTTTAAAAAAAATAGAAAATATTAACATAAAAATATATTCAATTAAAACTTATTTATTTCCATAATATTTTCAAATATATATCTATATGAATATTTAAATTCTTAAACATATATACATATATTTATATATATACATATATATATATATATATATATATATATATATATAAACAAATAAATGTAAATATTATAAATTAACTTATATTAAATAAAATTACGAATTTACCTATTCGTGAATTTTATTAGTAAATTTAAAAATAAACAAACAGAATAAATATACTTTACAATGGTAAGGCTACGGACTAATCCGTAGCCTTCCATTAAGAAGGCAGGCAGGCTGCTGGTATGCAGCCTTGCCAGGCTGCGCCCAGCATGCAAACCGGTGGGGAGGGTTTCGGCCCTCCCCCATAGTAAATAATTTTTTTTTAAAATAAAATTTACTGCGATTTCAAAATCACGTACAACCGTAAACAGAATTACGGACGGATTTCGCACGATTTTAATTTGTTTATTATTATTATTTTTTTTGAAACAAACAAATAACCATATACATATATATAGATATAAATATATTTATGTATATACATATTTTAAACCAGTAATTAAGATATGGATACAAGTAAATTTTAATCAAACTTTCTACAACACACAAAGAAATTTTCAATTTCTGAAGATTTATTCACAATTTTAAAATCTCAATACAGGGATTTTTTTTAAAAAAAAAATTTCCAAATGCTAAATCATTTTCTTCCTAGATATTTTCTTTTAAAAAAAAACAAAAACCCTCAATTTTAAATCCCAAATTTAACAGACATCTTTAAAATAAAATTCATAACAGAGAATTAACAGATTTCTTCAACAGAGAATATCAAACCCCTATTCTTTTCCAGTTTTAAAGAAATAACACAGTAATCTTTCAGAGATCTTTTTCAACAATTTAGTAAAATTTTCAAAACTTCCGAGAAGATTACAGGAAATGCATTCAATATTTTTTTTTTTAAAACTTTCTAAAGAAAAGAAATTTAACCAGCAAGTAGAATACCTGTAACTGCCTGTAGGAGTATCTTTTGCCTGTAACGTGCAAGATCTTCTTTAAAAAGATTTTCTCCAAATCCAAGAAAGCTTGTCCAACCACCAAGAAGATCTTCCACAAGAAAATAACAACCCCAGAGAGGTAACAAATTCTTAAGAATATTACCAGAAAATTCATAGTCAAAGGATATATTTTTTTTAACAAGTGCCCTGATAATTTCCCCGTGAGGAAATTGAATAGCCTCTGTCAATTTTCCCGAGATCCACAATAACCTCCCCGTAACCAAATTCCAACAACCTCATAAAAGCACTGGCACACTTGTCGAGAAGAGGTTATCAAAATATCTTCTCTTTCTCGGCAAATTTTGCCAATTAATTTTTTTGCATGCAATAATTATTTATTTAAATTTAAAATTTGAAAAACAAATCTTCAAACCACATGCATTTTATATAAATTATATTTTACTTTCTAATTCACATGCATCTTAATTTTAATTTATTTTCTAATTTTCTAATACATTTAAATAAAATATAATTTATGCACTTAATAATTTAATCTAATTAATTAATTAATTTAATTAAATAGTTAAATCCTTTTAAGACCAACTATTTAACTAAATAAACTATCTAATGTATTAAATAACCAAGTAAATAAATTTCAATCATATTTAAATATTAATTTTATAACAATAAATAAAACACAATAACAAACATTTAAAATTAACCAAAATTTATCTTTCAAAAATGATTTAACCAACAGAAACACAATACAACCTATGACCCAAACTGAATACTAACATTGTACTAAATCTAAGGTTAAAGATCGGACTAGGATAAACCTAACTACTATCTCCCGTTCAACATTTTCCATTGAGTCTTGACACGCTCAGACCTGATTACATAGGTGGAGTCAGTGTCATGTACCTGCAAATCCTGCAACTGAGCAAACAACATGCATACATGTATATATATAAAAGCAGAATTAGCACACCGTATGAGAAAATCACAGATATTGCAGGGCACTCGCAAGCGAGTGATGCGATTCTTTTCTCCACACCAATACACTCACAGAAAACTGACTCAATAAATGTTGTTAGTCCATCATAAACATGTGCATATCCATATACAACTAAAAGTAAACATCTACGCTAAAACATATCATGTCTGAAAGCAATAAACATCACACAAAGTAACATCATGTCACAAAATAATCCATCATCGCTCAAAATCAGCGATCCAAGTATCCAGAAACAAATATAAGTCTAACAAGATGAAAAAGTATCAACAAGAAAACATAAGCATAAATGGAGGGGTACTACATCCTCCCCCCTAGATCGCTTGCTCCCCGAAGCCGCGAACAAATAGGATAAAGTTCCTCATGTTGTCGCGATCCTCCTGTAGCAGAAGCCTCATAGCTAGGATCCCATTGGACCCTCACCTGATCAACATCTCGACCCCTGAGACCGAGCGTATGGTGCTATAGAATGGCCATGGGCTCCAAAGCCAGCTGCCCGTCCTCTACCTGTAACGCATTCCAATCAAGTACATGAGATATGTCGGGATGATATGGTCTAAGTACTGACACATGAAAAACATTATGAATACAAGACAAACTGGGTGGTAAGGCGAATCGATATGCCACGGGACCAATTCTCTCTAAGATCTCGAATGGTCCGACAAAACGAGGCGCAAGCTTAGATCCTTTTCCATAATGGATTGGACTCTTTTGCAGTCGCACTCAAAGAAATACTCTATCACCAACAACAAACTGTCGATCAATTTTGGCGCGATCGGGCATACTTTTGCCTATCCCGAAATGCAATCAAATGCGTTTCTAATAATGGCCAACTCCGTTGTTCCATGTTCAAGCATCTCAGGTCCAAGTAACACTCTATCCTCTAGTCGATCCCAACTAAGTGGAGTGCGACAAGGACGACCGTATAATGCCTGATATGGTGGCATACCTATGGAACTCTGATATCCGTTGTTATAAGCGAATTCTACTAAGTACAAGTAATCCTCCCAACGTGATTGTTGATCCATAACATACATCCTAAGCATATCTTCTAATATTTGGTTAACTCTTTCAGTTTGACCATCGGTTTGAGGATGATAGGTTGAACTAAAGTTCAACTGTGTACCTAATGCACGTTGCAAGGAAGTCCATAAGGCTGAAGTGAATACAGGATCTCTATCCGATATGATCCTACGAGGAATTCCATGTAATCTAACGATATCCTCCATGAATATTCTAGCTACCGATGAAGCATTATATGATGAACGTATGGGTGAAAAGTGAGCTACTTTAGTCAAACAGTCAACAGTTAGCATAATGGCATCATGTCGACGTGATGACGTAGGTAACCCTACAATAAAATCAATGGATATAATATCCCATTTCCATTTGGGAATGAGATGTGGCTGCAATAATCCAACAGGATGATGATGCTCAGCTTTAACTCGCTGGCATTCAAGACATCTCGATACGTAATCAGCAATATCACGTTTCATACCAGGCCAGAAATACAATTGCCTAAGATCGGCATGCATTTTCTTGACACCTGGATGAGTCGAATACGGAGCTCTATGAGCTTCAGTCATGATTAATGTACGAAGACTCTCTACATGAGGTACATAGATGCGATCTAAATGTCGTAATATACCATCTGATTCTAGGACATAACCTTCAAATCGACCTTCTAAAGGTCTACCCGACTCAATCTCGGACTTCACTTCCTGATATAATCTATCAGTAGGAAGTGCAAATACCATTTGACTCCCCAAATCTACTCTAAGAGTAGTAGCAGTGATCTCATGTCGACGCTGGCTAAGCGCTATTTACCACTATGTTCTTTGCCTCAACATATTTTACTTCAAAATCGTGATTTTCACACAAGAATCCCATCCACCGCCTTTGCCTAGCATTCAATTTAGGGTTATGAAGATGTATTTGCAAACTACGGTGATCAGTATGAAGTTCAAAATGATGACCTAATACGAAATGCCTCCAACGAACTAATGCATGCACTACTGTTGCTAGTTCTAGGTCATGAGTAGGATAGTTTAATTCGTGGTCCTTGAGTTTGCGAGACTCATAAGCAACCACACACCCATCTTGCATCAAGACTGCTCCCAAACCTTCTAAGGATGCATCCGCACAAACTACGAAATCCTTAGTAGGATCAGGAACAATAAGTATAGGCGCATTAGTTAGCTTTTCTTTAAGAGTCTGAAAGGCTAACTGACACTGTTCCGTCCAAACAAACTTCTTCCCTTTCCTCTGAAGAGAAGTAATAGGATGACCGATCCTAGAAAAACCCTCTACAAAACGTCTATAATAGCCAGCTAACCCCATAAAACTACGAACTTCACCTACATTAGTAGGTGCGGGCCAATCAACTATGGCTTGGATCTTTGAAGGATCCACAGCAATACCTTTTCCAGATATCACATGTCCAAGGTATTTAATTTCAGATTGAAAGAAGTCACACTTCTTCAGGTTTGCATACAATTGATTTTCTCTTAAACATTGCAACACCTGTCTCAAGTGTTCTTCATGTTCCTTCATGTTCCTCGAATAGACTAAAATGTCATCGAGAAATACCAGGACAAATCGATCAAGGTATGTAAGAAATACACCATTCATCAAACTCATAAATACTGAAGGTGCATTCGTTAACCCAAAGGGTACTACTGTGAATTCGTAATGCCCATAACAAGTTCGAAAAGTAGTTTTATGAATGTCTGCTTCAGCTATACGCAATTGATGATAACCGGATTTCAAATCGATTTTAGAGAACACATTAGCTCCCTTAATTTGATCAAAAAGATCATCGATTCTAGGCAAAGGATAACGATTCTTAATCGTAACCTTGTTCAATTGACGATAGTCAATGCAAAGCCTAAGAGATCTGTCCTTCTTCTTTACGAAGATAACAGGTGCTCCCCAAGGGGATACACTTGGACGAATAAAACCCTTTTCTAAAAGTTCCTCTAACTGAATGCGAAGTTCCTCTAACTCCTGAGTCGTCATTCTATAAGGAGCTCTAGATATAGGCTCAGCTCCAGGAACTAGGTCAACTCTAAAGTCGATATCCCTCTTCGGTGGCATTCCAGGAATGTCATCTGGAAACACATCCGCGAATTCCCTAAGAATAGGATGATCATCAAGATATACCTCTCGACTCTCACCCTCATCTAAATCAGTAACTGTTGTTGCAAACATTTGACACCCCTGACGAAGACATCTCTTTAATTGCATAGCAGATATCATCCGTAAAGAGATAGGTCTTTGAATACCTACGATTTCCACTTTCGTACCTAAATCATTAATACAACTAACTGTCTTAAAATTGACGGTCAATTCTGGCTTATGATGAGATGCTGTGAAAATCCATACACCAAGCGCTATAATAAATGCGAACCTAAAGGAGTAACGTACAAATCTACAAAGGTAGCTAACGCACCTATTTTAAGTTCACAGTTATATACTAAGTTATCTACTGCTACTTTCACCCCTGAGGCGAATTCAACTTGCCATTTACCACCTTGTTTAACCGCCACAAGACCACAACGGTCAACAATGGACGGTGAAATAAAGGAGTCAGTGGCTCCAGAATCAAAAAGTATAGATACATTAACACCATTTAACTTACCTGAAGATTCGACCACCGTATTCTGGTGATCAGCCTGGCGGTCATTAACCGCTGCATAAACTGTATGTGCACGTCCTGTATCGCCCACCGTAGGCTCTGAAACTGAAGGTCGAGGTCCATAACTAGTAGAGCCTCTCATTGGACACTGCCTAGCTATGTGCCCATGCTGCCCACAAGCATAACAACCTGCACCTGTGCCTCTACCAAATCCTCTGCCACCCGAAGGTGCATTGGACTGCTGAAAACTACCCTAACGGCGGTGGGCTGTACGCACGATAGGTGATCACGCCTATTGAAACTGTTGGCCACCGGTCCCCGACCCTTTCTACGGGGACTATTTTGTTGTTAGGGTGAGGTTATTATTTCTTTTGAGGGGTGTTTACGTTGCTGCCCACCCTTTGTGGGTGTCTGTTGGTTCTTGGAAGAACCACCTGTTTGTGCCTATCCACCTCGTGGACTAAAACCTGCTGCAGGAGCACTCCCAATCTGCACTCCTGTGTGCCCACCTAAAGCCATAATAAGGTTCTCCTCAACTATGCGAGCCTTCTCCACTGCGACTTCCATAGTCTTTGGCTCAAAGACTCGGACACCACCACTGATACGGGCGTTCAAGCCCCTAATAAAATGTTGCACTAGCATAGGCTCGTCATCGCCAATACCAGCATACTGCTTGAGTTCATAGAACCTACGTTCGTATTGCTCTACAGAAAGAGCTAACTGGCGTAGATCATGGAACTCATCAGCCCTACGCTGCCTCCAGTGTTCCGAAAGGAACCGAGCTCTAAATCTCTCGAGGAATATCTCCCAAGACACAGAACCAATATCAATGTGGAGCTTCTGCTCCTCTAGGCGCCACCATGTAGAGGCGAATCCTCTCAAATGCATAATAGCGCACCTGGCACGGGTATTGCTACCATAAGGGTGCATGGCAAAGCATCTACCCAAATCAAGTAGCCAGGTCTCTGCCTCTAATCCTCCTCCTGAACCATCAAAGGTAGGAGGACGTGCTCTCAATAAATCCCTCATATGACCCGCAATGATAGCATCCTGATGAACTGTGTCCTCTACTCTCCTAGGGGATCTATCCCTCTCTCTCACAACCTCCTGCTCATCTACCTGTCTAGGTCCAAGACGAGCTAGGACCTCCTCTAAAAGTGGACGTATCTGAGAACCCTCTACTGCTGATTGTTCAGGATTCTGACCCTCATTTCTCTGACCCATCTGATCCGCTTGGTCACTATGGTGAGGGCTAGGAGGGGGAGTAACCTGAGGGAATGGCCCACGGCCTCCACCTCTACCTCTACCACGACCTCTTCCTCCTCGCCTAGGCATGTTCCTACACAAGACAATTTACGAGTCTTAGATACTATTCAACCAAGGTTATCAGTTGCGACACTACGTACTAGGTCAACCTAATGGGCTCTAGATTACCCAGAGCGTCCAGTGTTTGTAACCTTGGCTCTGATACCAATCTGTAATGCCCCGTCTAATTAACCTAAGAATGATGCAATGATGATATAAAAGTGTAATAAATTTTTTTTTAAAGTGTTAATAATATGTTAATTAGTTGCATACATTCTTAGGTTACAATGACGTTACACTACTTTAAGTTTTCCATAAGCGACTTAAGTATTTCGTATTGCTCCCAATTAAAAACATAATATAAAGTAAACATTGCATAATCATTTAAATTCTCATACAAGATATAATAAGGTACAAATACGTTTCCATACATTGCATTAATAAGATGTTACATTGCTCATCCATCTGATGAGATAGTTCAAATCGCGATTCTGTTTCGTGATCTCCTCCTTGCAATGAGGGATGTTTTCAAATCGTATTTTGGGAATACAATGAAGATGAAAATAGAAGAGATCCGATGTGATCATCCGTAAAGGCGAATCAATTACCTTGAACATCTTGGGGATATTAGATGGAGTGCCGCGTTCCGCAACAATATGGTACGCGTGGGTCCACTGCGATGCCTAGGATAGTAATAAGGCTACTTAGACCAAATCTACTAACCCTAGACACTAGTACATACACACTATTGGTTACATTGCTTCCAGATTTGACAATTGATTTGAAACACAAACACAAAGTTTATCAGTTATTCTAGGTGGAGTGTCATCACAACGATGCAATGGTTACCCTGGTGTTTCTTCCTAGGTCCCGGCCCCCAATCCTTGGGTTACCCTGGTAACCTCTTACGAAACCCGGCCCCTATTGCAATCAGTTGTGGAATCAAATGTCCCTTAAGAAAACGAGACATTGATTTTCCATTCCAGGCCTTCTCGACTTATACTCATAACTGTAGAAGCTTATAAGTCATAAGCGAGGCATAAGCATCTTATTACATGTTTTAATTCTATCTACTGTGTTCTTTAGTTTCCACTATCTTACTTAACTAATCGTAAGTTACCCTGACACCACTTTGTGCGTCGGCCCTTACGACTAGCCACTCCCCTAAACATAACATGGGTACTAGATTTTCAGGACTAGGGTTTACCATATGCACAATAATTTACAAGTCATAAGGAAATATTTAGAAAAACAATAGTACCCTTTTAACCCAGTTGATCTGGAAGACTTGTTTTGTTTCAGAGACTTTTCCCAAACTTGCCCAATCACAGAAGATAATGAAATAATTTAAAGCAAATGGGAATACATATCTATCATTTGGATATTTTAAATCCATATATAAATGTTTTGAATGAAACATATTTGCAAATTACTTAAATAAATGATTAATTTTGAAATCGATAAATGTTACTGTTTGTTTCATATCATTCTTCTAATTTCCTCAAATTCTACAAATAAACATATTAAACCACTTTCACAATTCCAATATCTTTATGAATATAAATATCTATACATCTAGACATTTAATTAAAACAAATGTTTATATAAAAACATTTAAACAAATGCAAAAATATAAATGATATTATAAAAATAATAATACTAATCTCATAAATACATATTTACTTTTCTAATAATCCCTCATAATAAAAACATTATTTCTTATGTAATATTATAATTATATATATATATAATAAGTGATTATTTATATTACAAACTCATATAATAATAAAATTCGGATTTCATTAATTAAAATGAAATATTAAACATCGAATTTCTTTAACAGTTTAAAATTACGAAATACAAATTTCGTTTTTGTTTTTATTTAAAAAAAAACAACAATCCAAATAAAGTTTAATGGGGTTAATTCCCCAGCCCGCGC
>VDFB02058242.1:689219712-689244997 GCA_007258455.2 Sequoia sempervirens | reverse complement strand
GAATTGTGAAAAACATGAGCCACAGGATCAAACAACGAACAAAGACACCTTCCACGTAAGAGATATGCAAACAATATATGTAATATTTCTCAACAAGGAAAAGTTATAGAATGAAACTCAAGAATATTTAAGGAGAATAAGAGTCCTCAAAGGTTGAGAGTTCGAGAGATAATACAATGAGGGTTGAGTTCTATATAGGAGCAACCCTAAATGGTAAAGGGATTAGATCATGACAAGGGTCAACATCACATGCAATGAGACATAATGATCTAATAATAACTCTCTAGTTAATATAGTAAATCACTCCTAAGTTTATCTTAAGTGCATGAGAATAAATTAGACTAATAATTAATTAAATATTAATTAATTATTAGCTAATGCATGATCACTCTAACAAAAACCCTAGAAAATACTACTCAGAGGTGTGTGTTCAAAGGTGTCAAATCTAAGGATGAAAACCCTATGATTTATGGTGAGTTAGGGGACAAAAAAAACTTTGATTTAGCATGTCTAAGAATGAAACCTCTTTAACTAGAGAATGTTCTTAGCTAGTGGTCTTAAGTGAGCTTATGGTCATAAATTCCTACTACATTAACTTCATATGATTCACTATTATTGTGGGTCAAACACCATAGTTTATGCAAATGCACCTATTATAGTAATAGGATATTTTGAGTATACTTTCAATGTAATTTGTGTTGGTATCCCAAAGTATTGTAAATATTCTTGATCCATTTATTAAAAGGCTTAATTATGGTATTTTTAGCTATGATTATTGTTGTACTAGTCGATTGTAATACATTTTAAATGCATTTAATATAAGTTAAAGTTTTATATTCTAGTTCTCATCCTCATGGGGTTCAATGTGTAAATTTAGGTATCCCTATTAATGTGTAAATAAAAAATAGCTTTAGGTTGTTAGTGTGACTATAAGAGCTATGATGGTCTAATTTTTTACAAGATAAGATTTTGTAGATTGACCCAATGTATATTTATATATTCATTCAACAAAAAATTCATAGGTTCCACCATTTGAGAGAGTAGGAATGTCAAAGTTTGGCACATTTTTAGTCTTAGAGCTCTCAAGAGACTTTATTGTATTGATGTAGCCCAAAAGGATTAGGATGTATAGGAAATGAAATGATGCTACTAATTTAGTATTAACCAAACAACCTAGACATATTGGCAATATTCATTGGGTGTCATAAAGAGTGGAACACAAAATATTTCTTAGTACCCTTACTCGAAATAAAATTATTATTTTTACAACATTATGTTTGCTAGCATTACAATAAAAATGTTAGGAGTTGGAAAAAACCAATAGATACTTTGCTAGGTTTACCTAATGAATCATTGTATATTTAGATGAAACACCCATACATTATATAGTTTAAGAAAATAATCATGCTAATCTTTAAAAACAAATTTGGTCTCAATATTCTTAAGAGACTTTGTTAGACTAATGTATCCCAAAATAATTAGGATTCATGGATTTAAAAATGATTCCTTTCATTAAAATTAATTACCCATCAAAGATGTGTTGCTGTAATTTTGTTGAATGCACAAGACAACTAAGAGGGGGGGTGAATCAATTGTAGCTTAAAACTTGAAAACACTCATACACATTTAGATCCATATTAATATCACAATGAGGATTATCTCACAATATAAAGTAACATAAACATCGCATATAATAGGGCTCACTTCCCAAAGAAAGAAAGGCTCACTGCCAGAATAGAAAAGAAGATAGAGAAGAATGCTACATAGAGAAATCCATCTCAATACAACAGATAAATCCACCACAATATCATTAACACCTTTGCAACATGAATGAATAATTGTAGACACCTTCTTCTTATTGCATCTAGTGATCTAACACATGAAATATCACACTAAAATTTCCAAATTCACACTCTAACACTCTACAATTTGCATCATTCACATCTCTCTTGTCTATCTCATAACTGCTCAACAACTCAACTCTTATTTATATCATCTTCAACCTTGAAAAAAAATTTCAAGGTTGAGTATGCACATCAACCATGCAAATTCAAATTAGGTCAGCCCCAAAACACTTCCATGGCAGATAAAAGTGAAGGAAGACCACACCATTCCTTATTTGGGACCCAAATCTATAACACCATGCTACAACACGCTTCTACAAATAATAAATATACACAACAATTAGTGTAAACATCAAGGTTGGTTGTTACCAGTGTAAACACCATTAAAATTTTAACTTCATGCTTCCTTTGATACAAAAACACTTCATGGACAACAAATTTCACCTAAACATATCCTAGAATGTTCCACAAACACTTTGAAATCCAACAAAATCCTTCGCAACAACTCTCACCTAAAAAGTTTATACACCTAGTACACTCAAACAACTCTACCATATACTACAACTTAAGAAACCATCTTCTGAAACACCAAACCTTGAACACCTTTGACTAAAGAAAGATACCAACACAATCAACACACCTTTAGATCTGTGATACTTGAAATCACTCTATGGAGAAATGTGGAGCAAGGAAATTCCCCCCAAACACTTTTGCAATACACTATTCACACACTGGTGAACACAACTTCTTCTACACAACGATCTAGCACACCAAATTTTGAATACAACACCTTTGAACACCTCTAATCAAAATATCAAAATGAATAGGAAAATCTTCAACCTAGAAGAAATGTGGAACAACACCAAACACTATTCTACAACACAGAACAACATTACAACAAACTATTTCCTTTTTTATCATTTTCTCTCAAAATCACTTGAAAACCAAGCATTAAAGACACATCCTCATCACCTTCATCACTTCCTCATCACCACCAAGCCAACTACATTGCAACTCAACCATATATCCATAGACAAAATCTTATCAAAGCAACACTAGAGGTTGACATCAGTAGCTTACTCTTGAAAGCATAATGTAACTAATCAAAGCATCATCAATGCAAAAATCTCCCCCAATAATGATTTCCTTCCTTCTACAGTTGACACTAATGACAACACAAGCTTGTTGACATTAATGACAACACTAATGCTCATATTTTCAAAAAAAAAATTATGCCACGAGGTGTGGAATATGATCAATCTATATCTCTTTCTCTCACTCTCATCCTCTTTCTTTCTCACCATCTCCCCTTCTTACTCTCTATCTATCTTCCCATCTCTCTCTCTTTCTCTAGATTTCTCTCCCTCTCTTTCTATGTCTCTTTCTCTCTCCCACTCTCTCCCTTTATCTGCATTTATTGTTGTAGTATGTTGTCCTATTGCTACCCAATTTTTTACACTTCTTTCACCCACTTAACTATGAAAGTATTTTTTCAAACAATTGGCAACCTTACTGATTTACATTCTTTACCATGTCATTTTAACAAATAGTTTTCTTGATGGTTTTAATGTTTTGTTTCAAATTTGCAAGGAATTGTAGAATTAAACATGCAACTCAAAATAAAGATTATTGAAGTAAATATTCTTTCAATAATCACATTAATACAAATACTTGATCTAATTTACAAATAACACCATATTTTTCCATTAAATAACTCAAATGTTACAAACATATTACAAAATCATAATGTGTTGTTTAGAAATAAACATAATATGCACCTTCAGTAGATTCCTCCACTATAGAATGCCACGCCAAACAAGAAAATCCAATCTCCAATGTATGAACAACATATGAACAACAACAATGAACTTTGAGTTTGTAGTAGTCCAACAAACACTAAAATAATATGCTCAACATAAGGAAAATTATTATAATTTAATCAACAACAACTAGACAAAGAAAACCACGATCCAAGCTTTTAGAAAACTCCATTTCCAAGGCACAAATCTGTAACACATTTAAGTTAAAAACCCCAGCGCCTAAGGCACAAGATGGTCATTCCATTCCATGTCATTAATCCATAATTAAATATATACTTCAATCTCCAAATCGACTAGCATAAATAAATCATTCAAAACTTCAAAACACTAGCAAACTCCAAATACAACTCTAGGGAAGGCATCCAACACCAAGAGTTTGCAATCAAACTAGAATTCCTACAAATTTATCTCTAAAGGGAATTTTACAAAAAAAATGAACCAACTATGAATGTGTTGTGAAATACCTAGAAGATATCTCCAACAAATACTAGTAAGAGTATATTTTTCACTATCGTAGTTAGTCTTCTTGAAGATGGTTTTCATCCTTAAGAAGGCTAAGATGGACCAAGTCCAAATCTCCATAACCATGTAGGGATTTCTTATAGAGAAATGTAAAAATTTATAAACTTCACATACCAAATGAGCCCTCCATCCCCCTTTTTATAAGCTTTTTAGGGAACTTTCTAGAAACCCCCCTTTAAAATCACTTTATTGATTTATTAAGCCTTTTAACTCCAAAAAGTAATTTAATTTACTTTTTAAACATTTATGGCACTTAAAGTCACTTTTAAGCATCTCAACATTTAAAAATTTGTGTTCTCTTTCCAAATAATAATTATAATTCATGTTTGGATGGAACCTGTGGTAGTTGTGGTGGTTTAAAACATTTGGAAAATTGAATACACACATTAAACACAAATATAATTAGAAATGATCTTTGTCAATTATAAGAAATAAAAATTAGCGGTATACAATTTTAAAATATGAAAAAGAGGCCCATACCCATGTAAATTAGTGAGCGAAGAAATAGGTGTAATAGAATTTATGGCTCCTTGAGAGAAGATAGTATATGAGTATGCAAGTTATACACATAGAGTTTGATGGTTAGATGAAAATTTTAATTTATTGTAAGAGAGGGGGACCACCGCATGCAAGAACCCAGGTCACGAAGGGTCAAGACGCAAGAGGCTTCCCTAACTTACCTCAGTTAAGTGTATTATTTAGGGTTATAAGGATGAGAATGATGAGGACTACAATGTCACACAATTACTCTATAATCTCAAGTTTTAATGTGGGGCTAGGAAGGTCAATTTTTCAGTCCAAATCTATGCCTCAGGGAGCTCTCTACTTGAGGACTTCAATGTGGACTCTGGACGACAACCCGACGCACTGGTGTCTCTAAAGCATGTTGTAGTCTATATGGTCAAATAGTAGCAAAGACAAGGTTGAACTCACCAAAATGACTAACGACCTAGCTACTCAACTAAAAGGCCATAATGACACTAGCAAGTAAACAAAGTATTCTCTAATGTTATAAAGTAAATAAGCAAGAGTGATGAAAATGAGGAGAATCTCACCAATGAACTCGTTCACCAGCTGATCCTCTTAGAGCTCGCACCTACACACAACAAGAGGAAAATGTTGGGTGGCTAGATAGAGGCCTACCTCCAGTCAAGCCCCCATTTTAGGTGTTTCCACAACCACAAACAACCAAAGAATGAGATAAAGAGAAATGGTAAAAAGAAATAAGAAGCACTACAAAGCAGTGCTATGCTGCCAACCAGATGATAGAGGGAGAGGAGGCTTACCACCTCCACCAAGAGCACTCAAGGCTACTTGGGGGAGAAATGAGAGGAACTCAAGCCTCTACTATGAATGGTGTGGTCCTCAGCGTGCTCTACCAAGTTGATGGAGTGAGATGTTACTACAATGGAATGCTTGGAATGCTTGGAGTGAGTGAAAATGGGCTTGTGAGAGTGAGAGTATGGAAGCTTGAAGTGTGCAAGAATTGTCAAGAAGTTCAAGTGAAGTTGTGAAGAATCCAAATGTAAGTTGAAAGAGTGAATATGAAGGAATGAAGAAGAAAACGGCCATATTCAGGTTGGTCAGCCAAAGGAGGTGTTACAACTTCACTGCCAATGAGAAGAGTAACGCCTCTATAGGCTCAGCTGCAGGAATCTGCTAGGGACGTAAGCATGTCACGGGAGCATCCCTGACAGAAATGCCTCCACCGACACATAAAATAGGTGCCATGTGGACCGCCAATAGTGGGCTTAAGTAAAATTTAAGCCTCTGACTTTGGTTTTCTAAGGTGGATAAAGGAAAAAAGGGGAATTACACCTAGGGTGCAAATTCTCTCTTATACATTTATGTATGGATACATTTCTTCTTGGTACCATTATGTTCATTATATATTTTGTAGATAACTATGAAGTCTAATAATAGTACTACAACTCTATTTAGGTTCGCATATTTGTACATATAACATTCATTCATACATTTTGTAGCACAAAGAAAGATAGAAAGATATTGAGAGAGCATAATTTTTGTATTGGGGGATCATACATATTCTACAAAGTTTGTGCAAGGTTTATTTGGAATGTTCTATGGTAATTTAAGTAATAGGAATATCATCTTAGTCAATACATCATATGGTCATATAAGAATACATCACAATTCAATAATTTGTGATGTTCTACTAGTTGAATAGGATGTATAGGATGGAATCATTAGGTGACTTTGACCATATGTTAGATATAGTGCAACAAGATATTATATATGAACTATTTAATTAAAATTGACATTTTAGTTCCTTACATAGTTTTTTTGTATTATTTATTTCAATATTAACTTTTTTGCACAATTCAATATAGGTCATCTTTACATATTTATTAGATATGAATGAAATGAATGAAAAATAGATTATTATCTATCAAGATTTTGAGAAAAAAATTAATTGATAACCCTATCACAAAGAGAGAAGACCTTGAGTATCTTATAGGATCTATGGATGTTATCGAAACATGACTTCAAAGATACCAAATGAAGAATTCAAATGTGTGGTTATTCAAGGACTTTGACACATATAGGATAAAAGTTTATTAATTTCTAACCTTGTTCTTTCTTCCAACATTTAATTGATCAAATATTGGGGTAGACCATAGAATAAGAACTTGTGAAAAGGCTTGCGGGTTTGATCATGAAGAAATACTTGACATTATAAAAGGTAGAGAAGACTTTTATGTTTTATTGGATTTAATTGTTACAATGGAACACACATTTTATATTTTCTAATGTATATTGTCGAATTATTAAGTTTTATGTATTGAGTACATTTTTATTTTAGTCTATTTATTTATTGCTATTAATATCAATTTAGGTAAGTGGTACCAAGAAAGCTTCTACCTTCACATGGTTAGTGTTGTTAGTAGTGAATTGTATTCTTGAAGTGAATAAAATATCTCTCTTCACACATCTCTCCATTCCTTTCTCTCTATCATTATCTTTTTCACTCTCTTTCTATCCATCTCTATATTTCTCTTTGTCCCTCTCTATTTTCCTTTCTTCCTCTATCTCTCTCTACCTCTCTCTTTCATCTTCTCACTCTCTATCCCTTCTTTCTCCCCTCTCTCTCCCTCCCTCTCTATATCTATCCCTCTATCTCTCTACCTCTCTATCTCTCTCTTCCTCAACTCTCTCTCCCTTTATCTCTCTATACAGATATCTCTCTACCTTTGTATCTCTCTCTTGCTCAACTCTCTCTTCCTACCTCTATCTCTCTTTCAAATATCCCTCTCTTTCAACACACACTCTTTGTTTTAATCTCTCTCTATATATCTCTCATAGAAAGGTAGAGAGAAATATAAAGATAGAGAGATATAGAGTGACAGGAAGAGAAAAAGTGTATATGACTGAGAGGTTTAGAGATAGAGAGGAAGAGATAAGAAGGCAAGATAGAGAGAAATTTAGAGAGAGATGGAGGGAAAGAGAGATAGAGGAAGAGAGAAGGGGGGAGGGGGAGAGAGGTAGATAAGCATGGAGGGAAAGAGATAGAGAGAGGAATGGAGAAATATAGATTGAGAAGGAGATCAAGATAGAGGAAGAGATGGAGGAAGAGAGAAGGGGGAGGGATATGTGTGTGTTTGTTTATATATATATATAGAGAGAGAGGGGGGGATATGGAAGAAGGTAGAAAAGGGAAGGAGAGTGAGGGAGAGAGATGGAGAGAGGTAGAAATAGAGAGGAAGAAATATAGATGTAGAGATAAAGAGGGAAAGAGAAGAAGGGTGAGAGAAATAGGACATATAGAGGATGGAAAAAGTGGAAAGATATTTTTATTTCATTCCACATGACACCAAATGGGTAATACTAACATATCTAGGTTGGATAGTTAATGCTATGAGAGGTATCTTTTCATTGCCCATGCATAGAGAACATTTTGGGCTACATTATTTTGGTAAAGTCTCTTAAGATCCTTGAGACCAAAAATGTGACAAAATTTTGCATGCTTGTTCTCTCAAACCATTGCACTTATGGATGGCATCTCAACTTAAAGCTAGGAATTGGTTCAATATATAGTAGCCTCTCTCAACTCCCTCCAACTCCTTAATAGTTTCCTTGTAGGGGAAGTAATCATAATTATATAAAAGTTCCAATTTTATTGAATATAAGGGTGCTAGGAAAAATATTTTATGTTCCAACAACATTAAATAGATAACACCAACATGTCTAGGTTGGTTGGTAAATGCTACTTGAGATGTCATTTTCTTGCCCATGCATCTCAATCCTATTGTGATACATTTCTCCAACAAAGTCTTGTTGTGACCCCTCACAACACATCCCTCATTTCTGTCAAATTATGAACCCTTTCTTTTTCAAGTCTTGTTGAGTCACATTGATGACATCCCTCTTGCCCGTGGTTGCATGTGACTAGTTATTTTGGTACTTATGTTTTATTTGGTGAAATAGCACTTTGTTTCCACAATTTATATTTGTTGCATGTAGCCTTTCATTGCCTCAATTGGATCGTGTCACAAATTGCATTTAGTTTGCTAGTCATGATTTTGATGCATTGCCATCTTGTGCCTTTGTTGCACTTTGATTTTTTTGCGTATTGTATTTGTGATTATGTTGTAATCATTCTATGTTGTCACATATGCGTTGTTAGGTAATGCCAATTTTGTTTTGTCCTATTGTACTATCACATTGCATTTTGTCATTGTATCACACGTTTATCACTTGATCACATTATTATTGCACATTACATATCAATTTTGTGCAATGAATTATCAAATTGTTTAAACAATTCAAATTTTGATGTTAAAATATTTTCATTTAAACTTGTAAACACCTTTGTTAATTTTCAAAAAAATAAATTTGAAAGTTTAAAATTTCCAATTTCAATAAAATTTTCACCAAATAAAAATAAAAATTTAATGATAAATCTTCAATTTTAACATTTAAATTTAAATCTAAATAAACTTTATACTTTAATTTATGTTTTGCAAGTCAGAAATACGGCATAAGTTTGCGAGTCAAATCGCAAAGTCACGAATTATAAATATTTGTCATTTTGGGGACGAATTGTAAACGTTTACCATTTTCCAAGCAGTAAACGGAGAAATTTTTCTAGTTTTCGTCGTAATAAATTTCAAAAAGTTTTCTAATTTGTGGAATACATTGTGCATTTGCAACTTATTAAAAGTCTTTAGATTCCTATTTTTAAAGTCCTAATAATTCTTTAGAGTAGGAAAAAACAAAGCAAAAGTGATTCTATTGTTTTAGAGTTTAGTTTCTTTAAAATAAACTAATTTTAGAGTTTAGTTTCTTTAAAATAAACAAATTACAATGAGCAAGTTTTCAAAATTTTCATAAACAAAAGTTGTTTTTCAAGGTTTCATCAATTTTAAAGTAAATTTAACATCAGAAATTAATTTTAAGAAGTTGAATAAAGTTCAAATTAGAGACTATCAATGTATTCAAGAGGGAATTTAAGGTTTACATTAGTTATCAGAGATAAATTTCATTAAATAAATATTTATGTACATGAACAATTCTCAATACTCACTAGGGGAGAGGACCCAGTACCTGAGCGTGTTTCAATAGTTGTTATAGCATTTGTTGATTTAATGCCTAATTAAAAATATTAGACCAATAGTTGTGACTTTAAAGTTGTTAGTGTTGATAATGACTACCCATAATTGAATGAAATGTATTCCTTAGGTCTAAAAAGCAATAAATCATGTGATGCCACATCAATGCATTAATAAAACATGATTTAGTGCACAAGTATTAGCCTCAATTTTTTTGGGGCCTTTTTGGACACCTCGACAAAAAACATGTTGATGTGACATCATATTTGATGATGTGGCCTTGGAACCTTAGTTATAAGCAAGGGACTTGCCAAGTAAGCTAATATGAAAGATTGGGAGTCATTTGAAATTTTCACGTAGGATTTTGAGAAGCACAAGGTTAGGGTGCTCAACTTTCAAGACCTCTCCCCTACACCCCCTTGAAAAAAATCTAAGCTGCTCTCCAATTGATGATTCTATGTTAGAGGTGTTCAAGGACTCAATCCTCCAAGATCACCTACAAAGCCAAAAATAACCTTCTACAAAAGAGAAAAGAAAGAGCATAAAATTTTAATAATGGATGCAAAATAAGATTAGATCAAATGTGATCGATATGTAATGCAATGGATTGCCATGGAATGATTGACAAATGAGAACCCTATGATTATATAGCCAAGGTGAGACATAGGATTAGACAGGATCATGATAAGTGTCTTAATCCTATGTCATGAGACAACTAACTCAACAAATATTAAATGACCTAGGACACAAGTTTAAATGTCATAATATAAGATAAGATCTAAATGACAACTAGGACTTCTAGAAAGATTCCTAGGACTTAAGAAAACTTAACATGTGAATAGGACCTACTAGTGAACTAGTTAGGTAAAACACCTAACTCACACCAACACCCCCCTTTAAGTGCAACTTAGGGAGTACTAGATTATTATGTAAATGATGAAAAACATGAAGATGGTAATAAATACATGTCACTACCATGCAAAGTTTCTAACATGTTAATTTGGTAGGTCCTCGGTGTTTCACTAATGGTCACAATTAGCGTAGTTGTCAACCGTGGGCTTCTCACATATAAAAGAGCCATTGGTATGTCACCATGTGTGTAGAACCTTTAGGTACACTTAGTGAACTAGCACTTCACAAAGATCTAAGTTCACTTATAGGGTTGATAACACACTTCAAATCCTATATTTGGGATATAATTTTATGATGTTGGTTTATATTAGCTTCCCTAAGTGAGTGTAATGATGAAAAATCCATGATAATTAATAAAATTAGTGACAACATTAAAAAATATTGGAAAGAGAAGGGATATGAACTATGGAAAGGTTAACAAGTGTGTTGTAACTATGATATCCTAAAGTTTAACCTATTCTAAGCTATTAAAATGCAATGGAAAAACATAAAGAAACACCTCAAGATTAGCCTAAGGAATTTGTAAATGCAAAGAGAAAAGTGTTAAATGATGACAAATAGATATACCTCCCTTTTGTAGCTGAAAACTCCTTGGTTGGCCCTTGATTTTGATGTGCTTTGTATGCTCCTTGATGGCTCTTGATGTGGCTAAATGAAAGATTTTACTCTGTGCTTGAGTGAAAATGTAAATGGATGAAATTGATGGCTAGATGAGTGCACAAAATGACAACATTTAGTTGCAAATGGCTAAGTCCCCCTTGAATTCCTTAGAGGAGGGGGTATTTATAAGAGAATTTGAATTCTCTAGAGAATTCAATGGTTGAGATCTATCCAACAAGGCCAAGATGAAGGGCTAAGGTGAGTTGAGGACTCACAAGCCCTCACATTTTGACATGTGGAATGTGAAGTGGATAAAGGTAGGATGATGTGGAAGGGAGGTACATGACGTGGAGGAAGGACAAGTACCTTCCAAGTACATTGGGAGATGAGAAGATTCTTTGGAGGAATAAATGTGAATTAAAAATTCACATGCTTGGGAGAATCTAGTGGATAAGAGAGGGTCTCCAAAAAGGTGGGAGTTTGTCACATGTGACTTGATGTGACAAGTCAAAGATTCTAAAAGATGTATGGGAAAAGGGGATTCTAGAAGGAATAAAAGTGAATTAAAAATTCACATGGGGAAGAGAGGAGCCTTGGATGAATAAAAAGGAATTAAAAATTCCTTAAGTGATGGGGAGAGTTGACCAAGGTACTAATTAGTTTTAACTAATTAGTAATTAGAAGATAATTAGGGGTTAATGAGGATTAGAAGCCAACTTGCAAAATTTGGAGGATGTGACACATCCTAATCAAGGATTAGGCATGTGCACATCCTTAATGAAGAGAGTAGGAGATGGATTAGGTAGAATTAAGGATATTAATTAAATAATAGTAATATTACTTAATTAACTCGGATAAGAGGATGTTTAGATGAAAAGTGATAAATTTCGATAAATTAATTGTCTAAATTTAGGTGTCTGCATTTTTCCCCTCTTTGAGATGGTGTTACGAAGTAGCATCATTTCAAATAATATTAAAATATAGAACCCAAAAGAAGATGGTTAGATTGGGAAAGATGCCCCAGTCATCAAAGGGATGACTAGGAAGAAAGAAAATGATGGGGGTGAAGATGAAGAGTAGGGTTTGAGGATGCCCCCTCAAGAGGACATGTGGGTTCAGGAGAACACGGGTGTGCTCTCGAAATGAATGAGATGATGAAAGAGTATATGAGGAAGACGAGGCAAAGTGATGAACAAGATAGGAGGATAAGTGATAGGAAATGGATGAAGCACAAATAGATTTTAGGACAAATATGACGTTGCCCCAATCAAGGTACAAGCCAAAACAGGTTGATGATGGATGGAGTGTTGTCAATGAGGGAATGAGAGATCCCAAAACAACATGAGGATAGGGAAGGATACATCCCAATGAGTGGTATTGATGAGGGAAGGATACATCCCAAAACACCACTAAAGGATAGCGAAGAATACCTCTCGATGATGATGATGAAAGTGTTGTTAATGAGGGAAGGATACATCCCAAAACAACACCAAAGGGATATGGAAGAATACATCTAGATAATGATAATGATGAGGATGATTGGATCAAGGCTTGTAACAAGACTGGGGACAAGACCAAGGAGGAGATTAGATGATTCAGGCTAAATGGAATGGATGGGGATTGGATAAAGATGTGAGAGAAGGATGAAGGATGAATGGATGGGGGGATTTTGATAGATGAGAGGATGGGGGATGCATGCAAGATGATAGAATGGAAAATGAAATGCAATTCTAATGCAATTTTCCATCTTTGGAGCACTGATTTTTTCTATAGCATAAGACACCAAGTTGCCAAGGTATGAAGAACCAAGGCCGATTTGTGTTGAATGCATAAAAGACACACAACAAATAAGAAGGCTATCCCAACACCCCAAAGTCATGATGACCTTGGTCGGGCCAAGTACTGGGATAACCACAAGCACACAAGGATGCCCCAATGTAACACAAGAGCTTAGGGATCTTGGTGGGTACTACGTGGGACAATCGAGAAGACAACAACAAAGAAAAAAATTAAGATATGCCCCTATGTTGACTAGTCAAAGCATACCATGATATGATGGATCAAGGTGACCATGACAAGTGATGATAGGGAGCTTAAATGATAAACAAAATCTAAAAGCATCAAAAGATCGCAATCAATTTCAAATGTCCTTTGCCATAGGATCAAGGGGATGGATGGGATTGATGAGGTCTGTTAGGAAGGATGCATCCTGTTGAGACCGATGATGGATACTAAACTAAAAGATCAATATGACGCAGGATATTTGGAACTGATTGGATCTGATGATACAAGTGGATCTTGTTGGTTAAGAACCAGCTAGATAAGGGCATAGCTTGACGACACGACACAAGAGACATGACACAAGATAGGAGACTAACACATCCTAGCGACCTAGGGGCTCAGGGGCTGATCAAAGATTAGCCTTGCCTACGTGAAAGCACAGAGCCCTCGTAGTTCGATAAAAGGAAGGTGACTAACCATGGATAAAATCACAAAGAGGATGATGGAGACTGATGGTGGATGACAAGGATTGGAGAGACAAAAGCAAAGACTGATGATAGATGATAAAGGAGTGGATGGACAGAGCAGAAAGATTGACGCTAGACGATAGAAGAGCCCCGGGGGCAGATCAAGTGATTGACCTTGCCTACGTGAAAGTGCAGGGGCAACGTAGTTTGACGAAAGGACCAAAGACAAGCGATGGATGATGAGATAACCATATATAAAATGATGGGATTGATACGATAGGCCTGTTGGATTGGATAGGATGATGAAGCTCAGGGATGGGATAGTTATCCAAACCATTAAAAGATGAAGTGGGAGGATGACACGATGGATAGATGAATGATGAGAAAGGATAGGAGATTGAAAAGATGTGTAAAAGAAGCGAGAGTGATGACGATTAGATAAATGGCATTGGGTTGCATGGAGAATAGACTATAGCTAGATACCAATGACAAGGGCTTATGAGATGGGATGAGGATAGAGGATGGGGGGAGGAAAAGGATTGTTTGGATGGATTGGATAGAGGGATAGGGATTTAGATGAGGAAAAGGTGAGCAAATGGATAGATGAAAAAGGGATGTTATGATGGAAGGATAGGAATATAAGGATGGGGAGATGGATATAACACTAAGGAGATAAGGATAGGGAAATGGAAGGGATTGCTCTGATGGAATGAATGATGTCTCCAAGGACTGTATCACAAAGGGAGATAGATGCCCCCAATCTAGATATGTCATGTGTGAGGAGGCATGAAGGATGCAAGAAAAGTGGATGGGAAGACAAAGGAGATAACTAGAGGAGGATAGGATCAATGACTAAGGAATATGATAGAGCATGGATGAAGGGAATGTATACCAAGAGGTGTCCAAAGCATGCATAGATAGGTTCCCTTGTTTTAATCAATATCAAAAGAAAGATGGAGGGATGGGAGATAAATGGGATATGATGGTAGGATGCAGAAGATAGGTATAGCAGGAAGATGAGTGCATAGATGGAAGCATAGCAGGAAGCATAGCGGATGGAGGGAATGCATATCAGGAAGCCGCCCCCAAGTGCAGATGGGGATTTACACATGACGCCTATTTTCCAGGTTTTCATCATGGTACTTATCCAAGGCACTTGTTTTCCAAGTTTTCACCATTGGACAAATTATTTCTCTTTACTATTTTTTTTGGTTTTGACTTTTTTTTGATTTTTTGACTTTTGGACTTTTGGATAGTAGGGGGATGAAAATGGATAAGGATAGGGATGTGGATAAGGGAATTTAGAAGATACGTGATAAGGATATGGATGAAAGACTCAAGCATCAAGTTCTATACAAGGTATTAAGATCCCATGTTTGAACTGACTGTTGGATGTTGGTACAATTTTATTGGGAGAAATGGATTATGCAAGAGGATGAATTTGAGGGGTTTGAGAGAGGAGATACATGGGATAATGGGTGGGATGTTGGATAGTGTATGGATGGAATGATGGGGTGGATATGTGATGGGGAGATGTGTTCAGGACCAACATTGGCACATGTGGTGGTGGATGTGAAAAGATAAGAGGATTAATGGATGGGGAATGTGCGGATAATGGACGAGATGTAATAGTGAATTTTGGGACATAGGGACCCAAAACAGATTTAAGAGAGGGTGGATGAAAATGATTAGCAATGTTGGATGTTACATATTTTCATTTGAAGGAATTGCATCTTTTTTCTTTGGGACCCACATGGTTTTGATATTTGCTTTGGTGGGCCTTTGTGGCCTATAGATGTGATTTGGATTTAGATTTTTCTTCTCTTCACCATGTATTTTAGAGGGGACATGGGGAGCTTTAGATTTGTGCGGATGTTTGGATTTATTCCTTTTTGCTTTAGTATCCAAAGTGCTTTTGATAGAAATGGGATGGGTACGAGGAGATGGATGGTGTAGAGCGATAGAGGTAGGAGTACGGGGATTATGTGTAAATGGAGGATGATTAGGCATGTGCCTTTGTTGATCCTGATTATGGGATATGTGAGTGAGATGTTTATGATGGGTGACGTGGATAGGTGTTGTATAGATGAAATGATGAGAGGGAGGAGGTGATCTTGGGATATATGGACCCAAAGCAGTCGGAGTGGGTGGAGGGACATAAGAACCCAAGATGGATGGAGTAGATGAAGGATGGGAGATGGTGGATGGAGGGATGTAAGGACCCAAAACAGATGGAGTACATGAAGGACGAATATGGACTGTTGTTTTGAGGCAATACGATAGAGGAGGAGGGATGGAAGCATATGATCTAGTGGAGTGATGGGAAGAGCCAGAATTTCTTTTGAAAAAGGCTCGTTGAGGACGTCTAGAGGTTGTACTAGCATCTTTAGATTGTGAGTCTTGGGAAGTAGGTCCAAGACCTTGCATGTAGATTTTTTCTTTGACTTGGATGGGCTCTAAAATACCTTACTCATGAAGGCCTAGACCTTTTCCTTGATAGTTCATTTTCTTGAGCATGCGATCCATGATAGGATTTGTGTTATTTTGAAAACATGATGCAAGTCCATTATTAGGTGGAGGATAATGGGTGGTAAATACACTATGTTTTTCTTTTGCAAGGAGGCCACCATGGAAGAATGTGAGAGTACCAAGGGGATATGCAAGCAGTGTAGGGATAGCAGTTTTAGGCAATGGTGGGGGATCATGAGAGGGAGATGATGGGGTAGTGGCATTTGGATTAGTGGCATCAAGAGAGGGATGAGGGAATATGATACGATATGGATTTGTGGTAGTGGGCTCATGCAATGGAGATGGAGTGGTGGAGACAAGGGGATCATGGGATGGAATGGATGGGGGATTGTGATCTTGAGGTGGACTAGATGGGATGGTAGGATCTTGATCTGGAGAAGGGGATATGTCAGCATGCTTTAGATTAGACTCTTGGCATGACTCATCTTGTGTGGATGGCAGGATGAAAGAGTGTTGGAGAGACTCTTCAAGTTTGGGAGATGGAAGGATGGAGGATTTGACGCAGTCATCGAAATGGATTTTATTGGATGGGATTTGGGCGTCATCAATGGGCTTGACGACTCTTGGAGTAGGAGGTGGGTGTTCAATGGATTTGGTAGATGTGATGGTAAGGGATGGGGACTTAGTGGATTCAGAGGATGTGATGGTAGGACATGGGGGCTCAATGGATTCAGAGGATGTGATGGTAAGAGATGGGGGCTTAGTGGATTCAAAGGATGTGATGGTAGGAGATGGGGACTCAGTGGATTCAAAGGATGTGATGGTAGGAGATGGGGGCTCAATGGATTCAAAGGATGTGATGGTTTCAATGGTTTGAGTGGTGCTAGGGGTGGTATCATCAATGATAGGTGTTGGGTGGAGAAGGGTATCGTCACTAATGACTGTGGATGATGGGCTAGGATGGTATGATTCCATGATTGCAAGGTGTGGGGTGGGAGATGTCTTCCCTATTATAAGTCCTTGGAGAATTTCTAGAGTGAGGAACTTGCATACTATAGGTTTGGATGGAAAGGTAGGAGTGGATGAGGGATTATGGATTAGTAGGGGATTATGACTAGGGATTGGTGAGCTAGGATTAGATGGGGAAATGGGATTGGATGCAAGACTGGGAATAGATGAGGGATTGAGATTAGATGACAAAATGGGATTGGATGCATCACTGGGAATAGATGGGGGGTTAAGATTAGATGAAGGGTTAAGATAGGGGTATTGGCATGGTGAATTAGGACATGAGGATGCAAGTGGTGGATTGTAGTAAGGGTATGGGGATGGTGGATTAGGATGGGAAGATTGAGGTGGTGGATTGAGATAGGGAAATGTGGATGTCGGATTAGGGTTAGGAGGGGTGGATGTTAGATTATGATAGGTTGGTGTGGATGTAGGATTAAGATAGGAAGGTGTGAATATAGGATTAGGGTGAGCAGATTGGTATGGAAGATTAGGGTAGTGTGTATATGTGGATGAAGGATTGAGATAGGAGGATGTGGACGGGGGATTAGGATATGGGTAAGAGGATGATGTAGATGAAGGATATGATAGATATCCCTTGTCAAAGGTAGCATAAGGAGGATGATTAGGCATGGATGAAGACGCAACAAGATAACTCGAAGGGGTGATTGGATTTGGGAAAGCAGGTGGAGAAAGCTTACTAGCAATGATAGTGTCAAGGGAATCTATGTCATATTCCTCTTGATCGAGAAGACTTTCATTATCGTTGTCGATGTAATTAGGGTTTCCCTTGACTACTATTAATGGAGGATAAGGATTCATGATGATGAAAGGATAAAGAGGATGGTTTAAAGACTTTGGATGGGAATGGACTAAAGCTCAAATCGGGATTTAAATTAAGCACAGATTAGGATGATTGGATGACGTGATGGGATTGATTCTAACGATCGGATTTGATTATCAAAGGATGATTACGACACCTAATTTGCTTCAAGATGGAAGTAGATTGATTGGGTCGAAGGTGATTGGATAGGGTTGCGATTGTATTAGATTGGATCAATGATTGATAAGATCAAATGAAGGATTGGATAGGATGACGAAAGGGATTGCAAACCCCATTCAAAGACTACCTTAGATGACTTAGGATACTGATTGATCAGATAAAAGGATAAATGGATGATTACGGCACCAAATCCACTTTGAGATTGAAAATGGATTGATTGGGCCAACGATAATGATTATCTTAGGACGAATGACAATCCTAAGTGGATGTTGATGATGATGATCAGATCAGACACTTAGGTCAGTTTGGATAATAATCTGAAACAAAGTTTAGAGGATTAGGATGGGAAAACGATGATTTGATTAGAGAAATGGATGAACAAATACAAAAAATGAGCAAATGATTGATCGGGATGGATGAATGATGACTACTTAGAATGAGTAGACAAGAGTTTGAAATGATTGAAGGTGGTGTGAAATGTATGGATGTTTACTCGGAATGAGTAAACGGATGATCGGAATGATAGAACGAGAGTTTAGAATGGTGAAAGGAGATTCAAAATGGATGAACATTTACTCAGAATGAGTAAACGGATGATCAAAATGATAGAATGAGAGTTCAGAATGATGAAAGGATGTGTGAAATGGATGAACGTTTACTCAGAACGAGTAAACAAATGATTGGAATGATAGAACAAGAGTTCGGAATGATGAAAGGATGTGTGAAATGGATGAACGTTCACTCGAAACGAGTAAAAAGATGATTAGAATGATAGAATGAGAGTTGGGAATGATGAAAGGATGTGTGAAATGGATGAACATTTACTCAAAATGAGTAAACGGATGATCGGAATGATAAAACAAGAGTTTGGAATGGTGAAAGGATGTGTGAAATGGATGAAAGTTTACTCGGAACGAGTAAACAGATGATCAGAATGATAGAACGAGAGTTCAAAATGGTGAAAGGATGTGTGAAATGGATGAATGTTTACTCAAAATGAGTAAATGAATGTTCGGAATGATAAAACGAGAGTTTGGAATGATGAAAGGATGTGTGAAATGGATGAATGCTTACTCGGAACAAGTAAACAGATGATCAGAATGATAGAACGAGAGTTCAGAATGGTGAAAGGATGTGTGAAATGGATGAACGTTTACTCGAAATGAGTAAATGGATGATCGAAACGATAGAACAAGAGTTCATAATGATGAAAGGAAGTGTGAAATGGATGAACGTTCACTCAGAACGAGTAAACGGATGATCAGAATGATAGAATGAGAGTTTGAAATGATAGACGAAGGTGCCAAATGGATGAATGTTTACTCGAAACAAGTAAATAGATGATTGGAATGATAGAACGAGAGTTTAGAATGATGAAAGGATGTGTGAAATGGATGAACGTTTACACGGAACGAGTAAAAGGATGATCAAAATGATAGAATGAGAGTTTCGAATGATGAAAGGATGTGTGAAATGGATGAACGTTTACTCAGAACGAGTAAAAGGATGATCAGAATGATAGAACGAGAGTTTAGAATGATGAAAGGATGTGTGAAATGGATGAATGTTTACTCGAAATGAGTAAAAGGATGATCAGAATGATAGAACGAGAGTTTGGAATGATGAAAGGATGTGTGAAATGGATGAATGTTTACTCAGAATGAGTAAATGAATGATTGAAAAGGGAGAACAACTGTTCAGAATGGATGAATGAAAGGTTGAAATGCCTAAAGCTTAGATTAGGGTTTTTGTTAAGCTCAAATTGGAAGTAGATTAAAGCTTAGATTAGGATTGAATTGAAGCCTAGAATTATTGGAGGATGTGATGGGATTGATTCTACACCAAGTTCTGGGGTTTAAAGAACGTAAGGTGCTAACAATCAAATTTTTCCATTTTAGGAAACCTCATGAACGTACTTTTGAGAGTCCAATTTTTTCCCAAAAAATACCCAAAACAAAGATAGGATGAATTTCCAACTAGCATCCTCAATTTGAGACATGCATTTCGAGTTATTGGCAAAAATAATTTTTTGAGACTAAAAAAAATACTAAATTGCGATTTTGAGGGTCAAGATGAAAGTTTGAGGCCCCGAAAATGTGGCAAAATGGGGTTTGAGGGACTTCTAGTCAATTCGCAGACCACATGCCATCTCATAATGCAACTACCCATAAAATTTCAGCTCAAACGGACACCCGAGTCAAAAGTTATGGCCTCCGAAAGCTTCAACATAAAAATCAAAATTTTCAAAATGAAGTCTAGGTGATTGGGATTGATGATCTGATACTGGATATGGACTCTAATGATGTTCTAAGTGCTGGAATTAGGATTGGATTGAAAGATATGATGGGATTGGTTTCGCCGGTTAGATTTGGGAACTAGATATGTTTGTTTGCCAAATTTTTGTAGAGAGGCGACTATGCCCCCTTCTGGGGCTCTGGGGCGACTATGCCCTCTCAGAGGGGTAGATTCATCCTTTTCAAGGGTTTTGGGGTGACTATGCCCTCTTTCATGGATTTTGGGATGACTATGCCCTCTCAAAGGGGTAGATTCACCCTTTTCAGGGGTTTTGGGGTGACTATGCCCTCTTTCAGGGATTCTGGGGTGACTATGCCCTCTCAGAGGGGCATATTCACCCTTTTCAAGGGTTTTGGGGTAACTATACCCTCTTTCAGGGATTCTGGGGTGACTATGCCCTCTCAGAGGGGTAGATTCACCCTTTTTAGGGGTTCTGGGGCAACTATGCCCTCTCAGAGGGGCATATTCACCCTTTTTAGAGGTTTTGGGGTGACTATGCCCTCTTTCAGGGATTTTGGGGTGACTATGCCCTCTCCAAGGGGAAAATTCACCCTTTTCAGGGGTTTTGGGGTGACTATGCCCTCTCAGAGGGGCAGATTCACCCCACTATGGGGAAAATTTGCCCCACTACGTTGTGGACTCTTTAAGTGGGTAAACGAGCTATAAAAGATGGGCAATTGGGATGGGGTGTTAGATGATCGGATTGAGGAAATAGATGATTGGATTGGAAAAATGAATCAAGCACTCGAAATTGGTAAATGATCATTTGAAATGGATGAATGATTGAAAGCTTGAAACGAGTAAATGATTGATTAGAAAGGATAAAAAAACTCTTAGAATTAGGAGATGGATGGTTGGAATGGATGAAAAATTACTTGAAACTAGTAAACGGAGGATCGAAAGGGATGAAAGACTACTTAGTCAAATGAATGTTGGAATGACTAAGTGAAGGTTTGGAATGGCTAAATGAAGGTTCAAGATGATAAAATGGAGCTATAGAATTGCCAAACGGATGTTTTCGGAGGTTTAGAATGACAAAACAGAGGCTTGAAATGATTAGATAAAGGTTTGGAATGATTAGACGATGATTTAGAGGCTAAACAAAGCTAAACGGGGTGATTTTGGCTGCTCAGAAGGGAAAATTCACCCCTCTGTAGTGACCAGGAAGGCGCAGTCGCCCTTCTGCAGTAAATCAGGGGGTACAGTCGCCCTTCTACGGTAAATCAGGGGGCGCAATCACCCTTCTGCAGTAAACAGGGACTTGGTTTGATGAAAATGGTTATGGAAAGGACTTTAAAATGATAATAACAAGGCCAATTTGTCAAGAAGTTTACTGGTTTCTCACAAGAAAACACTTTCAAGCAAACAAAATCCTATGATTAGTGTTAATAGTATGGCCAAAGAGGTCTTAATCTAGGATGCACAAGGTGTCTAGGGAGTCCTCAATATACTCTCGGTACGTGAGGCACAACCATGAACACCGGCCCGTCACAAGCGTGAGTTAGGAACCCTAGCGAGATACTGATCACGTATATCTAGGTATCACCCTAGCTTCGACGCTCTGCCAATTATGACGTGACTAGATTGGGGTACAAATTTCACTCCCCCCCTTTGTATACCCTGCCAGTACACATGGTTGGAATCATCCCTTGGGGTGATGAAATCCCCAAGTAGGTCCCACTAGAAAGAGAGCACAAATTGTTTCCAACTAATCCCCAGGCCCACACGAAGTGCAACGGGAAAGTGAAAACAAACTAATGCCCCTTTTAGGTAACACAAAAAGAGATAGACACAAGCAATAAATGAATATTACTTCCCCTAATTAAACTATGTTCTTAGATTAATGAAAACAACAAGGATAGCTTTAGAAATCTGAGCAAATGGATAGCCCTGCAAGAAAATGTTAGTTTTTTTATCTCGCTTTCTTCGTCAATTTCACAAGAATATGTTGCAAAAATTTAGCGAAAACACAAATATCATTGTAAGAAATAATGCTAGGGGGTAGTAACTAAAAGAAGCAAAAAATAGGAACAAAAACAAAGCTAAAATGATCATTTTATGTTTCAAAATGTGTTTCTTTGGGGCATACTCGCCCCTCCGTAGTGTTGACAAGAGGGTAGAGTCATCCTTTTGTGCTGACAGGAGGGCGTAGTCACCCTTTTGTGTTGACAGGAGGGCGCAATCACCCTTTTGTGCTGACAGGAGGGCGCAGTCGCCCTTTTGTGCTGACAGGAGGGTGCAGTCGCCCTTTTGTGCTGACAGGAGGGCACAGTCGCCCTTTTGTGCTGACAGGAGGGCACATTCACCCTTTTTTGCTGACAAGAGGGTGCAGTTTCCCTTTTGTGCTGACAAGAGGGCACAGTTACCCTTTTGTGCTAATAGAGGGTGCAGTCGCCCTTTTGTGTTGACAGAGGGCGCAGTCGCCCTTTTATGGTGAAAAGTTCAACCAAGGGGCATAGTCGCCCCTCTGTAGAAAATGTTAATATAGAAAGTTTAGTCAAGGGGGCGTAGTCGCCCTTCTATAGAAAAGGTTAGCACAAGAAGTTTAACTAAGGGGGCACAGTCGCCCTTCTGCAGTAAATTAGGGGGCACAATCGCCCTTCTACAATAAATCAGGGGGCGCAGTCACCCTTCTGCAGTAAATCAAGGTCGCAGTCACCCTTCTACGGTCATTAGGAGGGCGTAGTCGCCCTTCTGTGACATATTCCTGCAAACAACTCAACAACAACAAATGTGAAATTGAGGGACTTGTTTGTGGGTCCCATTGGGTGTGCCAGAAATGTGATATCAAAATGTTTAACCTATTCTAAGCAATTAAAATGCAATGGAAAAACATAAAGAAACACCTCAAGATTAGCCTAAGGAATTTGAAAATGCAAAGAGAAAAGTGTTAAATGATGACAAATAGATATACCTCTCTTTTGCAGCTAAAAACTCCTTGGTTGGACCTTGATTGTGATGTGCTTTATATGCTCCTTGATGGCTCTTGATGTGGCTAAATGAAAGATTTGACTATGTGCTTGAGTGCAAATGTAAATGGATGAAATTGATGGCTAGATAAGTGCACAAAATGGCAACATTTAGTTGCAAATGGATAAGTCCCCCTTGATTGCCTTTGAGGAGGGGGTATTTATAGGAGAATTTGAATTCTCTAGAGAATTCAATGGTTGAGATCTATCCAACAAGGCCAAGATGAAGGGATAAGGTGAGTTGAGGACTCAAAAGCCCTCACATTTTGACATGTGGAATGTGAAGTGGATAAAGGTAGGATGATGTGGAAGGGAGGTACATGATGTGGAGGAAGGACAAATACCTTCCAAGTACATTGGGAGATGAGAAGATTCCTTGGAGGAATAAATGTGAATTAAAAATTCACATGCTTGGGATAATCTAGTGGATAAAAGAGGGTCTCCAAAAAGGTGGGATTTTGTCACATGTGACTTGATGTGACAAGTCAAAGATTCTAGAAGATGTATGGGAAAAGGGGATTCTAGAAGGAATAAAAGTGAATTAAAAATTCACATGGGGAAGAAAGGAGCCTTGGATGAATAAAAAGGAATTAAAAATTCCTTGGGGGATGGGGAGAGTTGACCAAGGTACTAATTAGTTTTAACTAATTAGTAATTAGAAGATAATTAGGGGTTAATGAGGATTAGAAGCCAACTTGCAAAAGTTGGAGGATGTGACACATCCTAATCAAGGATTAGACATGTGCACATCCTTAATGAAGAGATTAGGAGATGGATTAGGCTTAGATGAAAATGACATGTGAGGAATTAAATAAATGTAATATTTATTTAATTCATTTGATGAAAAAGGGGATTAAGGAGGTTAAGGTATTGGAAGAATTAAGGATATTAATTAAATAATAGTAATATTACTTAACTCAGATAAGAGGATGTTTAGATGAAAAGTGATAAACTTGGATAAATGAAGTGTCCAAATTTAGGTGTCTATAGTAACAAAGTGAATTCGCACTAGGATATGTTGCACATGAACTATGATTATAAGGGGCCACTAAGAAAATTAAAAAAGGAAAATATGGTGTACCTTGAACTTTGGGATTTTATTTCTTGATTGCACGATGTTTTTTAGTTCATTTTTGGGTTCACACATCTCCAAAATTTGAGTTTTTCACCAACTTCCTTCTTATGATGTTCAATTCTATATCAAACTAATAGAATTAGTACAATATATGAAAACAATAATTGTATGTTATCAAATTCAAACACAAAACATGATAATTATCATTTCAAATCTTCAAAACATGAAAATATTAGTTCATACTATCAAATTCAATCTAAAAACATGCAATTCAATTCTTCCATGTTGGAAAAAAAAAAGGTAGTGTATTTGTTAAATAATGATTGATATTTTGTCAATGCCATGAAAAGTATTCTTCTATGTCAATTAAAACATATATTGCAAGGTAAAATAGATCATGTGGGTCCAAAGTCACAAGATCCACATGCCTTTTTACCATTGTTTGGAATTCCAACAAACTTGAAGGTGTTATAGTGTGCTTCCATTTATACCTACTTTGAATATTCCAATAGGGATAGAAGGGAGAGAGAGAAAAACAAATATGGATAAAAAGAGGGAGAGAGAGAGAGGGGGGGAGAGAGAGAAAAGTATAAATATGGAGATTGAGAGGTAAAGATGAAGTAGGGGAGAAATAGGGGTGAGATAAAGTGTGAGAGAGAGAGGGATGGAAGAATGGAGAGAGGGGGAGGGATAGAGAGATAAATGTAGATAAAGGGAGAGATATAAATAG
>VDFB02058242.1:689199391-689219692 GCA_007258455.2 Sequoia sempervirens | reverse complement strand
GAGGGAGAGGGAGAGGGAGAGATATAGAGATAAACATGAGATAGAGAGAAGTAAAGATAGATAAATAGGGATGGAGAGATAAATAGAGGAAGGGAAATAGGGAGAGATAGAGGAGAATATAGGAAGATAGAGAAGGGGGATAAAGAGGGAGGGTAGGTAGATAAATATAGGGAGGGAGGGTAGGAGAGAGGGAGAGAGATAGATAGAGATATAGGTGTAATGAGGAAGAGAGAGAGAGAGATGGAGAAGGGGAGAGATAGGAGAGGGAGAGGCGGAGAGGGGGAGGATAGATGGAGATATATAATTAGATATCTAAATGTATATGGAGTGAGAGAGAGAGAGGTGATATAGAGAGAAATAGAGATATACAAATATAGATGGAGAGAGGTATATATATATATATATATATATATATATATAGTGGTATAGAGAGAGAGAGAGATGAGATAGACAAATATTTACTGGACACACAAGAAAGATCATCCCAGGAGCACACACAAAAACATGGAAATGACCATGAAAGAGGATGGATGGAGGGATAAAATGAGGTCCGAGATCAAACAGACATGATGTGATAATGAGCCGATGGAAAATGATGTGGATGGAGGTGGACAGATGGCACGGTGACGGGATGCATGAACACCATGGAACATGAAAGATGAGAGAATGATAAATGACAGATTGAAAGGAAAGATGGATGATTACGTGGAACAGCATGTGTGGAGGAGGATGGGAAGAGAAATAGAGAGGTATATATAGATAGGGAGAGATATAGAGGGAAGGGTATAGAGAGAGGGAGAGATAGGGAGATAGGGAGGGAGGGAATGAGAGGTAGAGAGAGGGGGAGAGAGAGGCCTATATATAGACAAATGTAGAGGGAGAGATAGAGGAAGAGACAAGGGAAAAGAGATTGGGAAATACAGGAAGAGATAAAGAGAGAGATATATACATGGCTATCGACATATGGAGAGATAATGAGATAATGATAAAGAGAGGGAGAGATAGGATAAATATGGAGAGAGAGAGACAAATATGGATTTATATGTAGATGTCTACAAAGAGGAAGAGGGGGAGAGAAAGGGAGAGAAGAAGATAGAGGTAGATATGAATATATAGGGAGAGAGGGAGAAGGAGAGAAATATCTTCACACAAACATTAATACATTATAATGTGAGTGTGTTGTAACATGAGTGTTTTCTAATGAGCTCATGTTTGTATTTGATTTAGGTATTATCAACCCTTAGGTTTGGATTTTCCTTGGGCATCCAACCCAAGGGGATGGGCTTGCATGTCTTTGACTAAAGTTGTGGTTTTTAAATTGTACAAAAATTACTAAATATTGAGTGTGCTCTCCATCAGGTTTGCATGTCTTTCAATGTTGAGTTAAATAAATACCACAATAATTTTGAACTCTCTCTTATCTTTCTAACCATGAAATTTTTTCTACATTTCAAATATGTTAAGGTTTTTATCTTTAATTTATTTTGCTAGTACATCCATTTTTCTCCAAAACCTATGTATAATATTTTGGTTTTACTCCCATTCATCAAATTTTGAAGCAAATTAAATTTTTACAAACCAATTTCTATTCTATACATATTTAAAAACATATTTTTTATTAGTTTCCAAAAAAATTAGGGGGGAGAACACTCAATTTTTAAATTTTTAAGATGTGTCCACTTTGAAAATTAGTAAAAACTCATATATCCATTAAAACATTAGTAGAAAAATCAAGCATAACTACATGGCATTAGCTATTTTTTTGCTAAAGTGATTTTTGAAATACTGAAAAAGGTTAAAATTTTAGGGGGAGCACAACAAATGTTGTGCTATATTTTTTTAATAAAAATAGGACCAATTTGTGTGCTCCCCCAATTTGAACCCCTTAATCTCCATAATTTTCAAAACAAATTAGTGGTTTAGAAAGTAGATTCAAGGCACTACAACTCTTGTTCTTGTCACATATTCAAATTCTTGGACTAATTAAAAATATTTTTGGTGATTTGATGTTATGTTCTAGTGTTTAAAGATTATCAATACATTCATTCTAATCATCTAAATAATTACAAGGAAATCATTCTAGAGAGCAATTAATAGTGACACACTCCAATTTGGTGTAAACAAATAAGAGTAAATAATCTACTTCTTACACGTTTTTTCAATATTGTTCAATTTCAAAGGGGTAATCATGGCACAATTCTCTCAAGGTTCGATCATATGAAAAATTAAAAAGGTATTTATCAATATTTTTAGCTCTCAATCCTCATAAAAGACACCTAGAAAAAGGCTACACATTAGGTGAATTTGTAAGATAGAACTCCAATGATTATTAGGATAAATCCAAAATACAAGACCAATAATATTGTCATAAATTTATCCTAGTCTTGCAAACTTGAACTTTCATAGAATAAAAATGTAACACAAAATCCCAAATAATTATACTAATAAAAATACACCACTCTTAAAGTATAACAAAATAATGAATCTAAAATCTTATTATGAGAATCATACTTAAATTATCAAGATAAATATGACTTTTCACCTTTTTAATTTATAAAACATCAATTTTCTAATTTTCCAACTCTCAAAAATTAAACTTCATTAATCTAAACTAATTATACTTATTTACTTATATTTACTTAATTAAACTAAATTAACTCTAAATCAAACACTATTTTTCTTCTCAAAACTATTTTATTCACTAGTAAAATGCTCTACTAACACAAAATAATAGCTAGCAAAAGAGAAAAATATTATGTTGATGTCATACATTATCAAGATGCTTGAGTTCTTTTTCAAGCCTTGCTCTAAGATTACTCCAAGTGTGTCACATTGTATGATCTTCACAATGGCCGAGATTGGGATCAAAAAGCCCTAATTTAGTGTGTATAAATAACTAAGCCTCTCTTTTGCTAGATATCTACCACATAGGCAAGGCCCCACATTTATCATAGGTCATTTCAATTATATTTAAATTTCCATTAAAAACCAAAGTGGTGAGAGTCATTGAGTTTGTAATCCACCTATAGAGGGTAGATCTCTCAACAATAAAATTTTAAGAATAAAATGAATAACTCCAAAGGAATTTTTATTATTTTTTAACAAAGCCCACAATGCTTGATTGGTGGAGTCACATACTTGGTCAACCAAATTTTGATGCCACATAATCTTGAGAGAAATGTGACAACATCATCTTGAATTGCTTCATGGTTACTACACAAAAATAACTAGAAGGCCAAATGATAGAGTAAAAGACTAGAAACTTTCACTTCTTATAAATAGATAAAGTCTAGGCTTGGAAATTAAAGTCGAACATATCAAATGGAATACTTATAGGGGAGGTCTATTAGACCTCAAACATTCCAAGATACCCAATTCATAAAAAATTATTGAGAGTCATCTCCTCATTATTTAGCTCCTTAAGAGTGGAATAAATATTCTTCAGAAGAGATTTGCTTGAATAAAAAATTCTTCTATGGAAGTTAAGTTGGATAATTTGGTGTTTCTTTGGCACATATTCTCTCTCTTCCAAATACCCTAGCAGGATATGGTACCTCCACTACCCAACTAGTGGAGGGGAAGCATGCTAGATTGTGTTGGATAGTGGCTAAGATAACAAGAACTCCATTATCAAAGCTCTCACAATTATTTCTTCATCAAAAGTCTTCCCAAGAGAGGAGAGATCAAATTTTATGGGATTTGAAAGTTTCAAAACATCTTTCGGACCCCAACCCCAAAAGATTGATGATGGCTTGTGGAAGGAGTATTATTACTAGAGTTCTTGGATTTTTGATTAACAATTGTAAGTTACCCTTCCTCTTTTTTAATAGGAGGTTGTGAGCAAGAGGTGGGTTGTGTGGAAGGTTTAGATAAGGGAGAAACCAAAGGGTAGTCTTAAATATTATATTTGAAAGTTTAACAATGAAAAAAATTATTTAGTAAATTCAAGTAAAGAACATGTTGTGTATATCTCATTTTTCCAATTTGGATTATCCAAATTCTCCCTTAAATATTTGGAGAAGTCGACCTTAACATATACCCACTATTGAGGACAAGTTGAGTATGATTGTTTAGGTTCAACACAAACCACAAAGGTTAAGGAAAAGGCTATTTGGCTAAAAAATATTGAGCATGGAAAGGACAACCCAAGGAACTCAACACAAATAGGAACATGAAGATTATTTTCATTGAAGATGACAAAGTCTTAGGTCTAAGGTTTGAAAACCAACAAAGAAGAACAAATAAGCCATAGGCCAAGATTGAGAATAACCTCATCATGCTTGGCTTCAACAAAATGGAAAATAAAGAAAAAAATTAATAAGGTTCCACACACTTCAAGACAAATCCCATGAGTGAATCAATCCCTATTTACATAGTCTTTGAGATAGTTTCAGGGGGGAGCTATCCCACAAAAAATCATATCAAGAAAAAGTTTCTAACCATTGACATGTATTGTCAAATTCAAGAATGAGAAGAACAATATATGAGGTGTTTTAGGAGATACCTCATGAAGCACCTTGGGGACAAACTTCCAAGGTCACTTAAGTGGGGGTTCCATTGATAGTTGTCATCAATCCTTCGGCTCCAACAAAAAAATTATGGAGTTATGAAAGGACAAGCCATTTAATAGGGGTGAAAATTTCCCATAGGCATGGAACCTTAAAGAGTGAAAAAATAAATTTTGAAAAAGGCTAAAGCTTTTAGATACCAACAAAGCCAAAAAATCCTCATAGGGCTCTCTATATTGAAAATTCTTATCAATTGATTGTCGTTATATATAGTAAGCATGGTGTAATTCGTCTATTTATTTAATTTTTATTTAATTTTATGTTTATTTGTATGTAATGTTTTAATATATAATGATAAATAGAATTATATGAAATCGAGCTTATTTTCCTAGTTTATTTATTTGTATATATACATTTTCTAGATATTTATCCTTATTTTATCTATTGATATCTATATCCTTATACATTTTTTATCTGCATATTTATTATGTTTATGTATGCACATATGTCTATTAAGGTTGTTGTCATCTAAATTTATTTTTTTATTCCATTCTATTAGAAGTTCATGGACATTGGGGCAATCTTGCACTCATGAACTTGTCCCTTTCCAATTTAAAGTTCAAAATTAAAATTTGGTTGACTAGCTCCCTTCACCCTTCTTCCTTGGATAGACTAAACATATTTTTGGTAATGTGATATTATGTGCTAGTGTTTAATGATATTTAATGTATTCATTCAAATCATCTACATAATTAAAAGACAATCATTTTAGAGATCAATTAATAGTGACACACTTCAATTTGGTGTGAAAAATAATAGTAAATATTATGCATCTTACATATATTTGTTGTTTTTGATGTTATTCAATTTTAAAGGGCTTATAATGGCATAATGCTTTCAACACTCAATCATATGACAACCTAACAAGGTATTTAGCAATATCACCAACTCTCAAGTCTCATATAAAGCCGGAGCGAAAAGACAATACATTGGGTAAGTTGCAAGATAAAACTCTATCAGGTAAATCTGAAATACAATTAAAATCATATAGTCATGAATTTGTCTTAGACTTACAAATGTGTCCTCTCACATAAAAAAATTCAACACAAAATCCCAAATAATTATATTGATAAAAAGACACTACTCTCAATATCCAACAAAATAAAAAAATAAAAAATCATATTCATTAATATTATAAGTTTAAATTATCAAACTAGATATTACTATTCATTTTTTAAATTTCCAAAACATTAATTTTCTAATTTTAAAACTCTCAATATTAAATTTACTTAATCTAAAGAAGTTATACTTATTTAATTATATTGACAAAAACTAAATTGATACATATCAGTAAAGTTAAAGAATAAACTTCTAAAGCTAGTCTCAAAATTCCTACTACCTACTACAAATTGCAGCCTCTGAATCCTGTGTAGGGAAAGCAACAATAGGTAAAGGAAGAATTTGAATGGAACCATTTTCCTAAATATGTGATTGAGTTAGGCCATTTCCATTCATTTCACTGATGGGTTTGGAAGAATTTCTTGACTTACATTAGAATTAGATAATCCATGTTACAATTTCAAGAATGACTGCAATTACACCAAAAGATGTCAGAGTCTTTAAAGATGTTTATTATAATCAATATAATCACCAAATAGCCAACACATGGTGATATACATTCTAGTATACACAAATCTTCTTGTCCTTCTTAGTCCATAAGATTCCTACAAATACGTGCAAGTTAATACATGCCAAACTTTCAATTTGCAAATAGAGCAACATTTGAAAAATGATATCTCTTTAAGGTCTTAGGATTGTATGATGATGTATCTGTTTGTTACTAGGTGGCCCCACTTTGGAGATCGAGTGTCCCTAAATTGATAAGATTAGAAAAAATGTGGATGCCAAGATTGAAGTTAGTGACCGAGCTGCCCACTTGCCACACCTGATTAGCACTAGTCTGGTTGGAATCAAGCGCCAAGGACACAAATATTGTTATCTTCCCACTGTTACCCCATACAAAAATCTCTTGTTGTTGACATTGATGCTAATCTTTGAAGGATTCAAAGCAGCAAACTTAGAGGTCACATCATATGTGTCAACTATAGTTGATCCATTACCCAATTGAAAGGCAATTAAAGCCCGTGTTCCAATCATTGCTAGCTCTGTGGGTTTATCCCCCAACTAACCCAACCCCCAGAAGCAGTAGGGGCGACCTTGAAAGCTATATCTAGCGATCCACTATCTACATGGTAGTTATATGATAGAGTAGCTCCTAAACTCAAGTTGTTGCAGGAATGATATGTTTTAGTCTCACCTACAATGAATTTTAAAGGACAACTTGAATTTGAAGTCTGTGCAGCTGCATCCCAACCAAACTCCAACACAATGACTCCTAGTGTCAAGAACAGAGGATTCCCCATTATTCAAATTCTACCAAATTTTGATCTTGAAATTTTAATTGTTAAGGAAGGGAAGTATGATTGTTGGAAAATTGCAGAAACTATGGTGTATAATATAGGGTGAAACAGAGGAAGTTGTCAAGAAAATTTATGACAAAAACTAGTGTGAAATCAAGAATGGCAGGGAAACGTACAGTGAATCCAAATTGAAGGAGTCAAAAGTGGAGACAAGGTTGCAAACAGGTTGCAGGTTAAGTTTTTATTTTGTTTTATTTTGATGTGATATATAAATTATAATATTAATTATATTTAACAATTTAATCATTTATATTTATTAATCAAATTTTATAATGTAGTAATTAAATATTTGAAATTAATTTTAAGGGGGTGAATACAAATATCATAAAGATTAAAGTATAGTTTAAAAAATATTGCTATTGTATTGCTAAATTTTGTGGACTGAAGATAGATTTCATATTAAAAATATCATCAAATAATAATATACACTTTAAAAAATACTACTAAATAACAATATATAACTGAAACAAGATAAATGATATAATATGTTTGAAAAATCAATAGTTCATTGATTACAATTAAGTAAACAAAAGAGCAAACATTTTAAATTTTCAAAGGTATATATATTTTGTGTTTTTTTTAAGAAACTTCCTATTAAACTATATATTAACAAACAAATAGTAGGGTGGTAGATGGCACACCCACAAAGTTTGACAAAATTACAATAAACCAAGGGTCAAGCCCACCAAAAACTTGAGCAACCAAAGCTATAGCGGGATTTGATCATCAAGCTTCCCCCAAAAATCACCAAGGGAAACATCATCAATTGGCTCTCATCCAATGAGAACAATAGTGTCATATTCATTCTCCTAGGAAGGTTGTTGAGCACGAACCAAAAAATGGTGAGTTACTAACAAGGAAATTTTCCAATGTCTAGTTAGCTAGTATTCTACTTGAGAGATGGAAAAAAAGAAGGCTAGGGCCACCCTCCATGGGAAATACAATCCTTGGAAGTCTAAGATAAGGGGCCATGGGAATGAGAACCACAATGCTTGGGCGAATGGTCTCATCCACATTGATATCCCTAAGGGGAGCTGGAGTTGGGAGGAACTTGGGTAATAGCACAAGAGGCATTGCCCCAATGGTCCAAAAGCTCCTAGAGATGGCCAAATTCAAGTGCAAACTTGCTAGGTTGCACTTAAATATACATGAGAACATTAGAGAAAATGATAGCTTTAGTGTACAAGGAAAAATGTTTATCAACAACACAGTGATTAAAAAGAGCAACATTCTTATCTTTCCAAATATTGAAAAGTATTTCCACCTTGAAAGCATGTCAAATCTAGGCATACTTGTGCAGGAGACAAGGCCACTCTCCAAGCAAAACCATGTGCCAAGAAAAAACAAAAAGTCTAAAAGGTCTAGAGAAATCATGAATCCATGCTTCTTGAGCCTAGGGGCAAAGCCAAAAGAGATGTTTGAGGGATTCGAGTTGTCCACAAAAAGGAAAATGGAGACTGGGATATATATAGAGAGAGGGGGGGGGATAGGGAGGGATGAGGGAGAGGTATAAAATATATCTCTAGAGATAGAAAAATAAAGAGGGGGAGAGAGAGAGAGAGAAATAGATGTGGAGAGAAGGATACATAGAGGTAGAGAGAGAAAGAGGAGGAGATATGGAAATATGGGAAGAGAGAGAGGGGGATGTAGGGAGAGAGAGGGAGGGAAAGGAGGGAGGGAGAGGTAGAGAGAGGAGGGCATAGATAGGTATAGAGATAAACACATAAAAATAGGAGAGAGAGAGGGAGAGAGGGAGATATAGAGGGAGAGAGATAGAGAGAGGGGGTAGACAGGTCTAGAGATAGAAAATATAGATGGAGAGGGGAAGATAGAGAGGGAGAGAGAAGCGGGGAGAGATCATAGGGGTATATGGGGAGGAGAGGCTTAGAGAGAGAGAGAGTAAATATGGGAAGAGAGAGAGGGATAGGGAGGGAGGGAGGGAAGGAGGGAGAGGTAAAGAGATGGGGGATAGATAGGTCTAGAGATAAAAATATAAAGATGGAGAGAAGAAGAGAGAGACACGAAGATAGTGAGGAAGGGAAGGAGGGAGGGAGAGAGGGGGGATAGATAGGTCTATAGATAGAAAAATGGAGTTGGAGAGAGGGAGAGATAGTGGGAGAGATGAGGGATAGATCATAGGGAAATTTAGGGGAACAGAGAGATAAGTCTAGAGATAGACAAATAGAGATAGAGGGAGCGAGAGAGGATAGGGAAATATGGGAAAAGAAATAGAGAGATATGTAGAGATATAGAGGGGGAGATGACACTACAACAAATCCCTATGATTTGCTTCATTTTTTTCTTAATTTTTTGCTTCCACCCACTGTTTTAATGTATTTTTTGCCAATTTTTTTAAAATGTCGGCACTATTTATTGGGGTGGTGCTATTTTTGGCATTTATTTGCATTGATCAAGACAGGTCAAAGTTAATTTCAACACAAATTTGTGCCAAAATTAGCACCGCCTTTAGTGCCGATATTAAATCTGAGTGTAGCGCCATTGTTAGCACCACTTTTGGCTCCAAGTTTAGCTTCAAGTTGAGCACCACTTTTAGCTCCGACTTTAGCTTCGAGTTTAGCACCGGTTTAGACACCCCTATGTTGAAAAGACTTATTTATATATCTCATCGATGATGTAAAATAGTGAAATTGTAACAAGATACAGGAATATTGAGGAGAGAATCACTTACGTCACATCAACAAGGTATATCTACAAGTACTCGAAAAAACAAAACTCTTGGATATAACAAAGTAATGATGATGTGACATTGAGATATCAGTAAGACAAATAAGATTATCTCATTGGCACTCTTCAAGTAATGATCAAAAGAATACACCGCTAGACCACCGAGAAGGTGAGAAACATATGTGGTAGAGTGGTATACACCGCAACCTCACAACAAGAAGCCTTGAGCAAGGTAGTAGTGTAGTAAACAACAGAAGGGAAGGGAAAAACACCACCATACCACAACAGGTATAATAAGAGACGATAGTAGTATGGAAATTGTGGCATCATTGCAATTTATAGCACTAAATGCAGCAAATCACGTTAGTCACAATCCATTTGAATAAATCATTTAATGAATCAAGAATATAGCCCACCAAAATACTCTAAAACTCTAATAAACATACTCTAAATTTTTTGTAAAAATCTCATTTTTAGGCATAGCCCGCTAGAATGGAGTTTTCATTTTAATAAACATACAATAAAACCTTTGTTGAAACCTTATTTTCAGGCATAGCCCACCAAAATGGAGAAGTGTTTTAGTAAACAATGGTAGAGAATGGTAAGGAGATGCGTGTGATAGGAGGCATAAGATTCATTGTTGTTTATCTCATTCATGCTTTGATCAACAAGGGTTACAATGTTTGCGCTACTATTTGTAATCCAGGTATTTAATTGACATATGTTTTCATAATCTCAAATTCCTTAAGATGCTTTTGAAGTATTAATGTATCCTATATAGGGTTTAGAATGACTTCTTTTAATTTTAAAAAATAAATTAGATACTTTTGAAGCATCAATGTGTCCTATATAGGGTTTAGAATCATTTCTTTTAATTTAAATAATAAATAAATGATGTATTTTCCTATGATTAGATAATGTGGAGATCTAAATTTTCCCTAGCACACTGTCCTCTTTCACACTATGTTCATTACTCCAGCTGCTAGGGTTTTGCATTTGGCATCTTTAATATCTTCATGATAGTGGCTTTTAAATAGATCTTAGTCTTTGCTTTAATCTTTATCATGGTAACCCTGGAGTTCCATAATCCACCTTCAATCTCTTCTAATAACGTTGTCTTAAGCTAGACTACATAGTATACATATAAAGCAAGTCCTTCATACTTGCCATTGTTCCAAACCACCACTCACCGCCTTGCTTAAAATGCTTCCTCCATAAGCACAATAACATGTTTCAAAATCATGGTTGCCAGTGATTGACCATTAAGGTCACTAATTTCATCAAGATATAATGATATTTTTGTCTTCAAACTTAAGGTGTTATGCAAGATAACATTGTGAATTATGTGTTGTGTACAATTTGATTTTCTTGCACATTTGCTGCTTTGCTAACTGCCTTTAAGACTAGATATTACACCATCAGCTACAATCTCAAACAACTCACTCACTGTCACTTGAAGATTCCTTTCATGAGCATCCTTGTATAAAATCAAACTATGCCCTATATATTGCCTACTTACTAATATAGGGGGCTCATTGTTTCATGGTATTTTGAGATTTATTTAGAAGGGGTTAATATGTGGCATTTTTATGTGTAGGAAGAATAGATTGTGATGCAATGTTTGGGTATGGATGGTTCAGGAAAAATTGGATTGCTATTGGTGGCATAACCAAGTTGGATTGTACCTTGAGACAATGTGAAACACTTCTGGGTGTTTTCGCTCCAAAGCAAAACTTGTGTTTAGGAATTTCCAAATATCTGAGAAAGGAAGTTCCTACATTCTAAACATAAAATCATAAATCTGCTTATCTAGTTTTTGATCCAACCTAACAACTTTAATATCCAATAGAGAAAGTTTGTACATTCTAAAGATAAAATCATAAATCTGCTTATCCAACTTCTAATCTAATTTGAGGTCATGAATATCAAATAGAGAAACTTCCTATAATCTAAAGATAAAATCATAAATTTTATTGGTCCAATTGGAGATCCAATTTTAGGCCGTGAAGCTCTGACAAAGAAAGTTCCTACTTTCTAAAGATAAAATCATAAATATGTTTGGTCCAATTGTAAGGATTTGTCTTTTTAATTATACTTTCTAACATTTGTCTTGATACAAATTGTTACTTTAGAATTATGGTATTTCTTTTCTTCTAATGTTTACAACCCTCATCTCAAGGAAGAGCTTCGAAGATGGTTCCTTCAGATAGAGACTACACTTTTCTGCTATAGGTTCCATCTAGAAACACCAGAAGCTCAGGTACTGTCATACTTAGGTACAAAAGAGTTTGAGGTTACCTTGTTCTCCTTGATACAAAATGTTTTCCTTCAATCCCTATTAAGCAACTTCACTATTATGGACTTCATCATTATACCTTTCATGCATTCAATTTAATTTATTATGTGGAAACATGTTGTCTATGTCTTTGCAAGTGATTACTATTGTGTAAGCTTTTAATCTACATGATTGCCCCTCATGTTCAATTCTTGTCACTGTTATGATACTTGGGGCTACTTAATTTTAACCAAACTGTTAATGAAAACTATCTTGGAATCCTTGATGATTAGTTTTGTTAGAATCATGGCTATGTTGATAGTGGAATGTTCTTATTAATAAGGATAAATATTTATCAATAAGGAGATTACCCCTTACCAACATACTCCACTATCCTTACAAAGATTGATCTTTAATGCTTCATAGATGGTTTACTTGTGATTATCCTTCTCAAATGAAACAATAAGGCAGCAGGCTTGGCTAAGCCCTTGTGGGAGCCACATTTCACCCCACATGTTGTAATGAGATAAACAAAAAAAAACCTAATTTTATCTATAACTGCACAATGAGAAAACATGTTAGATAAAACTGAGCATATGATAGATATGTTTGATAAGTTTCTTGTTTTCTTGGACATCTATGGTATGCAAGTTATTTGAATGCACATGATGATCAAATTATATGTTTATAGATGTATGCACATATTTTGACTGGTGATCCTTCATTGCTCTAATAACACTCTTCTCACTCAAATATAGGGAACCTAGGATCAACAAGGAAGACATCAACTTGGAGGCTTAGACAAGCAGGAAGACTGAAGATGATGTAGAACAAAGAAACTGGGATTCGTCATTAAGGCAATGATAGGTCTCCTTTCTCTTTATGTACTGCATTTTTCTCTTTTGTATCTATAAATGTATAGTTTTTTGATTATATGCATTCAAATAGTCAGTTCCATGGCTTATGTGGAACAACATACATTTACATTATCAATAAAGACTATATTTTTGAAATGATTGTGCAATCTTTCCTATAATATATGTATTTGCATAAGTGCAATCTAGTAATGTAATCTTCTGATTTTGTTTATGCACATGAAAGTAATGTAGTAGAAATAAAAGTGTACCTTACTCTTCATTTGTAAATCACAAAAGCTCTACTTGATTGAGTTATTAACTTTTGCATCTTCATGAACATATGTTGATACAAAATGAATGGAAGAAGCATCCAAGTAATCTTAATTTTTTTTGCCAACAATTCATACCAAAGACTGAACAATTTAAGAATATTGCAATAGGTAATTTGTATAGACACAAATAATATTACTGAAGCATTTCAAATTTTAGGCCATAAGAATCATCCTTTTTTAAGCATGGATTGTGTTGTAGCCAAAATTCCATCCTCATTATTTTTGCATACTTCCATTTTCACTCATCTCTTACATCCACCATATGCATAGAATTCCTGTCATAATAAATTAAATTTAATAAAATCCCTCACATGAGCTTTGGAATAAAACCCTTGATCACAACATCAAAGTGTATTCCTCCTTTGAAATACTCCTATGATTGCTCATAGCATATCGCCAAGAAAACACCATGTCAATGAGAGTCCCTCCAAAGTCTCCCCGACATTAGCACAAAGCACAAATCAAAAATGTAGATGAGACACCCCTATGTTGAAGAGACTTATTTATTCATCTCATCAACAATGTAAAATAGTGAAATGTCAACAAGATACAGGCATATCGAGGAGAGAATCACTTATGTCACATCGACAAGGTATATTGACAAGTGCTTGATGAAACACAACTCTTGAATATAACAAAGTAATGATTGATGAGATAGTGGCATATCAGCAAGAGACATTAACTTGTCTCATTAACATTGGCAGCCAACATTGGAGGAACATAAGATCTAATGTTGATGAGACATTGAGATATTAGTAAGACAAATAATATTGTCTCATCGACACTCTTCAAGTAATGATAAAAAGAATAAACCGCTATACCATCGGGAAGGTGAGCAACATATGCGCTAGAGTGGTATACACCGCAACCCCATAGTAAGAATCCTTGAGCAAGGCGCTAGTATGGTAAACAATAGAAGGGGAGGGAAAAACATCGCCATGCCAACATATCAAAGAAACAAAAAACATTTTAATTAAAAGTCTCTTCGACAGTTATGAAATGATGATTAGTCTAATTGATGTGAATAATGAAAATATCGATGAGACTATCACTATTAATGAAGAACTTGATCATAAAGGTGGAACGAGCACCATTTATGAACCAGGGTTGGATGAAGTGTCCTAAAATTTGATAAATATGGCCTCAAAGAAGTTGAAATCACTATGAATTGTAATTGAAGGATTTGGAGAACCAAGTTGGATGATGGTAGGCAGCTGCAAATTTGCAACATTTATCCAAGTAAGTGGTCTAGACTCAGCTCAAAGTATTTTCTCAATAAGTAGATGAAAGCATTGCATGAGTAGGGTTGAGTTGGAAAAAACCCTAGGCAAACAGAAAGCAAAAAGATAGAAAATTGAAGCTAGGCAATTGAATCAAGACTTAATCGATCAATTTCCTGGGTTTAGTCCAAAATCTAGAAGAATAACACAGCTTAACCCATTGTGTGTGACATTAGAAGATAAACAAAAAAATATGGGAGATGTATGGACTCCGTGTATGGGTTACGACCTCTTTATTTATCATTATAGGAAGAAATTTTGGCATAGCCTAGCATCAAACCCGTGGAATTTGAATTTGGGTAAACTTTTAGTACCCAACGTCTTTGTGAACATAGAGTTAATCAAGGTGTTGGAAAAGAATTACAATATGAAGACAAGAGCAATTCATTTTCCTGATGGGTCATAGTTCATGGTTGTAAAGTGAGATTATATTTCCATGATTTTTCAGTTAGACACTTCCTTGAAATAAAAATTACGAATCAGAGACTTGTTGGAGGAATACCACACCATGGAAACAAGTTACAAGAGGTGCAAATTGCCTCTACATAGGGTTAAAGGTGCGGGTAACCAAACTATGAGGTTCTCTAGTGAAGATAAGCCCCCATTCTTTGTGGCTTTGTTTGAAGAATACTTTCAATACACTTATTACTCAGCTGATCAAGTACTGGAATTGATGTTCCTGACAACATGAAAATTTCTCCCATGGTTTTAGCCATAGACATCTAGAGCCATAATGCCTAACCCTATGATTATGTAGAGTATTTATTAGAGGCCATCAATAATACCCTCAATATCATCAAGAATGATAGTGAAGCCATTAATTTCAAGCACTATTCTCTTTTCATCCACATGATATTATAAGAAGGGCAGGTGATGGGGATATGGGGTGATGAATTAAGAATAAAATACTTAGATAATGATGGAAATTCAAGGCCTCTACAAATGTGGACATCTGTGTGGGACAATAGGTGTGGGAGGTCCCCCTACCTATATTTTGAGGAATATTTTGTCAAACCACTATACAAGATGCTAGGCCACAAATGTGACTACAACCTCTCCCTAGAGATCTTAAGATTTCTCCGACCAAAAGATATGGGTCATGAAGCAAGGATAAATCACAATTGGGGGGACTAGTACATGTTTGGGGATTTTACTATTATCAAAGTTTATGGATTTGAAGTTGCACCTTATTTGTTGCCTAAGACTGTGCCAGATAGAGTTGCTTATTTAGAGATCATAAGGCAATTGTCATTTTCAGCTTTCATGCATTTAAAGTGCTATGGGAGGAAAAATTTCATGCCTTCCAATTTATGGTTTGGTGATTTCACTATTACCTTTGATTTAGGCTATGACTTGGTTAGTGGTAAACTAGATTATTATGGCTTGCCGGTTGGCAACAAAATGGAAAAGTTTGATCTTGAACACTTCATTTGTGATTCCAATATTTTTCAAAAATTTAAAGGATATGAGCATAGTTTTCTTTTAGAAGATGTCATCAGAAATTGTGAAGAAAAACAAAACATGATGAGAATGAATTCCTATAGTAGGGTTATGATGGCTAAGGCTTGGAAGGTGAATAATAACCTAGGATACATAGGCACTTTCCCTAAGGTATAGGATCCCATAGAAAGAATTGAAAAGTTAATCCTCCATGAAGAACTGATAAGAGATGTGCCACTTGTGGCATTTGAAAGAGGAAGGGGCAATGGTCCTAGGAGGAAAGTAGAAAATATCACACCACTAGATCACTTATCACCTCAGCCTACTCCTGAAGTGAGCTTTTTAGTTGGTTCACCACCCATGGAAGAAGATAACACTGAGGAGGAAGAAGAAGTCTCACAATTTAATGTTCCTATTATACCCCAATATGAGATGACATTGGAAAGAAGTGTGATCACCTTTGAATCCTCTGATGAGCTATTAGATGATGTGAGGCATCATACAAGTCAAAAATTTGTTGCAGATGATACTTTTGTGCAGACCCCTAAATTTAAGTCCTTTATATATGCTTATAAATGAAGACTCATAAGAGAAAGGTTAAAGGACATTGACCTTGAGAAAGAGGCTCATGCCTTGAAAGAATTGCAACATGAAGTTGATAGGGAAATGAGAAACATGACTATTGAGAGAGGAAGAGAATTATTGCAAGAAGATAGAGTTATGCTCCTTCTTGGGTGGGATATTAGTTCAACCATTGTGTTTGGAAAAAATTTTAAGAGAAAGAATAAAAATTTGCAAATAACAAATGAAGTAGGTGACAGGGTCTATACAGGGTCATGGTACGATATAATACCACTTTATAAATTTGGGCTCTTTACCCCCCAGGAAAGAAGCCTTCTCTCATTGACCATGATTAGATTTTTGAACATATCCTACTGCAAAGAGTAGGGGAGACAGATCCCTTCGAGACTACTAACTTGAATGTGAATGTATCCAAATTCACCAAAGCCTAGATCCAAAAGCTAGTAAGAGATAACCAATGGTTGATAGAGGAAAATGATAGGTTGAAACAAGAATTAACCAACTACAAAGATAGGATTTCTGCTTCTCCAAGGCTTTACTCTCCTTTAATTGAACATGAAAGAAAAGTGTTGGAGGCCATGCCTAAGACTGCTCAATGGAAGCATAAATTTGAAAAGGCTCAAAAGGAACATGAAGAAATAAAAATAAAATTAAAGGCTACTACTTTTGAAGTAGCATCTGGGATACTTTGTATGAAATTCAAAGATATGTGCCAACATGCAGATGATGTCTGGCATGCTCATAGTGGAACATACAAGGCCCTCATGGAGCATGGAAGACTGCTTGATAGGATTAAGGAAATGGAAATCCATATCAAGAAAAAAGATGGAGCTAATAATTCTTTGCTCCAAGAATGTCAGAGCCTCCTGAAAACTTCCAGAATATCTTGACACAAAAATTGAGTGACTTCAACTAGCCACTATGTATGGCCATGCCATATTTCTTTGAAGAAACAAATTTGAAGGATCAGGAAACTTGGAAAAATGAGATCAAAATATTTTCCAAGCATCCTTGATGACATCAATGATGAGGATGAGGTACTCAAGAAAATAGATAAGCAACTTGGGAGGATTGTTGGATTGGAGAATGTAATGATAGATACTCTACAAAATGCAAACACTTATGCTGAGGAGAAATACATTGATCACATGTAAAAGGTTAATTTGTTCCTTACACAAGCTATATAAGGAGGTAATAAGAGTTTGGTTGTTGTGGACGCATTAACATGGTGCTTGAGCCTTGAACAAATCTTAGGTGGTCACAGGTGATTCCTGATGATTAACGGACTATGGGGCATCCAACAATAAACTCTTTTTAAGTTTCTATGCTATGTTAATTATGGTTTAGTTAAGAAATGATGTAACTTTTGTGAATGGACCTAAAGCTTGTTGTTTCCTGTACAAATAGGGAAACCAAGGTCCAATTTTGATCATCATATCATCATCATTTCAATCCATTAGAATAGATACTAGACCATCTCATGCACTTATTCATATCAAAAGAAGTCATGTTAAGTATGTTTATATTTTGAGCAATATAATGGAGCAAATACATTATAACTCTAATCCATTTTTCAGTGTTCAATTGTTGTGTCAATTTTCATGCTTATTTATTGCTTTGCTGTCTCCAAAGTGGTCTTTTCAAGTTGTTTAAATCTTCAAGATTTATCAGTGCACATTTTTGTTTACTGTGTGGATGCTTTGATTGGTTTCTAGTTAGGTGTGAATTAAATTCCTTTCAAATAATTTACTTTAATTGGTTCGTATTAAGGATTAAAGTTCTCTTAGAGATTGGCACCCTCTTATGGTCTAAAAACTTGTGTTTTTGAGACCCAACAGATTGCAAATAACTGTAAAAATTTAGAAGTATATGAAATAGTGTATATATTCTATGAAACACTGTATATATTCTTGTACTTGTATATTCTATGAAACATTCCTTATTTTCTATGAAATAGTGTATATATTCTTGTACTTGTAAATATTCTTTTACTATTATGTCTATTAAAGAAAACAAAGTTTGAATAAAAAATGCTTCACCCTTTTTTATGAGTATGGGAATTATTGTTTAAGGAAAAATCTTATAGTGTTTACATTTTTAGTTTACTAGTTTCAAATCTTCATTTTCTTTGTATATAAAATTGTATGTGCTATTTATCTCTAATGACATAAAACAATAATATCACCAGAATCAGGGTTTTCAATTTCAACACCATCATTGTCCACACTTTTCATATCCTGTTCACTTTTAAGTACAATCATCAAAATTTTATTTTTATTTCTTGTCCCAATTAATCTTGATTCCTTTCAGTGCAACACAATAGGTTGCATGTTAAATTTCAAACATTTTATTTGCATTTTTTTGTATATATTATTTTCTTGGTGCATTATTATGTAACAACAATTATACTTTTGAGATATAGAGTAAAAATAAATGAAAGCACATGTTTGCTTTGTCAAGGGAAATGTATGGTGAATACCCTATGTCTTTTAGATAAGTTTGCAAGCAAAATAAGACATAACTAATTGAATATGATTTTCTACTATACAATTTTTTTTATATGCTTTTTACTTTTTGCATGTGGATTACCCTCAGAAAGAGACTACTTATCTTTTCTTAAATGAATCCTTTACATTTCCTATCTACAAAAGGAATTTACTGCTTGACAACAGGTTTGCGAACTTCATACAAATTAAGATTGGTGTAAAAGGCCATCCCCGCAAATGTTGTTTGGTCTAGAATTATAATGGAAAATAAAAAATCTTGCTAGGAGAATAAAATAGGTTTTCAATTGTCCAAGTACAACATAATATTTCTAAAGAATTTCAAAGTTTAGGCCATAAGAATTATCCTTTTTTAAACATGGATTGCAAATAATTCTGAAAATTTAGAAGTCTTGGTCATTAACATTACTGTCTGCTACAATGTCATCTAGCGTATCATTGTCAATGTTCATATGTTCTTTCAAGTATTTAATATTAGATCATCATCCTCATCTTGACCTATATCATCTTCATCATCATTGAAATTTGACTATAGACCATCTATATTGTTACTAGATGTATTTGGATCATCATTTTCTATACCATCCATATTGTTGTCTTCCATAACATCATCTAACTCTAGATTGTTGTCTTCTTGTGCCTAAACATAACCATCTTCAACATCAACATGGATGCAAATTTCTTCAATGTTCTCTAATCCCTCTCTCTCATTTTGTTGGCCATCATTGTTTTTCTTTGTATCCACTAATGCATCATCAAATACATGCCTTAATCTTGGATCAAAATGTATGAAAAATATCCATTTTGGGTCCAAAATATCTTCATAGAAAAATACTTGCACATGAACAACATACATTTATTAAGCTTATGTTATAACAATTTTATTGATTAATAAACACATGTATATATTCACAATAAGCTATGAATTAATACATTAATGATCACTACCGTTTTTTGTTTGAGTCAAAGAAATACCTACTCACAATGAATTGGTATAATATAAGCCTCCTTATCCTCCGGTAGGAATGATGAGGAATCTATAGAAAACAATCCACTATGGGTATCATGTCTTCGTGTCCTCTCAAATGCTTCATACCATCTACACTTAAAAATACAACATTTAAAAGAGCAGTAATCTAACTCAATAATTTCTTGTATTTTCCCAACATATTGTAGATTCCCTTCAATTATATTCTTATCTTTTGAGCTTGATTGATTGGATTACTTGAACTCAACCATGATGCCACAATCAAAGGATCATCTCTTTACGTCTACACTTTCTACATGATAATGTCGACCATATGCCCACATTGCTAGATATTTCCTCACTTGTGAAAGACCATTTATTTCAATGAAAA
>VDFB02058242.1:689138554-689199291 GCA_007258455.2 Sequoia sempervirens | reverse complement strand
TAAAACAAATCAATCTTAATTAGAAATTAGACAATATAAAATGAAAATATTATAAAATACTTAGTTTATAACAAAAAATCTATGTACTTTGTACCTTTAATCCAAATACATAAAAACACTATTTTAAGCCAAATCCATTGCAAACATTCAAATTTTATCAAAATCCATGCTAAACTCAAATTTTTCATAAAAAATCTATCAAACCACCTAACTATTTAGGTCCAACCTTTACTAGGAGAGTTATCAAACCAATTATAGGGAAGCCATAACCATCATGAGCTTTTAATCATGCTTTTGATTGTTCATAATCATCTGCATAAAGTTCATGTACATACAATAACTCTTTTTTGATCATATTCACTATGTACATTGGATCAATGAGTATTCCCCTTTTCGGGTTTCTGCAAACTTGATATAAAGAAGACCATTGAGTGTAGTTATAGAAGAATCAAATATGTAAAAGAAATGTCAAACAAAAAATATTGGTTTTTCCTTTATGATTTTGAATATTAGTACATGAGAAGATGGAAAAAAATCATTATCATCTTCTTCATTATCATTGTATTGAATAAAGTTGTTGAATGAATTGGCAATGGGCTTGTAAATATTGTAAGTATTGATTAGGTGAAAACCAATTTATTTCCCTTTGTCATTGGTTGTGTCATCCAACCGGATTTGATTAGAATGAGGTCTCTAGACTTGGTTATAATATGTTTACATCTTTCCATATCATGCCTAGGTGCATGATATTGAAAAAAATGTTTTGCATTAAAGTTTGGTGGTAAAGGTTTAATTGTTTGAATATGCATTCTGAATTGGAGGAAGTTGAATCATATTCTTGTTTAACAATTGCAACATGATCACATAGAGAGAACAAACAACTATGAAAATTTCCCTATCCTGCCTAAATTTATATCTAGAGTTATGTTTTATAAAGTAGTTACTGGCCTCAATATTATGAGTACTTGACATGAATGTTTATCAAGTAATGAATATTTTGTTTTTGTTTTTAAATGATTGATAGTTGTTTTGAGGCATGACTTATATGATTGACCAATACGAGCCTATGAAGGGGTACCTTCATACCAACTAATCGATATTCAATAATCATGAAGGGTTATACAAAAACATGTTAAGGATGGATATTTCATTAGCAATTTCTTATCTTGAATATTAGGTTGTAAGTTATCTATAAACACCCTTTGAATGTCAACATCTTGAAGACTATAGGAGAATTTCAAATAAAGGGATTAGTATCATTTCATAAAGTTTTTATTTTCTCTTTAGGTCCTTGATTACAATGAACTAAATTTGTTAATGTAACTTGAGGACTGATGTTCACTTGAAAGTGTTGGAGGAAATCATTAATGAGTTGTGTAAAGGAGGTAATTGATTGTTTGACAATGAACAAAACCAATCCAAGGCCATATCTTTCAATAATCTAGAAAAGAGTTTCACTATGAGTGAATCTTCAAAAATAAAGTCTCTACACAAGGTAGTAAAAACTAACAAATGGTTATTAGGATATTTTTTACCATTGTACTTTCCAAAGCGAGGTATTTCAATGTTTTGTAGTATAGGTGTATTTAAAATAGTGAACATTAATGAACTATGTTTAAGGTATTTTGGATGTTTACTATTGGTTTGATTTTGTTTTAAGTTTGAAATTTGTTGTTGTAATAATCTCATGCTTTAAATAAAAAAGTTGATTTATCACAAAATCATTGGGCCACATGTTGTGAGAGTTTTTCAAGTATGGTGAACTAGTATGGAGGAATGGTGGGATATTATATTTCATGTTTAGGAGGGGTGATGAATATGAAGGTGTTATAGGTGAAGGGACAAAACTATTATAATTTCCACTAGAAATTCCTAAGCTTGAGTTTAAACCATTGTTATATTCCATCATTGATGCTATGATTGGAGGTGTAAAGTTGGGAATAGAAGGCATTATTGTGGGAGAGGAAACTTATTTTCCAAAAGGATTTTGAGCATTAGTAAAAAATACCCTAGTTTTTTTAAAATCCAACAAAAACCCTAGTTTTTCTACCAAAAAACCCTATTTTGAAAAAAATCAACTAAAAATAAACAAATCTAATTGAAAATTTGATTAGAGCAAATAAAAAATAAAGAACTTTACCTGTTAGAGATGGACTTCAAATCAGATATCAGATTTTGCTTTCCACTGTGCGCCCACCGCCGTTGAGCCGAAAGCAAATGTGAATGAGTTTTGGTCGCCTGATTTTTTATATATATATATGTCAACAAAATCGGATATCCGATTCCTAAATCTAAATTTTTCCCTCTGCCTCGGTAGTCACCCGAGCTCCAAAAAGTCAACTCACCATTTTCGCGTTTTGAGTCGTAGAAACACGTATTTTTTTCTCCATTGCCACTTTTTGGCATACCATGATCCTGCACATGCCCATCTCTCTCCCCTATTTCTATCCACAATATCTCTCTGCTTTCCTTTGTATCCCTATCTATCCCTCTCCCTCTCCCTCCCTCTCTTCCTATCACACCTTCTTTCTATGTATATCTACTTCTCATCTCTCCTCTATCTATCTATCTATTTATATATATCCCTCTATGTCTATCTATATCTCCTTATCTCCCTCACTCACACAAACTCCCTATTTCTCCTTATAGATTTATCTCTCTATCTGCCCCATCTCTATCTCTCACTCTTGCCCCTTCATCTTTATCTTCCTATCTCTCCCTCTCCCTCTCCCTATCTACATATCTCTCATTATCTCTCACTCTCTTATTCACTCTACTCTCCCTCCACCTCCCCCTCTACCTTTGGTTATCTCTCTATATATCACTCCCTATATCTTTATATTTCTATCTCTCCCTCTTTCTATCACTATCTTTCCCTCTCTCCCCTCCCTATTGCTCCATATTTTATCTCTCTACTTATCTCTCTTTCTATTTCTCTCCCTCTCCCTCCCTCTTTCTCTCTCTCTCTCTATATATATATATATGTGGACATCAAACCTGCAAATGGTTAGTAACTAACATAGACAAACATGATTAGTTTCCAAGCAAAACAAACCTTCAACATCCATATGAGATATCTAACATGTTTTAAAATGCTATCTAATAACAAGATACATAAAAGCCTACAAAGAAAAACATGAAATCAATCTATCCCATATTGGATTGGTGTCACATGTGCTAGTGACCCTTTCCCAATCCTTGATCAAAGCTTAAGATGAAAATGCTATGAAGATGGTGGAGTGATGATGAACAAAATTAGTTCTCAAACCAAGAGAGTGACTTTGCATAAAGATTGTGGAGAGATGGTGAAGGGTTTGATAAGAGATGAAGCCTCTATTTTATAGATTTTCAAATGCTAAGAGTGTTGAAGAGAGACCAATGTGGGACAAAGATCAAGCCAATAAGATAAAGCCACTTGTCAAGTGATGATAGGCCAATGGTTGTGCAAGATTTGGGAAGAGTGCCCAAGAGGGGGAAAATTTGAATTCAAATTTTGCAATGAATGTTGAGTTTGACCTTTGGAAGGGGACATGTAAGAGACATGTAAGGCCTCATAAATGCTCTGGGTGTACATGTCCACTTGGGGAGATTCAAACTTGGAGAATATTCTCCTTTATGCCAAGTTGAAAATAAAGATTTTGATAAATCAATTAAATGCAATTTCATGTGCAAGTGGCCAAATCTAGAGAATGCAAGTGGGTGAGATTAGCATTAGATCAGGATTAATTAGCTAGGATGATGATTAGGCTGATTTGACCACTTTGACTTGATTTAGAGATTTAAATCAAATCAAAGGGAGATGAATGATGCTTTGAGATTTAATAAAATAAATGATTGATTTATTTAATCAAAGAGATGACGATAGGATCAAGTTTGATTTATTTGATTTAAGTTGATGGATTTACCCTGATGAATGGATGAGTGTGATTTTGATCAAATGCATAATGCTAATTTTGCGTGTCTACAATATACATATATATTTCTCTCCATATCTCTCATTTACACTCACACTCCTTGTTTCTCCCTCCTTATCTCCATCTCTCTACCTTTCCCACTCTATCTCTCTATCCCTCTCTCTCTACCTTGGTGTACAATGGGTAAGCCAAAGAGGTGTGGAAGGTCAATTAGGGAAAAAATTGGTTTTTTTTTCATACATTTATGTAGTACATGAGATCAATTGATTGAGAGGAAGATAGAGAAGAAGAGGGGGGAGAGAGGAAGAAATATCTCTATATATAGAGAGGGAGAGGGAGAGATGGGGAGATATAGATAGAGGGGGCAAGAGTGAGAGATAAAGACGAAGATCAAGATCTAATAAAGATACAAGGAGATATAGAGAGAGGGAGAGAGGGAGAGAGAGATAGAAGTTGATGTACATGTGAGACAAATAAATATCTAAAGATGGTAATGGTGATGCAACTTCATCGAAGCTATCAAATAAAAGACCAATGTCCTCAATAGTGTCATCCAAATCTACAAGGTGGGATTCTATAAACAAAGAATTGATTTCTAGTAGATATACATCCCAATGTGGTGGATTTGGAATTACAATATCAATGTCCTAGTGCAAAGAATCTATGGACCTCATGAATGATTCAACACCAAATATAGATGTAGCAATAAGTGTTTTGGGCCAGATGAGATCTCCATGCAATCCATGCAACTACATTGTTCATCCTCATATGATGGTTTCTCACGCAATGTCTAAGTGACACTAGATGATGTTTTTGCATGTGTTGGAACTAGAGTCCATCAAGTAAGACAATGCCATGATTTAGAAGAATTTTCTCCATTTCTTAAATTATACGAAATTGACATTCTTTTGTTGTATGCCTTTTCTTTCCACAATATCCATATTTACTTTTCTATTTATTAGGAGGATTACAAAGAATACTCAAATGGAATGGATTTAGTGTGAGAGAAACGATCACATGAACCAACAAACTCAAAAAAAAAATTAAGAAAAAAAACACCTAGATTGTTCCCCTTGATTTAGAGAGCCCCCCAAAATGACTATTGTTGATTGTAGCCCCCAAAACAATGTGTAAGAAAATTCTTATAAGTTGTGAAGATTGGATGCCAAATTGACCATTTATAATGAATGGTGTTTTATATAAATTATAGAAAAATGGGAAAATCCAAATCTTAAAATTATGAGTAAATTTGAATTCCTTGCAAAATTTTGATATTTGTAAAAAAAAGTGCAAAGTTTTGATATTCAAGGTGAAATTTATGCCTCGATAAAATTTTCTTACAAAATTGACTTCGAAGGTTAAAATTTGCTATTAATCAACATCAAATAAAAAATGTCTCAACATCAAAATGTCGATGATAGAACCAAATTCTCATTGAATACTCACATTGAAAAATTTGACTCCCCATTTGTAAGTTATTACAAAAAAATCCCCCTTTACAAACACTTAATGGTTTAGGTAAAAATGCTAACTAATGTTACAAGGGGTGCAGTGCAGTGTAGTTCCTACCAAGTGTTGACAAGGCAATTTTGAGAAATCAGGGATTGTCACAAAGAAAAAAAATAAAAATGCTAGCACTAGATTTTGTTGAAACATTTTGTCAAACAACCATATCGTACACCCATTCTTTCTTCAAAGGATCCCAATTGAAGAGTTTGTTAATAAGTTGCATCATATCATCTAAATGACTAAATCTAAATAGTAAATAAATTTAATGAGAAAAATTCACCTTGGCCTAGAAAACCAACCTACAAGGTAAGTGGAAACTATTTTAAATTAATTTTATCATAACATATTTCTACTCACTACTATAGATGATATTGTTGCAAGGTGTGACCCTTGGTCTTCCTTGCAACTCTAACACTTGGGTTTGTGACATGGTCTAACCGCCTCCTGTGGTTCTTAACTGAAGCTTGTATCGGGCATTGATAGGTCGATCTTTTGGTGCAACGACAAGTCCAACAATTGGTATCAGAGCTGGTCACAGGTTCAAACCTCGTGCTTGTGCTAGAGGGGGGATTGTTGCAAGGTGTGACCCTTGGTCTTCCTTGCAACACTAACGCTTGGGTTTGTGACATGGTCTAACCGCCTCCTGTGGTTCTTAACCGAAGCTTGTATCAGGCATTGACAAGTCGATCTTTTGGTGTAATGGCAAGTCCAACAGATATAAGGCATCACATGCATATAAGTAAAAATACAAAATTCTAAAGTTTTTATGTTTTGGAATGAAAAATAAAACCTAATAAGGGTGCAACTTTAAATTGTACATTTACTTTAGGTAAATCCGTGCCTCGCTTTGATGTATTGCAAAAACATGTGAGCTTCTCCATTTTGAAAGCATCTAAAAATGTAAAAGTATTTATGTTGGCCACTTGCAGATGTTCGAGATTTTTAAATGTTTCAATGCATTTGTAATTTCAGACCATAGAGATATATTACAAGATGCAAATACAAAATGATAAAAACTCCAAGGATGTTGTGATTTAAAGATTGAATTAAGATTGTTAGAGGCTTGATATATTTCCTGTTCACAAAGTAATAAAAATACAACATAGTTATAGAAAAAATTTCATCAAACCCAGCTGCATGTGTTTCAATTTGGCAGGTGAATTTTATTACCTTTTACAGATAAAACCTAAGAAATAGTGGCAAAATTTGCAAAGCCACGGGCAACAAAGCTGCTATATGCGAGAGATGAGCAGAGGATTTGGTAGTGGTTGATATTTTTCAACAAATAGAGGGAATTCACTTAACAAGATCAACATGTCATATCCTGCAACTGATTATTGTGTCCTGCCACCTTCACCTTCACAAACATTTTCCCAGGCAACTCTTGCCTCTTTGTGGTCTTCAATATAGCAGTGTTTAGGTTCTAATTAAGAATTCTTATCTTGACACCTAAAACAATACCCAAATCATAATTTCCAAAAACTAGCACTCCTGGCCATCTTACTCACACACCCAGAACAAAATCAAATCCGAACATAAAAATATGCAGTACCCAGTATTTTATTTGTGCTTCCTAAGCTAATTCAACAACAAATATCTACACACTTGCAGCAACTAACAGGATGAATAATAAATTCAGAATTGGCAACCCTGAAAAATGGAAAAAGGATGCACACAACGTGTATGCCCTGTCTAACAAATTAGTAGAAAAGAAATTAAATTAGATTCATGTGCTTCCTTGTTTATCTGTAGTTCAGAGCTAGGAAATTGTGAGAAATTGAGTTGTAATCTTTTTTAAAAAACACAAGTTTTTACACAAATGTTAGAAACATGAAATCAAATGTGTTGTTTGACCCTAGTAAACATTCCTACTAAACAACCCAGCTTCAACGGACTAGTTGGGGTTCTTAAAACTGTACTTACATTATGGAAAGGTTGTGGTCAAAGAGGAATAAGCAAACAAACATAATCCATCCCATTAAAAATCCCATTTTCTTCTGCAGAAGCATTTTTGTATTTTGGCACTCACATTCAAGTGCAGCCATGGTTGCAACACGCTCCATGATGGCAGAATTCTTGTCAACAAAAGCAAGGTATCTCCACAAAAAATCATCTATGTTTACTTAGAAGGCATGTTCCTGTTTCTGCACAGAATAATAGCACTAGTGATTAGTGAGTTCCACTCTGTAAAAGAATCCTAGCAGACAATAACTAAACTTCACTTAAACCAAATTCGATGACAACTTGAGAAATTTTCTGCATCAAAAGCTTTCATCATAGGCTTGAGTCGGGACCATAGGTGCTAACATCCCTCTAGCTTTCCCTGCTCCAACTTAGAACTTAACCTAACACTTCCATAAAAAATCAAAGCCTTATTCTAGGTGACAGGAATAAGAAACAAATAATAGACTTAAAAATTAACAAAATTATAAAGCATGGTAAATTACTCAAAAATTGAAACCACTACATGTGCAAATTAGATAACAAAATTCCAAAGAAATGACACAAACAATGAATAAGAAGCATAGGAAATTGCAAAAGGTGTTAAGAACTGCAACAGGGAACTGGATACAATTTCTTCAATTAGCATTGAAGAATAGCAGGGATGGAAAAGGGCTCGAGGTACAGCAGTAACAACAATTTTTTTATGGTTTTTGATGTTAAAGCCACACAAGTAATTAATAATATAAATTTGTTAAACACTAAAAATTATATTATTAAATATTTTACTTAAGTTCATGTTAAAATTTATGTCAATAATATAAAAGAGATATTAGTTAATGTTAAAAAAAATTCTTGTTAGAATATGGTATGTAATTCTATGGAATGAACTCCAACTTTTTTGAATGAATTTTCACAGTTACTGTTTTAAAATTTGTACAACTTTATTGAAGTGGATAGTTGTTTCCCTAAAACTCACAATTTGTATAAAGACACAATATAAGATATATCATGCAACTTTTAAAGAATCATCTAATGAACAAAAGAATGACAAATGAAAAAATAAAATGACAAAATTTTACAAGATCATTACAATCATCTTGCATTGTACTCAAATCATATTAATCATGGATCCCAAAAATTAACTTTCTCATCAAACTCCTTCAAAGGTATACAATAAGAAGTGTTTGTGTCATTCAAAATGAACAGATAATGTGCAAACAATCTCAACCATCAAAAACTTCATTAAAAGTCCTTCCTATTTTATTGAACAATCTAATACAATTGAAAAGAATTTAATTATAAAAGGACACATGGCCACATGTGAACCAAACAATACAATGAAATTATTTTTTTGCTTGTTATATTTTTTATTTTAATTCATATAAACAATTTTTTAAAACATAAGAATACACATATTAATTATATAAAGTATTATATTTATATTTTGATAATATATATTATACAAAATAGAATATCTAATAATAAGTACAACTATAGTACATATTTTTATCACTTGGTATGGGCATCCATCAAATTGTGTTTTTTGTTTGGTAGATATGTATGTGAAGTGTGGAAATGTGCAAGCACAACACAAAGTGTTAACTTTGACGGAATTGCTCAAAGAAATATGGTCCCATGGCTCCATTTGTTCATTTTAATATATTGTTGGTTTGGTTGCTCTAGAAACACTGATCCAAATTGAATATCAATATCTAGAAGTCACCAAATTTGAATGATGAAGATTCTTCATTTTCTTGTTTGATTGATTCCGATAATTATGGCGCTAGAAGATTTATACAGTTCATACAAACCCAAAAGAAACTTACAGAAATCACAAATTAGAATCATATTCTAGTTGTAAACTATGTCTTCTTGACATACAAGAATAGCTGAAAAATATGTATGATGAGGATGTAAAATGAAACGTCGATATGATTTCAATTGAAGCTTTAACTATCAATTTCATAAATCAGCTAGATCTCTCTTATGAAAGAAATGACTTTGACATAAATATTTTTATGACTATGTGAATGGAGATTTTTTAAATAATCTCATATATATATATAATCCATCATATTATCACATTCATTTATACAACTATCTTCATGTAGCTGTTATTCTCCCATAATCTCAAGTTGATATATGTCAAACTTGAAACTTGTAAAACAGACCGAAATTTCAAGAAATGATCCATAATTCCAATCAAGAACTTTTATCTCATTAAAAACATGTCAAAAAAGAAACAATTGAATAAAAGCATTAAAGATTTTGTCACATTTATTTATAAAAGGACTTAAGACAATCTGTATTGTAGTTAATGTATAGCTTATTTAGGTGGAAAAGATTCCTTGCATACATAACCAATGCATGGATTAAGTGTGTTACAAGGTGGCTCCAGTTTGGAGATCGAGTTTCCTTAAACTGTTGAGATTGGCGTCAGCAGTACTGTGTATTGCAGGACTCGAGCCGCTGACTGAGCTTCCCACTTGCCACACTTCATTAATACTGGTTTGGTTGGAATCAAGTACCAAGGATGCAAATATTGTTATTTTCCCACTCTCATACACAGCATGCTTGTTAGTCACATTGAGGCTAATAGCTGAAGGATTCAAAGCAGTAGACTTAGAGACTACATGAAACGTGCCAACAACAGTTGATCCATTACTCGATTGAAAGGCAATCAATGCCTGTGTGCCAATCATTCTTAGCCCATGTGGGTTTATCCCCCAACCTACCCACCCCCCAGAAGCAGCAGAGGCGGCCTTGAAAGCTATATCTAGCGATCCATTTTCTGCATGGTATGTATATGACAGAGTAGCTCCTAAACTCAGGTTGTGGCAGGCATGATAAATTTTGTTCTCACCTACTGTGAATTCTAATGGACAACTTGAATTGGAAGTCTGTGCAGCTGCATCCCAACCAAACAGCAGCACAACAACTCCCAATGTGAAGAACAGGGGACTCCCCATTAGTCAAATTCTACCAAATTTCGATCCTGAAAATTCAATCGTTAAGGAAGGGAACTATGATTGTTGGTAAATTGCAGAAAGTACGCTGTATTATATAGGATGAAACTCAAAGAAATTTTATGTAGATAAACGTGTAGATGTTTGTGGTTGTTGAGGCCATCCATATGGTTCTCTGTCTGAAGAAATCAAATGAAGCTCATGCCTCGGAAAAATTCAATTGGTTTTTTTTCACATTTTTGTCCAATCTAGGGCAAAAAACCCTTTGTGAAATCAAGAATGGCAGGGAAACGTGAAATCATTCCAGATTGAAGGAGACACGGTTGCGAACAGGTTGCGGGTTAAGTTTTTATTTTATTTTATTTTGATGTGATATATAAATTATAATATTAAGTATATAAATTATTCCTCAACGGGGGTAGTTGATCTAGATCATCTAACAGATGACTAAATGCAAACGAAATAGAATTTGATAATGATCCGGAAATACTTCACATAACTTACTATCATTGCATTCAAAAAACTTTGTCCGATGAAGCTCATCAAATCAATTAGAACATACTTGAAATGTTTGTTGGTGTTTGTCCACTTTTATTGGAATGCGAAGGGAAAAATTTATAGTGCATGCATGTACGTTAAAAGTAGTGACTCTTATTGGTGCAAGCAATAATAATGGTGATCTTTCATGTGGTACTATTTTTGAGAGGGAATATATATATAGTTTTTGTTTATCAAGTGTGATTTCCCAATACATGTAGTTTCTTGTATGGTCATTGGAAGTGGCCGTGGCATTTTCATGCTAGAAGAGTGTATTACAATTCTATCAAAATATTTACATTCTTCAATAAATAGTGTCTAGTGTGGGGTGATTTGTTCAAACTTGTGGTAGCTAGTATGTAGAACAATTGAAATCAATAAAATCAAATATTGACACTTGTAACAATGAGCTAATGGTTGTTGAACCTCGATCATGTTTATGGGCAATCTCATGTTGTCCAAGCATGTCAAGCTTATTTAGTTGAACAGGTAAACTTGAGTACAATATTGATAAGACCTTATCTCTCTATATCTCTCTTTTTCTCTTACTCTTTCAATTTTCTCTCCCTCCCCACCCATGGAAGGTTAGTTAAGATATTAAATTTATTATATGTTAATTTAAATAATATAATTGTCAATATATAATTATTATATATTTTTATTTATATATCATAGTATATTCATATTTAATAATTTATAGTATATATAATATATAATAATAAATATAATTATAATTTAGATTTTATATATTAGAAAATTATATAATCAAATAAAAAGATATAAATATTAAGTATTGTATTGTAGGAAATTGTATACCTTTATAATTTCACACTTTGTTTGGGTCCTTTAATTAATTGGACTTAATTAACCTCCTAATTTGTCAAATTATGTATTCTAAAGCCTTATTTATCTTGTTTTCTGAAAGGGAAACCAAAATTTAGTTAATGCAATTAATATTTTAATCACATTGGAGAATGAGTGTTCTAAAATTTTAGGCCAGGGCTAATGGATCCCCTTCAAGTCTTAGGACCCATTTTTTAAATATTTTTTTGGTAGTCTTTTAATAATTCAAATTTCGTATATAATTATCGGCTTTTAGAATCTAATTTTCAGGAAATTAGATAAGCACCTATAAATACATATTCTTTTTAACATTTGAAATCTAAGGATCAATTACAAGACTTCCTATTGAGCAAATATTATTGTCAAGAGCATTCAAGAGTAGATTTATCAATCAATTGTTGCAGGAATCAAGATCCTATCATCATGTTCAAGCTTATGTGTGTTCATGGCATCTTGTGAAGGCTAAAATGCATCGTTGATCCTCCAAGCATCCAAAAAATCAAGCAAAGCAAGATCAAGTCCCTTGGAGTGATGTGTTTGAATTCAATCCTCTAAGGGAAGCCATTGAGGGTTTGGTGAGTTGTAGCAAGCAAGTGTTCACTTATAATTTCCTTCTCCATTGTCATTATCTTTCCATCAAGGGTTATTCCCAAACATGCGCTTTGACTAAGACAAACCCCCATTCAAACACAACAACTTTTATAAAAAAGGAATGACACGTTAAATGTGCTTTCTTGGCAATCCTAAAAGTCTAAGGTGGATGTAATCATTATTTTAATATCTTGCATAACAAATATTGAAAATTGGACTTAATACTTGCTCCATATGAGAATAATAACTCAAGAATTAAAGTATAGGTTTAACATAGTTTATCTTTCTTCTTGTAAGGAACTATTTAAAGTATAAACATCAATATAAATAAAGTTTATCACATTTCAGTGATTTAAGGTAGTAGAATTCATAGGGTAAAGTGAAAGAGGATGTAAGGAAACATTATAGGTCTCTCCAAAGTGAGAGTTTTATATGGTGTTGTTGAGTACGTGAAAGATTTAGTGAGAAATCAAAATACTTAAAGAAGTAATCTTAATTATCGAATAAATATTTATTTACAGTATAAAAAATGCTTATAATCAAATGGTTAAACTAATGTATGAATGTATATGGTAGGTAAAGAAGTTGGGTTTAGGAGGGATTTATAAACCAAGAATTTACTATTATTAAGGTTTAAATATTGAATAATTTTATGTTCAAAATTTAAGGGAAATAAGATGGAAAAGAGTTTTAGGTTAAATCTTTAATTGCAGGATAACCTAGTAATATGAACCAAGGATAAGATGCAATTTATATGAGCCTTGGCTTGTGGTTGCATAATATTGTAAGTAATGATGACACCATTCAATGGTACTACAACCATGATTTACTAAACATATCTTTAATGTTGAAACTCGATACTTTAATGATTCATTGATACCATGATAAATGCTTTGTATGACTACATGATGTCTATCAATCTCTTAAATATGAGAACCTTTAAATATTGAAATTATTATTATACCTATAATGAAGCACAATACAAATTGTATACCAAATGGAAGGCAACTTTCGTTAATTTTACAATGTTGTCGAGATTGAGTGAGATAAATCTTATGTAGCATCTCTTGATAATCTACTGATGACCATTAAGGCTAGGTTTAGTTTAAATGGAAAGTATAAATAGTTAATCTAGTTTGAGAATCAAGCTATTATAGGAATAACAAGTTACACTATAAGGTAAATGAAACCAAAAACCTAATAATATTATTATTACTAGTAGTATGGAGTGTATATCTTTATATGAAGATATGATCAACATAATGTCTCGAGAATGACTCAAACATTGATTATGCTTAGTGCAAGTTTATAATTAATGACATATGTATTTTAAAGTTCAAAAGGATTTAATGGGGCCTTGTTGATGTATGTTTTTCCTCATCTAAGAGGATGTCATAAATGATATTGGATTTATAGAACTATATTAAGGTGGGACCTCACTTGGACACTTGACAAGGCTTCTTGCACTATGGATGCATGACAACAATTTTTAACTACTACTTTATAGGGACATGTATACTTTATTAATATCATATTCTTAGACAGAATTAAGGTTTCCTAGCAAGCTCATACCTAGGTATGTAGGATCTACATTCTTGGAGAGATGTATGTTGGATAATAGTATCTTTGACTAAACCTAGCTAACCCTTGCTCTCTATGTAAGAGAATCTTAATATGATTAGAACCTCGATGTGGTGGAAAGAAAATTAATATCAGTTGCTAACATTTAATTAACTCACTAGGGTGGAAAATCATATTACCCTTATTTATTAATTAGACAAGAGGTGTTTTGTGTAGGAATTCCAAGTGCATGTTCCTTGAGAGAGACCTTGTGAGGAGAACTATGTGTGACTTTGATCCATTTGGAAATGGGTACATAGGTGGTCCTTGTGTGAAGGATGTCATTGTCACCTCATGTCCTGAGGGGTAGGGTTTAGGGGGATGGGTTGAAGTTGTTCCTAATTGGTTTGACCTTCTCTCTTTAGTAGGCTTTGATTTGAGGCTGAAATGGGTACCAAATGGGTATGATCAAGTTAAGGAAATTTAATAACTTATATTTAATATATAATATGCTTCTATATAGTAAATGGAATGAAGTAAGGAATTTATTTTCTTTAAATAGTTGGTATTTATGTACATGTTGTGTAAATTTCATCTTGTGTTAGTCATGTATAACTCTTATGTGTTTTTGAAGTTCAACTCCATACCTAGAGGTCTTTTTGCATAGGCTCTTAGATCTATTGATTGAGATTTAATTTTAAAGGTCACTTAACTAGTATTGTGATTCATGTTATGTATGACCCACCCAAGTGTGAACCTCCAGGGTATTTGAGCAATGACAAGCAATCATTGGACCATTCCAATGATCGATGTTTGGGCTACTACTAGGGATTACCCAACATTCATCGGGTTCACAAAGGTGGATTGTTAGGGGCTACCCTAATTATGATATAGTAACAAGTAACAAGTTTTCATTGGATCGTGTCAATGGTGGATGCATAGAGCTATTATTGTATCTTTTGGATTAGTTGGCGTTCATTGGGTTCACAGAGGTGGATTGCTAAGGGCTATTTGGGATTTGATATGGTTATGGTTGCATAGGTAGTTATCCTACCATGCGGATAATGATTTAACTAGAGTTAACTATTATATTAGGAGGGTTCACTGGAAATCACCTATAGTACAAGGGTGACAAGTGTCAAGTGTTACCCTACATTGTGAAGAAGATAGTTAACAACATCACTAAGGTCACAAGGGTGGTATATGTCAGAATTTACTTCTTTTTGGGTAGACAGACTTCTTGTCAGTGACCCATAGGCAATTGAAGTTGGAATCCACTGGGTTGGATAGGTTGTCTACTTGTAGAAAGCTTGGTATGGATGATGGACCCATGATGTAGTATGGGATGCATCAAACCCTCTCCCTAGTTGTTAGATTATATACTTGGCCTTGTGGGGTTGAGGACAGGCCCTCAGTGTAGTATGAGATGCATTGAATCCTCTTCCCAGTTGTCTGATGGTGTCGAAGACCGAAGGAGAGGATGGGACCTACGGTGTAGTGTGTAATGTACTGACATTCTTTTCTATTTAGGATGCATTATAGACATGTGTTAGTCAACTATTGTGATGTGTTCTAGCCAGTCACTGTGTATATGTGATGTGTGTTGGAGCTAATCATTATGGTACTTGTGATGTACACATGAGCTAGGCATCATTGTACAAGTGTGATGTGCTAGAGCTAGTCATTGTGTATTTGTGATGTATGTTAGAGCCAATCATTAATGTAATTGTAATATATGTATGTGCTAGTCACTATTATACTTGTGATGTGTGTGAGCTAGTCACCTTTTGTATGTGTGATGTATGATTGAGAAATTTATTATGTATGTGATCTTGGGATTATGGTATGTATGACACTTGTGTATTTGTGCATGTTTGTACACTAAGGATTGCTAATGTTTGGTATGGGACCAGTTACACTTGATGGAAAAGTTATTATCATTATATTATAATTGGCTAAGTTGATAGCTTACATGTACTTAACTAATAGTCATGGGTTAAAAATGAGATCAAAGATCTCATGCAAGAGGAGAGAATGAACTCCCTCTAACATTGTGGGGTGAACTACGAAGCCTCTGATTCCCATGAGGGGATACATAGGAAAGGTCACCATGAAACCTTGAGGTTTAGTTCTAGGTCTAGGGATGACTCTAACCTTGTTGAGTTGACACCACCATAGTGCATGGAGAAGTCTAGAAATTAGCACTTCTAATTTTGATGGAAGATGCTTGGTTAGTTAAGTTGGTAGTTGATGCAAATTGAATTTTTAAAAAATAATTGGAGCATCTAAGGGGCAAATTTTACATAGCAATAATCTAGATGATTGAATTGCAAGGTCTTGCAAAGAAAAATAATTTCATATCATTATAAGATTTGTCATTTTTATATAAAATTACTTCAACTTGTCTGAATGCACCATTTACAAGACCTGCTACTACCCACAAATTAAAACTCTGCATAACTTTTTGATCATTGCGCAAAAGAATCTTTGCATCAAATTTCTCATCTAGTAGAGTTGGCTCTACAATCCTTATATTTGACATAACCTAATCTAGTTCTCCATTTTCACAAAAGATGTTGTTCAATGCTACTACTAAATTTGAAGCTTTGTCAAAATGTTGCTCATCTAGTAGAGTAGCATACATAGTAATATTCTTCAATGTGGGTAGTTAATCTAGAACATTGAAGAGGATGACTAAACACACATCAAACAAAATTTGATTATAATAAAAAATTGTTTCTATGTAACCTACTATCAATACATTTCAACAAACTTGGTCTCATAAAACTCATCTCATCAAATAGAGCATACCAAATGAAATACATGCTCCCTTAAAATGTTAAAAGATTCAATTCTTTTATTGGAATGTGAAGGGTAGAATGTATAGTGGATACACATGTAAAGTTGTGACTCTCATTGGTGTGAGAAATAATAATGGTGATCTTTCATGTATAGATAGAGATCAACCAAAGCCACTTAAGAGCTTTCCTTTTGGTTTCCTTGTGTGACATGGAGTGAACATGTCTCGACAACATATTTGTCATTTAATCACATGAGACTTGAGAAGGATAAGATAATTCCATTGTTCTATATAAAAGCCTCCTAAGATTTGTTACAGGGAAAGGCCAAAGTGACCCTCTTCTTTTATAGGGATCTTCTGCACATATAGTATTTGGATAACATAATGCCCTTTTTAATTACTTACAGAATCTTCCCTTGTAGCTTCAAAAGAAATTCATCCAATTTCAAATGAAGTCAAAGCATAATTGTTATAGAAACTGTTGTCACCTAGAAATGCACCCTATGCAAAGTTATAAAACTAAGCTTTCTAGAGAAACATGGGATCATTTCAAGGCTGTGGGTCACCTATAGCTAGAATGAACCTCTGGAGAAGGCCGAATTCCTTTGTGTTATCACCTAAACTACCGATCTTTGTGAGGTAAAGGGAGAAGAAATACTTAAATATGAAAATTAAATCCTACAGTGAAACACCAAATGATAAGAGCAATGAAATACTCAAACGACACTTGAATACTGATGATGATTATGGGTCTACACAAATAGATTTTGTAGATTATGCATACAAACAGGTTCTACATGCACATACTTTCAAGAAGGAAGAGCAGATTTTTCACAAATTAAAAGGGCATGTGCAATTAAGTAAACACAATTTGTGACCTACATAGCACTACATTTGCAAAGAAAGGTGTGCTAACATGAAACAAAAGCTATAAGGAAAAGAAATATTTCACTAAGCAGCTTGATGAATCACTAAAAAATAATGCACAATACTTCACAAGAACCAGAAGGCAAATTGAACCATCAATGGTAACCAAGGTAAATTTTATATAACATGCTCTGAAATGAGTTACAAAAATCTGCTAATCTGAGAGAGGACTGTAACAAGTCACAAACTTCAAAAAAACATAAGGAGAACCCCCTCTTTACAAGAAGGCAAAAAATGCCATATATCCAAAGTGATGTCGGCCCCTTGGGGCTTACAAAATATCTGCCTTAGAAAGATTTTCCCCTAGATCTTTCCAGATGAAGTTAATGTTGTATCCCCATGTCCATGTCGGTGTGAAAGATCACCTTCAGGAGAAGCCCTCAAATATTTTGCAACGTCTGCATTCACTTCTGGTCCTTGTGTCCACCTTTGAATCTCTTTGTTGAGCTGCTTTGAATGCCTCTGAGCTCATAGCTGATCCATGTTGCTTTTGCTTCGTCAATCTTCCTCTCACTGGTCAAATTGCCAACGGTTCACTTGTAGCTCCTTTTGATTGGTTGAACTTGTGCCATGCAAGGCTCCCAGGTGGTCAAAAGCTCATTCAATCAGAATCGCATCTCGATGAGACACTAAAAAGTGTCTCACCGATGCAATTATATAACATAGTAGCTATCAGCATAGCTTGAGACTATCGGTGGGAATTATATCGAGCTACAAAAGTCACATCGGCATCCCTGAAACCATCAGCAAGACTTCTTTCTGTCGGTAGGACATCATACCGAACATAAAACTTCCTCTCGGAGTCTCCCCGAACGCATTTTGTGAACCATATTAGCAAGAGTTTCATTGATGTCACCCCGAACACATTCCGCTCTACCCAAGCTCAACATCCCTTTCGATGAGACACTGGCAAGTCGGAAAGACTTCATGGCGGGCTCCATTAGTCATGTCGATATCGCTTTCCATCGCTGAGACCACACTATGTTGGTAAGACATCACCATCCTACGCCGAGAGCTCCACTCTTTTGATGAGACCTTATTTGATCGGTAGGACCTTATGCCAAACACAAATTTCTTTGCGACCTAAGGAAAAAGATAACCCATCTGGTCCGTCGCTAAATACCTGAAAAAATAGACCCCTGTCTGATTGATCCCGTGGATAAAAATCGGGCAACAAAAACCAGATATAAAGACTCAAATTTTATCCATTTGCTTGGTGATTTTTTTTGAGGTTGTGGGTTTGATTTCCCTAGGTGACATCAAAGAAAAAAATGGCAAAATTATTTCATCTTATGGCTGCCCAAAAACCACTAAAATGGTGGAGTTGCTTTGTCCACTGCTAGCAAAGTAGATGAATTCAAGAAATTTTAGGCAAGGATAGAAATGGGATTACTGATATGGGAGAGGGGTTCAATTTGAATTGCAAATATGTTGTGGTGGAAAGCATTTTAACAGAGCTAGTTGAGAGGAAGTTCAGGGCAGGATCACATGAAGATAACATGGCTTTAATAGTCAAGCATGGTGCTAGGAAGATTTACATAATTCATACATATCCAAAAAAATCTTGCAGGAAACCACAAATCAAATGTTCAATATTCTAGTTGTAAATCGTGGCTTTGTGACATACAAGAAAATCCCAAAACATGGCATGAGAAGGATGTAAAATGAATGGCCAAGATTATCTCAATGCAAGCCAATTTCATATTTTTTTAAAAAAATCCATACATTTATGAAATAGTTAAGGTCAACCGGTAGGCAATTAAGTAAATAATATGCAACCAAGATCTTGATAGACAAGTGAAAAATTTGGATTGACTATGCATCCACTTATATTAACTTTATATATTATTTAATGTTTAAATTTTAGTCATTTAAGTGTCATCCTTGCAATGTACACAATGTCAAATAAGAGTTACTATATATAAATAATATTTCCTCTTTGTACTTCTCTCTACCTCTCCTTATCTCTCTATCTCTTCATCTCTTCGTCTCTTTGTCCTACCCTTCTCTTTCTTATATAAAAAGAGTGATTAAGCTTATGTGTCAAGTGTCACTTGTTAGATGTACATTTATAATGTGTAGACAATTTGATTGCATTTTTTAAGTGGTGCAAAATTCACATCATGATATTTTCTTACATAAAAATTGACAAGCAAATTTCTTAGTGTATGATATTCAAATCTTGCACACATACAAGTATATTGACATGGAGATGCATGGATCAATTAGTAGGCAATACATAAACAAGGATGCTGACATAGATTGGAACCTAGGGTTATACCTTTGGTAAATCTTTGGATTGATCAATGGAATATTTTTAATGAAATGCTGAATTATTTGTATTCAACATGTATGTCCATAGTTTTATTTTTTAGAGTCACATATGCACTATCCTTTAGTGCCCTTATCCCTTTATACTTCTCAAGATAGAATATATCTAATAGATCAAAACAAAAATATTTATAACTACAATATTGGACATGTGTCATTCACAATTGTACTAATTAGTAAGTTGAAATTTGTAGAGAGAGTGCCAAAGCATGAAAGCACTTGGCAATTGCATAAGGCATGCCATTTTCATTGAATATGTACTAAGTTTCAAAATATTTGTTGGTTGGACTCCATTGCGATTAATCTATTGTATCTTCTTTCTTACTTCTCTTGTTTGCACTTGTTTCTCACCTTTGGGAGTCTTAAATTACACCATGCCACTATTTTCCTTATATCCATACTTGCTTTGCTTTAGTTTCATATACAACATTATGAATGTGTAGATACTATTTTAATACATGTTCTTCAATATTGGTACATGTTGAGGTCAAGTCCTTCTAAGGTCCATACAACATCACACACTCCTAATGATTTATGTGTGTTGATAATCACATTCTAAAATGAGTTAACATTAGCTTTGCTTTTCTATTTAGTAATCATATTAAGTATAATTTAATCTAATTTTTTCTATTATATCTATACATTATTTATAAATTTAATTACTAGTTGAATAAATATCATTTCTATAATTATAAAATAATATTGAATTAATTTATAAATTATTATATAATATTAAATAGAATTTAAATAATATTGATTATCAATTGATAATTTAAATATAATATAATTATGTTTATATATAACATTTAATATTATAAAGTTTAGGGTGGGAGGGCTAGCTTGATTGGCTCAAGCGGCCTCTTGTAGGAAAGAGGTCATGAGGTCTAGTTTCAATAATCTTACATTGTACTCAAATGATATTAATTATATAGATCCCAAAAATTAGCTTGCTCATTAGTTTCCTTCAAACACATACAATAAGAAATGTCTGTGTCATTCAAAAGGAGTGGATGCAAACAATCTCTGCCATCGAAAAATTCACTGAAAACCCTCCTTATTTTAGTACATATTTGTATCACTAGTATGTGCATCCATGAAATTGTTTATATTGCTTGGTAGATATGTATATGAAGTGTGGAAATGTGCAAGCACGACACAAAGTGTTAACTTTTGATAGAATTGCCTCAAAGAAATATGGTCTCATGGCTCCATTTGTTCATTAATATATTGTTGGTTTGGTTGCTCGAAAAGCACTGGTCTAGATTGAATATCAATATCTAGAAGCCAAATCCAAATGATGAAGACTTTCCTTTTTCTTGTTTGATTGATTTTGATAATTATGGTGCTAGGAAGATTTACACAATTCATACAAACAAAGAAGAAACTTACAGAAAATCACAAATTGGAATCATATTCTAGTTGTAAACTATGGCTTCGTGACATATGTAAGAATAGCTAAAAATATGTATGATGAGGATGTAAAATGAATCATCAAGATATTTCAATTGAAATTTTAAACTATCAATTTCATAAATCACCTAGATTCTTTTGGCATAAATATTCCCATAATTATGTTAATGGGATTCGATACAGTAATTATATATATATATATATATATATATATATATATATATATATATATATATATATATATATATATATATATATATATATATATATAAAATCATATTCATTTATACACCTATCTTAATTTGAGTGTTCTCCTATAATTTCAAGTTAATACATGTCATACCTGAAACTTATAAAACAGAACAAAATTTCAAGAAACGATTATAACTCCAATCAAGATCATTTAAAAACATTTCAAGAAAGAAACAATGGAATGAAAGCATTAAAGATTTTGTCAAATTTATTTATAAAAAGATCTAAACAATTTGTATTGTAGCTAATGTATAGCTTATTTAGGTGGAATAAATCCTTGCATACGTAACTAGTGCATGGATTAAAATGTACTCTGTGTTACTAGGTGGCTCCAGTTTGGAGATCGAGTGTCCCTAAACTGTTGAGATTGGCCGCAGCAGTACTGTGTATGGCAGGAATCGAGCCGCTGACTGAGCTGCCCACTTGCCACACTTGATTAATACTGGTTTGGTTGGAATCAAGTACCAAGGATGCAAATATTGTTATCTTCCCACTGCTACTCTCATACACAGCACTCTTGTTGGTCACATTTAGGCTAATAGTTGAGGGAGTCAAAGCAGCAGACTTGGACACCACATCATATGTGCCAACAACAGTTGATCCATTACTCGATTGAAAGGCAATCAAAGCCTGTGTGCCAATCATTGCTAGCCCCTGTGGGTTTATCCCCCAACCTACCCATCCCCGAGAAGCAGCAGGGGGGGCCTGAAAAGCTATATCGAAAGACCCATTCTCTAAAAGGTAGGTATATGACAGAGTAGCTCCTAAAGTCAGGTTGTTGCAGGCATGATAAGTTTTGTTCTCACCTACTGTGAATTCCAAAGGACAGCTTGAATTCGAAGTCTGTGCAGCTGCATGCCAACCGAACACCAGCACAACAACTCCCAATGTGAAGAACAGGGGACTCCCCATTATTCAAATTCTACCAAATTTCGATCCTGAAAATTCAATCGTTAAGGGAGGGAAGTATGATTGTTGGCAAGTTGCAGAAACTATGGTGTATTATATAGGGTGAAACAGAGGAAGTTGTTAAAAAAAAATTATGTAGAGAAACGCGTCAATGCTTCTGGAACGCTAAAGTCGTTGCCCCGCGTAATTTTCTTGGTCGTAGCCGGCTTAACAATTCGTTTGTGGCGGTGGAGGCCATCCATATGGTTCTCTATCTGAACTAATCGCATGAAGCTCACGCCTCGGAACAAATCAAAGTTATGGACTATAGCATCTAGATCAAAACTGTCACAAGATGATATCAGAGTGTTGAAGAAGGCTGTAATATCTAGATCAAAAATTAGTTACAATGTCAAAAAGATGATTTCATAATGTTTGAATAGAAAGACAAAAACGATATTAAAACAAATCTACTAGCTACAATGTCACAATATGATTTTATTGTGTTGAATAGAATATATGTTGATAAGTAGGAGATATCTTTTACAATGTGTCAAATTGTGATATTGCTATCAAGATTCAATCTTGTAGTTTTACGAGTCAAACTCATTTACCCATGTTTCATGAGTAGTGGTTCACAAGAACCCATCTCTCAGTATAATGACTGGTCCACATAGTCATGAAAGATGGGTTCTTGTGAACCACGACTCATGAAAGATGGGTCAATGAGTTCGATCATAAAACTACAAGGTTGAATCTTGATAGCAATATCACAATTTGACATGCTGTGAAAGATATCTCCTACTTATCAACATATATTCTATTCAACACAATGAAATCATATTGTGACATTGTAGCTAGTAGATTTGTTTTAATATCGTTCTTGCCTTTCTATTCAAACACTATGAAATCATCTTGACATTGTAACTAATTTTGATCTAGATACTATAGCCTTCTTGCCTTTCTATTAAGTGCCATGTGGACCATTCATTATCATGAGAGATGGGTTCTTGTGAACCACTACTCATGAAACATGGGTCAGTGAGTTTGACTCGTAAAACTACAAGGTTGAATCTTGATAACAATATCACGATTTGGCATACTGTGAAAGATATCTCCTACTTATTAACATATATTCTGTTCAACACAATGAAATCATATTGTGACATTGTAGCTAGTAGATTTGTTTTAATATCGTTCTTGCCTTTCTATTCAAACACTATGAAATTATCTTTTGACATTGTAACTATTTTTGATCTAGATACTACAGCCTTCTTGCCTTTCTATTAAGTGCTATGTGGACCATTCATTATCATGAGAGATGGGTTCTTGTGAACCACTACTCATGAAACACGGGTCAATGATTTTGACTTGTAAAACTACACAGTTGAATCTTGGTAGCAATATCACAGAATATATGTTATTTAATATTTCTAAAGGATTCATCATAAAGATTTTCTAACAAAAGTTGAGGAATCTAAATTAGATTAAATCCTTAGTTAATAAGTTTTCTTCTTGGAAGAAACTATACACTTTAAGGATGGATGATTCTACTTGTAGGCATCTCAATTCATTCAACATGATTATAACTCAGTTACAATCCATGGGTGTGAACATGGAAGAGGAGGATCAATGCATTGATCATTCTTTTTTTTTTTTCAAACTCATGTGACAACTTACTAATGGAAGCACTATCTCAAAATTGGTACTTGATGAGAATTTGGTTGTTCTTCTCTTAGAAGAGATGAGGAAAAAGGCTACAAAATCCACCAATTCATCTTTGGTTATTTATAGACAATCTAAATAAAAAGGGTAAGAAGAAGGACAACGATAGTTCTAAATCTTCTAGAAATCCCATGGTAAAATATTTGAATTATAGAAAGATGGACCACTTTAGAAGAGATTAAATGGAGAAAAAAAAGAAAAATATCAAATCTTGTAAGGCCCAACCCCTTTGTGGTCCCCGTAGCACCCCTCATTACTCACCAATTTGTATTCTATTAATTAGTCAGATGTTTTCATGAACCTTGTTATCCTCATACAACTATACCTTTTTTAGGCTCTTTGGTAGTTGCTCTAACAAAAATTATGTTGGTTATGTATATGTTAAACTTAAATAATCTAATGATCGCTTTTTCAACTGAACTCATTCTAATTCCATGAATAATTAGTTATATGGTGAAATTCTTGGGATCATATTATTAGTTTATTTATGTGTATGAACTTCACTTGGTGAAACATCCTGGATCACCATCCCTATGGTGATATCAATTTAATTATGAAAAGTAAATTTTAGATAAAATAAAAATTAAATATATGGTGTTATAAATAGAACCTTTGTGAATTGTGACTAATGTGATTTAATTATTTTATGGTATGATGGTATCGCATGTGATTTTCAAATCATTTTGTGTGTGTGCATGTGAATGCATGACCTCTAACCATAAATATTGTGTATGCCCTTAAATAATGAGAAATTATAATTTTTTTATTTAAGTAAAATATAAATAATGATAATGTTTTAGGACTATTGTCTTTACAATTGGTTTAAAATTTAGAATAATTGAAAATGAGTATTAGAAGTAACTGTGAAAGGAGATATGTGAAAATGTGAATGGTTTATTATAATGTGTATAAGCATTGTGTTGAACCATAATATCTTATTTGGATTTTCCTAATGATTCATAGTTCTTAAACATATAATTTGGCTTAATTATTGTAAGTCAATAGTATAGTTGCAATCATGCTACTTTTGCTATATTCACATATCTTATATGTATTAATGTGCACACTTAGTGTGCTAGCAAAGGTTATCAAATGAACGAGCAAGAGATCAACAAGAGATTAAAAAAAAATCATATTTGACATTCCCACTTCACCTCATGAAGTAAGAGGGAGCTTGACTATAATTTCAAATTACACCAATCAATCTTGGTCAAGTGTAACTTGTTAGGGTTAGAGATGGCAGATCTAACAATTAAATGCAGATTTTATATAATAAACAGAGAAACTAAAACATACACAAAATAAATCATAACACAAAGAATTTAACGTGGTTTACCCAATCCGGGCTACATCCACCAAACCGCAGCCATCCAATACTTTTATTATCTAGTAAAAACCCTATTACAATCTTGCAAATAATCGCGTTTTTCATCATACTATAATAGCCATCCGAACCATGGGCTATACAGTATAGCATGATCAGTCGCCACATACCAACATAACTAAGATCCCTCATTGTCACGTCATATTGTTCTCTAGTAACATTCCCTTTTGGTTGATGTATCTATTTAATCATGTGTAGATGTGTGTAGGAGATACATTAGATCATATCCTTGTTTTCCCAATCAGACCTTATCTGCTTGGTCCACGAGGAGATTAAGATATTGTTGTGTTAAATTTAACATAAACTTAATGTGTTGTTTATTTTGATTATTTTGAATAATGTTTTGAGTGTGATAATGTTGATATGTGTGTGTATGCACCTATTTAAAGTACAAACTCATATTTATATTTCTTGTGAATTCTAAATGGGTAAAAATGTGTTTTTTCTCATTTCAAGCCTATAAAATTATTGATAGATGCCTCTTGTGCATGTCATTGAAATGAGGAGTTGCAAGTGGTAATGGAACAATGTGTGCAATTTTAAACAATATGACAACCCCAAATAGTTGTTGGGTTTTTTATTAAGATTCTTTTTTTACATTTGTGGGCATTACATAAGGTGTCAAAGCCAATTGATCATTATTTTAAGACGTGTATGGATCATTATATGTGATTAAGTGATTAATTTTTTTAAGGAGTTTTTAGTTGATAAAAATTGAACTTGATTATATATTATGTTACCTTTTTTATAGAACCCATAGATAGATTACACGAATAATCTATTTGCAAATATTTTTTAACTCTACTTTTGTATATCAATGCCTCATTGATGGTTTACTTGTTTGTTTATTTTTGCTAACAAAACTAATTATTGGAATTAGGAGAATACATATAATATTGAAATAAATGTGAATTTTCCACATAATATAGTGAATGTTGTATGTGCAATATCTTCATAATGGTCTAAAATTAATTCTTGACAAGGGTTATATATGTGTTAGAGAACTAGTGTTGTATGGATGTGATACCCTATTACTAGTATTAATATTTACAAATATTATCTAAACCATGTTTTATCACATAATAATGGTTCTTGATATCAAGTTCTAGCATAGACTCTTGATGTGGCATAGCATCATATAGTACTAATCCTTAGAGATGTTATGACATTAAAGGGTGTATGAATAGATGGTTGCACGCTTGGTGAGGTTTTGTGTGTGTATTACTATAAGGAGTTCTAACTCCATCAACATTGCTACTTGTAGAGAGTTTTGACTATACCATTGAGTTATATGTGTGTATTAGTGTAGGGAGTCATATTACTGGAGTGAGTCTTGACTACAACCCATTATCACCTATGAGGAGTTCCAACTACATTTATTGAGTTAGTGTGAAGGGAATCTATTAGTGATAAACCCTATTTCCTTTTACCCTCATAAAGCACACTAGTACTAGTATTGGTGACAAGGAATTATCTTGTGACTCTTATAATAGTTTTTTTGCCTCAGGGATGTAGTGTTGTTCTGCTATTGCATTTTAATAGATGTGGGAGTTATGAGAGTTTTTTTGTTATAGACATTTATGGACCTACTATCATCACCCAAAAGAAATATTTATGGGATCAAATAAGTTTAGTGTTGTACATTCTCAAAGAGGAATTGGTAATACCAGGAGGACATTTCAATGCTATTTCCAGCTAAGAAGAAAAAATTGGGGGGATTATCCATCCATTAAAATCTCAACTCAATTTTGACGAATTCATAAATAAAATTGCTTCATTGAATGTCCCACAAACAAAAAATTTTACTCTAACTAATAGAAGGTCAAACTTCCACTATATTACAAGGAGTCTTGATAGGTTGTATCAAATCCAATGTGGCTATCAAGGACTTTAAGCTAGTTAGGCTTTATACTTCCATTTTCTAGGCCAAACCATTATCCAATTAGTCAAAATATCTTTGAAGATAAGACCCCAAATAAGTACCATTTTAAATTTAAAGCCATGTATTTTAGAGACTAAAAATTTCTTCCACTCTATCAAACTTGGTGGAGGAGTGTTCCTCAAATAAAAAATTCAAGGATGTTGCAATTATGTTCCAAACTAAAATTCATTAAAAATAAAAACAAGAGATTGGAACAAAATTCATTCCAAAGACATTTTTGTGGAGAAATTAAGAATCAAGTAGTAGCTCCATGATCTAAATGGATTCATTGTAAAAAAAATGGTATGGATCCAACTAGAAAATAGTCTCAAAAAAGAGTTTTTGTGGAGAAATTAAGAATCAAGTAGTAGCTCCATGATCTAAATGGATTCATTGTAAAAAAATGGTATGGATCCAACTAGAAAATAGTCTAAAAAAGAGTTGTAAGAGATCATTCCCCAAGAATAAATATATTAGAGGAAAAAATCAAGGGAGCTATGATTAAAGGAGAAATATAGATAAGATATTGTTATGCCCACTAAGATAAGATGGCAATGAAATCACATAGCATATATAAATTTGACGATAGTAGAGTCCGAATAGACCCACTAACCCACAAAAGTAAGTGGTTTAGTTTTATGAAGGACCAAGGCTAAAGAATCTAGTTCAAAATTCAAATACATATTTTTTCCACTTTTTAAATCACATTCCAAAGCTAGTAACAAAAGAGCATAACAAGATGTTGCTTGTATAATTCACCCTATATGAAATCAATGGAGCTATCTTTTCCCTTAAAGTAATAAAGCACCTAGTCCAAATAAATTCTCTACTCTTTTTCCCAAAAGTGCTAGTATTTTGTAGGAAGAGAAGTGTGGCTAGTATTGGAAGAGGCTTAAAAAAAACAAAAAATATCTTAATAGAAATGAATGCAACATTTATTGTAATAATTCCAAAATCCAACCTCTTTTATAGATTTTTGTCTAATCTCTTTTTGCAACACAATATTTATAATTATTCAAAGGAAATCACAAGTTTATTAATCAACATCGTCCAATGATTAATTTCTCTAAAACAAGGCATATTTTCTCCAAGAAGAGACATATAAGAAGGTGTTACCATAGAACATGAATTCATCCATTCAATTAATAAACAAATAATCTCAACAATGCAATAAAATTGGATATGATAAGAGCTTAGGACGAGGTAAATTGGGAGTTTCTAATTCAAATATTATATAAATTTGGCGTTTCCAGTTTATGGTGTAAATGGATCTTCTCATGCATTTTCTAATTCAATGCTCTTCATTAGAAACCCAATAGGTTTCTTTAAATTCACACAAGGAGTGAGGCAAGGACACCCAATATCCCCTTTTTATTCATCCTAATGATAGAAGCCTTAAGAAAAATAATACTAGAAAATAAATCAATTTGGAACATGAAGGGTATATTAATTCCAAGGGGCTTAAACCAATAACATAATTTATTTTCAAATGACACATTATTATTCAAGATCTTTCTACCTTCGATGAGATAAAATCCATAAAGAAAGTTATCACAAAATATTGTTCAACCTCAAGTTAGACAAAAAACTAATCAAAGTTGAAATATATTTTGAATCCTCCTCATGCACTCAAATGAAAGATGGTTAAATTGGTTGGAGATTAAATTTGATTTTAAATTAGTATTTACAATACCTATCTACATGATGTTTACCTTAAACCAAAAATAAATAAAAACATTTCTATGGAAAGGGAAACGAAAAGTGGCATTACCAGCTTGGAAAAAAATTGCAAAGTTAAGTCTTATGGTAGGGCTAGAGTGTAGAATATATCAAGTTATAATTTGGCCCCAAGGAAAAAGTTGTATGGTATATGTATACAAAACCAAGTTCTAAATAAGATCAAAATGTATTGGCACACAAGATGAACACATAATATTTTCTATTGTCAATCCTCTTTCTAGTTCAAAAATTTAGAATTTTAGAACACTCTTCAAAGACATAATCACTCCCCATGTATCCTGGTTTATTCATAATCACTCCCCATGTATCCTATTTGATTCATAATGGTGATAAATGTATCCTTTGGGATAATTCTTGGAATGGGTTTAAGCCCTTAGAGAGCAAATTGGATTTAGTCTTTGTAGAGTATTCTAAAATTATTCCAAGTAAATCTAATCCATTCTAAGAAAATTGTTGCAAGTGCTAATCCACCCTTGCAAATGGGAGCCATTGCTATGACTATCAAACTTGCCCACGTCTTCTATTTTCACTATGAGAAGGTGGAGAATGCTATCCAAAATATTGTGGGAAAAGATGGGCTAATGAGAATCCCTTGTATCCTAAAATTTACAACAATTTGGTTACCATTTTATTTGGGTCAAATATTATAAGCATTCTTTAGGATGAGGATCTAGTCTCAATGCTTGTAATTAAATACATCCAAAGTTGCTTATTATAGGAAGGGAAATTAAAAATAATGCATTATTTAAAACTGGGGTCTCATGCATGGGACTTTAGGATCTATTTCGAAGAAGCAAGGTGTCTCATGAAAAAAATGTTGTAGGATTAATTAGAATCTCTTTTTTGAATAATAGTAGCCCATATTTTTTAGTTTGAAGACTGGGTGCATTTAGGGTGAGGCGAGAAATTTTCCAATTAGCTTAGGCCTTTTTTGTTTTTGTTTTTAAATTCTTGTCAATTTTATATGTATATAATTATTTACTTTGTTGAATTGAATATGCAAAATAATAAAATTCATGAGACCACCAACTTTCATAAATTTATGAGCTTAAACTACATTACAAAATTCATGGGACCACTTGCTTTAAAATATTCCTTAAAAATCTCAACAACACCCATTCAATTTTTTAAGAAGCCCCCCTCTATGAGACCCCATCCTAAATATGACTTGCATATGGGCTCAACCCTAATAGGATTTCTATTTGACATGGAATGATTCAAGTACACTGTCCAATGATCAAATATATCTATAGTGTGATGAAAGAGGGTTTTCTAAATAGACACTCCAACATGTTTTGGGGCACAATCAACTTGTATAGACTGGCCTTGGTGACTTGAATTTTTTTCAAAGCACTATAACTACTTCTAAAGCACAATTCCAACACAACTTGCTAGAAAAGTAGCTACTCTTAAAGGAAAGGAGAGAATTTCTTTAGACAAGGATTTGTGTTACCCTCCCTTCTAAGGTACAACTCTTGCCAAAAGTCTTTCCATCAAAAGTTGCCACTAGTCTCCCTTCTACCTTTTCTGTTGAACCATCGTATAATTTTAGTGGAAGCTCTTAATGTACTTCACTTTGTTTAATGTTCTAAATACTATTTTTTGTTATTTCTTGTTATGTAATCTAGAAGTACACATAACTAGAAATCTTAAGACCAATTAATATTTTATATATTTTATTTTACTATAATATATGGACAGTTTCACCTCTTTATCAATCAAACAATAAATAAGGGTTCTTGGTGAGATTTGAAGATTCACCACACTTGGTATTGACTTGTGCACTCTTTGGAAGTGAAATGGATAACCACATAAGGGAAAACCTATTATAAAACTAAAAGTTAAAATTATCTAATTTTGTTTTGTCTAGTAAGCTCCTAGCCAATATAATTTTGAATTTTATATGCATTGAAACTCTTAGGTGATGACAATCAATTCAAGTTGTACCATAGTATAAGTAGGTTCCTATTGTTGCGTCACTAAATTCTTCTTTAAAAAGCCTTAAAAATGTAAAATACAAAAAAGTAGAAAATATCTAAAAGAATCTTTTCACAAGTCTTCATAGATCTACCTATATAGGAACCTATTTATGGGTGTTTTTCTAAATAATTGATCTAAATTGGTCGATTGGAATTTGGATTAAGATCAAGATAAATTTTGGTTTCAAGTTTTTTGTTGTAATGTCCCCTTTTTCTAGCCAGCCTAATGAACAATAATTAATTTAATTATTTAATGTTTCTTGACAAAAAATGCAAATTATAAAGGTAATATTAAATAATTATATTAAAAAGATTATAAAGTGACATTGGAGAATATTCTAATGATAAATTAATGAAGTCAATTATGTGAATTTGGGGAAATCTAAAAAAACAAAAAAGTGTTATAAAAGTGTTCATTCTCTCATCAATATTCTGGATTATTATTAGTTCCTACCATGGAACTATAGGCAAGGCCTTGATCTTAACTACTGATTAAATGTTTTGTTTGCAGCCAATCAAAATTCATTATTTTATTTTAATACATTATATTTTAATTTTCTTAAATTTAAATGCACAATTTTTAACTTTTCAAATTTCAAAAATTATTTTCCTCAATTTTATTGGTTAAAAAAATTTCAACAATAAGGGCGGATTTTTAGGAATGCTAACCATAAACCTTTTTATCGTATTTTTTCAAGGAGTTTTTACACCAAGAAGTTAATCTTTTATTCCAATTGAATAATTTATCAAAAATATTTTCAATTTCTTTTTCAACTTTTCAAAAATTGTTTTCCTTAATTACTTTTTATTTTATCTTTCTTTTATACAAATCAAACAAAAATATTTTTCATTCTAAACATTTATTTACTTGTTACATTTTCAAATATAATTAAAAATTATTGTATAATATATAAAGAATAATATAATAACAAATTAATATATTTTTAATATATTATATTATTAAATTATTTTTAAAATATTATTTTAATATATTAGATTATCATGCAATATATTAAATTCAACACTATGTTATAATATATATACTATATAATACTAACATATAACATCTAATATGTAATAAATAATATATTAAATAATAATTTTATAATATTATATTTTAATTTTTAATAATCTAATATATTATTTTTTAATCATTTAATATAAATTATTAAATGATTTTTAATATATATTATATTAAATTAACATATCAAAGAACAAAATTGTCTTGTCAACATTTGGCCTCCAAATTGATGAGTTTTTCTCCTATTAACGAGGGCAGTTTCTTCCTTGAATACAGGTAAGCCAATCGATAATCATAAAAGATTATGGATTGCATTTGTTAGAATAAAAGTGCCCATTTTGGTTGTGCAACAAACTACATAAATTATTTAACTATCTTCAATGTTACTATATTTGGCTTGGATTTGAAAGGCTCTCCAATATGCTTTTCTCTACATCAATGCTTTAGTTTTTAAAGCACGAAAGGTGCCAAAAGAAGGTTAGACAATGTAGGATGAAACTCAACATCTAGGACCATCTAGGAATGATAGAAGTTGGATTTTAGCTTCTTTAATTAATGGAATTATATTTTAAGAATTTTTGGACAAATTGTTCAAAAATGATTAACCAAAATCATGATTTATAAGGGGTTAAAGAAAATACGTGTTTTTAATGGAAGGTATTTTTGGGCCACAATGGAGGACATGATATAGATGGAAATGAACTACCCCACCTGGTTTTTGTATCCAAATAAAAGGTGTCTAAATTCAATCATCGCAACAAAGTTGGTGCTATGAATTTTAGGGTACGCACAATAGTGGTTTAGGAGGAACTGATTTTTGTTGAAATCACATATTTTTAGAAAATATAATGATTTAAGCCTTGAAAAGTTTCATTTAAAGAATTCCAATTGAAGAGGGTTTGATCAAACTACCTTAAATCAAACCCCCTTGGATAGAACCCCGCTAGTTTTAAACCATACCTATAACAGTCTCCTTTACACCTATCAAAATGTTGATAAAACCACTTTTGATTTACCTTTTGAGGGATCAAAATGAATTCATTTAAAATTTATTTTTTTGTAATTATGTAGTCCCTATTATAAGCTTCCCAAAAAGTATAATTTTAAATAAATTTAATTTGATTATTATATTTTTTTTATTTCTCGTGAATGTAGGTTTTTCACCAAAAATCAAGCTTTCTTTGTCTCTGCATTATGTACAAAAATAGCAGATTATTAAAAAAAAATTAAAAATAATAGTGCACCAGATATTGAAGTCCTTGATCCAACAAAGAAAAAAAAAAATTTATACATAAAGTTACGCTATACATCGACTATGTCCTAATTATAATTGGTTTGAATTTGAAACTTGGTTAAAGAAAAAATATTCAATAAAAAACTATCTAACCAACTGGAAGCACTAGATATCAGAGTTTTAAATCTAAATTCGAAAGAATTAGAATTTTATCCTTCATGGAAAAAAAGTTATGCGTTATACGGTGAGTCACTTTTTAAAAATGTTGTTTTTTGAAAAAAACTAGTTTTTGAGGGAGATGGAAAAAGAAGTGCAATCTGATTCCAAAATTTTGAAAAAAATATATTTAGAATCTATAGAAAAAATGTCATGAAACTCTAGTTTGCATCATCTTCAAATTCCTCATGGTTTAGCTGCTATAGGTGCCCAAAAGTGAAGATTTAGTTAAAAAAAATATATTTCAGTGTCCAATTTGGCCAAAAATTGTAAACCACTATTGTGGGATCACCCTTAGTATAGTAGACAAATTCTTACGTGTTTTTTTGGGGGTATTGAAATAAATTTCAATTTGGTTTTTGAAGTCTATTTTGTTAATGTGGTGCTTGTTTTAAGCATTCCAACTGATATCCTTAACATTTTTTCACTATTTCAGGTTCGAGTGTCAAGTTGTGCTTACAAATGCTCCTTATCTATTGAATTTGGATTGTGGTCATTAAATAAACAACAAGGCACTGCATGAGTCCATGTGTTTCATGATGGATCCTATTGTTGGAAAGAAAGTTTGTTATGTTCAATTCCCCCAAAGGGTTGATAGTATTGATAGGAATGTTCGGTATACCAACTGAAATATAGTTTTCTTTGATGTAAGTAGCATCCAAATTATGCTATTGGCACACCTTTGACTTATATATTTCTCATTCAATTATTTGTGCTGCTTTAAGTGGATAACATTTTATGAAGTAGTTGTTTCACATTAGCCTAACTAAGAAATCTTCTATTTCTCTTCGCAGATCAATATGAAGGTCTGGATGGAATTCGAGGACCCATTTATGTCAGTGCAGGATCTATATTTCTTTGGATTCCTAACTCTCTCATGATTTTTTCGCAATAAAATTATATTTTTAAATAAATTTGATCTTTTGGTTTGTTGAGTTATTGTAGTGAAATATTTTTACTACCATGGGTATGATGGCATTGATTGGAATGACCCTAATAGTATTGTGAGGAAAAAGGACCAATAGCTTCTACCAATTTTATCTGTAAAATATTTGAGAAGGAAAAATGTTGCAACTAGAGGATCCAAAGGTCAGTTATAAAGAAAACTTGGACACCCTCTCAAGAGACTACAAATAAATCTATATACTTGTAAGAGAGGGGGACCACTGTGTGCAAGACCCCAGGTCATAGAGGAACAAGATGCGAGAGGTTGCCCTAACTTACCTTAGCTAAGTGTATTGCAAGGGAATGCAAGGCAAGAATAACGAGGACCATGAGGCCTCTCAGTTATTCTATAGACTTGAAACATAGTAAGAGGCTAGGCGAGCTAGTTTCTAGGTCTAAAACTATGTCTCAGAAAGCTCTTTGTCTAAGGACAGAGGAGCGGTCTCTAGACGTTAGCACGATGCGTTGGCGTCTCAAAAGTGTGTTGTCGTCTATACAACCATGGAATAGTGAGGACGAGGTCAAACCAACAAAACTAGCTAACAGCCCAGCAGACTAACTAAAGGGCAAGAATGATGTGATTAAATAAATAAAATACTCTCTAATATTATAAAGAAAATATGTAAGAGTAAAGAGAATAAGGAGGATCTCACCGAGGAATTCGTTCACCAGCTAACCCCTCGAAGAGCACATACCCCTACACACAACAAGAAAGGGAAAATGTTGGGTGGCTGTATAGGGCCTATCTGAGTTAGACCCCCGTTTAAGTGTTGCCACCTCCACGAACAACCAAGGAAAGGAGATAGAGGAAATAAAGTAGTAAAGAGTAAAGAAGCACTACAAAACAGTGTTATGCTATTCAACCAAGTGATAGAGGAGAGGAGATGGAAGCTTACCACCTCCACCAAGAGCACTCAAAGCTGCTTGGGGGAGAAAATGAGAGTACTCAAGCCTTTGCTGCAATGGTGTGGTCCCAAACTTTCTCTATTGAAGTGATGGAGTGTTGCTTTGGCTACAATGGAATGCTTGAATGCTTGAAGTGAGTGAAAGTGAATGCTTGAGAACTTGAAATTGAATGTGATAGTGCAAGAATGGATGATTGATGTGGTGAAGAGTTGGATTGAATGTTGAAGGGATGAATTTGAAGAAAGGATGGAGAAAAATGGCCATATTTGGGTCAGTCAACCGAAGGGGGCATTACAACTTCACCTCCAATGAGAAGTGTAATGCCTCTATATGTTCAGCCACAGGAATCTACCAGGGACATAAGCATGGCACACAAAAGTTTACGCACTGCACGAGCATCCCCAACAGAAAGGCCTCCACCAACGCTCAAAACAAGTGCCAAGTGGAATGCACGCAGTGGGATTAGGTGGAATTAAGCCTCCAATATTGGTTTTCTAAGGTGGGTAAAGGAAAAAAGAGGATTTACACATGGGGTGCAAATTCACTCTTATACAATACTTAATAGAGAAAATAGGAGCTGGTTGTCTAGTAGAAAAGAGGGAATGTGGGGTTTTAGAAGCTTTCAAATTTTATTTGAAGGGAACAACAACATTGGGAATTCGTGGCAGAGCTTAACAAAATAGGCGATAGAAAGAAAACATTGTTAGACCTTGCTTTGGAAGATGTTGTCATAGTGTCTCCCATTGATTTTTCTTAATTATATAAATGACAGTGTGATGTTGGTTGCATTTTCATATTGGCTTATACTTTCATGTGGAATCACCCCTTTCATTTCGTCTGCCCTTTTCTACCATTTTTATACTAATTTATCCCATTTGCCTCCTCCTCATATCTTTTATTGCCCTCTAAGCCAAGAGAGAAATTTTATCTTTGTGAATGCAAAGGTTATGAGTGGAAGTTAGAATATTATTGCACCACATCTTCTGAGCAATTATATGTATCACACCATTAGTAGAATGAATAAAGGATTCTCTTTTTCTTTTTCTCTAAGGATATTGTTTGTGTGTCAAGAGATCTTTTTTATTAGCTTTGTAGAGTTAATTTGGACATTGACTTTAAGATCCATGTCAAGAAGGTTTTTGGGGCTTGCATATGGAGATCTAATATCTGGAAAAGACCTTAGATTGTATCAAGATCATGATTATCATTCATAAATAATCTTAGTACCAAAAAATAGCTTACTCCAAAGATATCAACTTTCATAATGGGGAACAAGGGGCTTCAAATATAGGGGAAAAAATATTATTGAGAACTTGTAATAAGTACAGAAAAATAGAATAAATAAAACTTATAATTTATGCTCCTCTCTTGAAATTTTTTAATTTTTGTAGTAATTTCTACAAGATCCAGTTCTCCAATCACAGTTAGAGTGTTTTTAGATCGATCAACTTCCATAGACTCTACTCCTGTAGTATTTACACACATTGATTTCATTAAAAATTGGAATTATATGACTCAAAATAAGAACAACTATTTCTACAGATTATGAATTGGTATGAATGTCATCTCACCTCAAATATGATATATGGTAAAATTTAATGAAACATTTTAATCTAACATTTTCATTTCAGCTTTTACACCAGTTGGGTTTCCATATCATGATAAACAACAATATTCCTTGAAAGATATGAGTTCTATACCTAGGATTTTGGCAACAGTCTTCATAATTTTTTGTAATTTTAGCTTCAAAAAAATACAACTTACAGTTGCAAGTTATTATTACATGGATCTCTACTTTTATTTGTTTTTACCTCTTGGCCTTTTATTACTATGAACATTTTAGGAATTTGTAAAATTATGAACTTTTCATCACTGTGTTTATGATCGACCTTTTGGCATGTAATACTTTTAAATCCTTATCCCCATTTTTTTTACAATTTTAGAAGCATCTATAGACAGGTCCCAGTCCACTTCTACATTTGGACTCAATAAATCTTCTTCAAGAAGCATCATTGAATGCCTATTTAAAAGAAAAGAATTAGCTCCCTTTTCCCATTTTTTGCTTGAAGGTATTGTTTCTAAATTCCTTTCACTCAGTAGAACCTCCTCTAAATCATCTAGATTATCTTCTTCCACTAGCTAAGCAATATTTGGTTTCAATACTGTTTTTAAGTTTATCTTCATATTTTCTATGTCTACAATTTGGAGATTTGGGTATTCCTCTATATTTTCTTCTACTTTCTTCATTTCATCTACAAGACATGCAAACATTTCCACCAGATAGTCCTGCAAATGAAGATTTTCATATTTCCTTCATAGACAAAACTTGTGCACCAGAATTGATATTTCTGCAATCAATTTTTCTATCGCTATTTTTATATGACCAAAAAATTACCTCCTACAAAACAAAAAAAAGATCCATCATAGTCATAATTATGAGAAGAGATATTTGTGACATTACATGTAATTAAATGTATAAGGCAGAAAGCTAACATAAAATGCACAATTAGAAAGTTCCTTCATCTTGAGTGTTCAATTCAATGAAAAATAGTACAACAGTGTCAATTGTAGCATAAACCATGGAGTTTTCTATTTGATTTGAATACACAAATTGTTGATTTTGAAAGGACAATGCATGTTTCCTATTTGTAACAACTTGCCTTATTTCCCAATATTGTTTATGGTATTACATGTCACCATCAAACAAATTTTAAGATTACTATTAAGTTGTTATAATATCAACATTGTTGCTAAAACATAGCAGACACAACAAATAAAAATAGGACTATTCTTGCACATTTTGGCAGAAACTTCGCTGCTCTGCAACTCTTGTTTTATTTGGGGTGTATTTTGATGGAGTCAAAGTGTGAAATGCTAGGTGGGTATTCCTACGGTTACATGACTGTGTGTTGAAGGCGTCCAAATTTGATATTCAATATTTGAGCGCACTTAACTAGGCTATGGTGACGTCTTGTATTTACACCGGTTACGGGACATAATAACCCGGCCAAAATAACCCTGGACAAAATAACCCGGTCACAATAACCCAGGGACAAAATAACCCATGGTCATAATAACCCAATCCAAAATAACCCATGGTCAGAATAACCCATGGAAAAAATATCCCCATAAGAATATAGAGAAATGAAAATAAAATTTATAAATTACATGTATGTTGCTAAAAAAACTTTATTATTCAAATTTTCAATTAAAATGTCAAATTATGAGCGATGCCTCTTATATAATCTAAAATGTTATGGTTGTCATAACAATCAACCAATTTTTTTAGTATTTCTTTGAGTTCACGGTATTTTTTCCTGCTTGGTTGCCTAGTGTATCCAACCATATATTTCTCTATTCTATTCTCTTGGAGACTCTGTTCTTTTTCACTGCTTTGATGAATTTCTAGACTAAGTTGTGTGATGCTTGAAGCAATTCAATAAATCCTCTTTGCCATCCCTCAATAGTATTATTGGTTATGGGAAGATCATCTTGAGTAGCTGAATAGCAATTCCACATTGTGATTGGAAACTTGGATGATTTTCTGTTGCCTCTTTCGGTTAGTCTACCAATCCATGTGTCTTCAAAATAATCAATTATGGGTTGTAGGGTCTCCTCATGTTCTATATAATAAGGAGATTTTTGAAGTGTTTCAAATGCATCAATTACATCTATCTGAGGCACAAAAGCTAATGCAACAAGTTTCTTGATCTCATATGCAAATACTTCATCGACACTGTAACGTGTTTTCCCCTTCTTCCTTTCTTTACTTCTCTTAATTCTACCACTTTATATATCTTCTTAATTCCTTTTCATTTATATCTTTTCATAATAACTCTTAATCAACTTATTCCCACGAAATTGCCTTTATTTTTATAATTATTTACCATTTTATAGGTGATTTAAGCATATTAAAGGTGTTTTAAGACTATTTTAGGGGTATATAATGGATATATGGTCTAAAAATGACCTAAATAGCCTCTATGGTGCCTCAAAATCATATTTATAATTTATTTTATGCCATTTCTAGTTTACTAGCTTGATCTAAAATGACCATGGGTTATTCTGTCCATGGGTTATTTTGACCATGGGTTATTTTGTCCATGGGTTATTATGACCCTGGGTTATTTTGTCCTTGGGTTATTTTGGCCGGGTTATTCTGTCCAGGGTTATTTTGGCCGGGTTATTATGTCCTGATACCATTTACACCCTCTGTTGAGAGCTAGACATGCATTTTATAGCAATATGAGTCTCATGCGTTGAATCAAGACGGTTGGGATTAAATGTCACACACTAAGCTTTTAATGCTTAGTGTGTGGATGTGGGCCCACATAACCTGTTTCATTCCTCTCCCAAGTTCTGTTTGCCTAAAAAAATTATGTGACATTCAATAGTTAGCAGTCAAGCTATGGGCCCATTCCTATCACCTAACCTCCACTCCTATCCATTTTTGTTCAAAAAATAGTCATCATTAGAGTTTGAATTCAAACACTTTTCCCGCTTGTTTGATCTTATAAACTAACATCCGATGGCAAAAGGCCCTCACTTCTACCTTGTTGTCGAGATATTTTCATGGCCTTTCTTGCTTGATGCAAATGGTTTTTGCAACAGATAGAAGTCGTGGTTGTCCTCATGATGCAACAAACAGGTTTCCATGTTGATCAGTTTTATTTGCCAGTGTATCCCCGCCTATGCCAAAATGGGAGATTTGGAACATGGTATGGAAATCCATCAAAGCAAGATGGAAAGGAAATGATGTTTTGGTAGACATGCTTGCAAAATGAGGAAACATAGACAAGGAAAATGAATTGTTTGATCGGATGCCTCAAAGAAATCTGGTATCATGGAATGCTATGCTTGTAGGATATGCACAAACTGCGTCTATTGAAAAGATTTAGAAACTTCCAACCAAATGTGATTAGTTGTGTAAAGCCATACTCTGCAACCTTTTATACAATCCTCCCAACCTATGTGAAATAGGATCTTCAAAACAGGGTATGGACATGAACGTTGCAACGAATTTTCCCTGGTAGACATGTATGCACTATATGTAAGCTTGGACAAGGCACGTGAACTGTTTGATAGATTGGCTTTGGATTTTTTGGTAGAATGCAATGATTGCATGATATGCAAAAATTGGAAGGAAAGACAAGGCACTTGATCTATTTGACAGAATGCTTCAAAGAAATATGTTCTCACGGAACACCCTATTACAAAATATTGTCAAAATAGATTGAGGATTTTTTCTTAGGTTCACAAACTACCAAAATATCTAATGGCTTGTAAAAACTCACCCAATTTTTGAGAATCTTAAATATCTACAATTTTTATCCAACACTATGAATCTAGTCTTAATATCACAAGTAATATCAATTGAAGAAAATCTAAGACATTTATCTTTGAGAGGAAGAGTACTCACCCTCACAAGAGAAATGTTTCAACAATTGCTTCCATTCCTATTATGTTCTTATTCCAAATGTAATATTGTCCCATGGGCTTGGTAATCTCCTTGTTACTAATAAGAGTATAGATATTATAGACAAACATGGAAGAGATGTCCATGTTGACATTGTGTCAAATAAATCCTTTCGTGAGATCCATACCAAGCATTTCTATAATGACACCCAAGATATCACCATCTTGGAAGAAGAATTTTATTTATTTATCTAGCTTTGTTGATCTCCACAATGATATTATGTTCGATAGTTGTGCCTTTTATTGTTATATCTCTGTTTATGTTTGGTAGTATGATATTATGTTTTTGAGTTGAGATATTAGAAATAGTTAGTATTAATCTTGGCCTACTAAGATAATATTGTAATAATGTAAATTATGATAAAGCACCTCCCTACATTTATGTAGCATGCATAGGAATGTTGCTAAATCCACATAATTGGTGGCTTTTGACTAAATTGTGTCTTATTAGTAGTTGTAGACATCTAAATTTGGACACTTAATTTATCCAAATTCATCCCCTTTCGTCTTATTTTCGTTAATTAAGTAATACTACTATTATTTAATTAATATCTTTAATTCTGCCAAATCCCTAAGGTATTTAATCAATAATACCTTATCTCTTTAATCCTCCTTCCATCAATTGAATTAAATAAATATTCCATTTATTTAATTCCCTTCATGTCACATCCTCCATCATTTTTATCTTATCCTAATCCATCTTCTAATATCATCATTAAGGTGTGCACATGCCTAATTCTTTATTAGGATGTGTCACATCCTCCAACTTTTGCAAGTTGGCCTCTAATCTCTCTTAGCCACCTAACCTTCCTCTAACCCCTCATCAACTTGTCTAATCACCCCCTTTAGTCAACTCTTCCCATCCTCCAAGGAATTTTTAATTCCTTTTGTCTTCCCAAAGTCCTTTGAGGAATTTTTAATTCCACTCCCATCTTTCAAGGAATATTAAATTCCTTTTTTCTCCCCCATGTCCTTTATGACATGTGTCCTTGAGTCAACCCTATTAAATGTTTATTTTTTTTAACAAGGCATCTCCCTTCCCCATGTGAATTTTTAATTCACATTTAATCCCCCAATGCATTTAAGGAATTTTAAATTCCTTCTCTCATCCCCATGAAAATATTTGAGGAATTTTTAATTCCCCACTTGTCCTCTCACCCACATGGGGACAAGGACCTCCTTTATGAGGGAGATCTTGTCCAATCCCAAGGTACTTTGTACCCCCTCCATGTCATGTCCTATCCTTCCACCTCATGTCCACTTCACCTTTTAGGGCTATATCACATGCCACATGTCAAGATGTGAGGGCTTGTGAGTTCTCAACTCACCTTATCCCTACATCTTAATCATCGGTGGCTCAATCTTGGCCATCCATCTCCTCTAGGAATTCTCAAAATTCCTATAAATACCCCCTCTTTTCTCTCATTTGGGGAGAGATCATTTTGCTAGCCAAACTCTTGCAGTTTTGTTTCTCAATCTACACTTAGCCATTTGCATCCATTTTGTCCAACTATCTTGCATCTCACACTTCACATCTTGCATCTACTTGCCATCCAAGGAGCATACACATCAAAGATCGAAGGGCCAACGAAAGGATCGATTTGACACAAGGTATAAAGTTCCATTTGTTGTTTTTATCTTGTGTTGATTCCAACTTAGGCTAATCTTGAGGTGTAGGTTGTTTTGGTGTTTATTTGCTCTCTTTAGTTTGCTGCTTGTTTTCAAACACTTACATTCGACCTATCACATTTCTGGCACGCCCGGTGGGACCCACAAATGGGTCTCTTTCTTTCACGTTTGCTGTTTTTTGCATTTTTGCAGGTTCAGGTTACATAGTGGCGGACCTGTCCTCCGGTGGCGGACCTATCCTTATCCGGTGGCAGACCTATCCTTCAGTGGCGGACCTGTCCTTATCCGGTGGCGAACCTGTCCTTCGGTGGTGGACCTATCCTCCGGTGGCGGACTTGTCCTTATCCGGTGGCGGACCTGTCCTTGCAGAGTGGCGGACCTGTCCTCCTGAAGGTGAAATTTCAAGTTTTTTCCAATTGTCTTTTGGTAAACTAGGCACATAGTTTAATTAGAGGGGTCAAAAAACCTTGTTTGGCATGCTTGTGGAAGGCTATTTGACGTATCTAATCCCCTTGTGCCATTTGGCGATCCTGGGTGACGAGAAATCGTAGCTTTCCAAGTCCTTGAGTCACCCCATTTTTCATTTTCTTAGTGGGACCTGCTTGGGGATTTCATCACCCCAAGGGACGATTCCAACCACGCATACCGGCAGGGTATATAAAGGGGGGAGAGCGAAAGTTGTACCCCAATCCAACCACGTTGTAATTGGCAAAGTGTCAGGATGACGTGAAGAGTTGGTCCGAGCCTTTAGTATCTCGCTAAGGTTCCCGATTCACGCTTGTAACGGGTTGGTGTTCACGGTTTGGGCCTCACGTACCGGGTGTATATCGAGGACTCCTTAGCAACCATGTTCATCATAGAGTAGAAAACTTTGTTGGCCATACCCGTTTCTACTAATCTTAGGGTTGTGCTGTCTAAATTGTCTTTCTAGTGCAAAACCAGTCATTATCAATGTTTGCTATATTTTGGGTCCTTTGCCTTACCCATCCATCAAAAAATTGAGCTTAAACTTATCCTTTGGCGGACCTGTCCTTACAGAGTGGCAGACCTGTCCTTCTGCTCTTTCTTCCTGGGGCCGCCATTTCCACACCGTTTATCCGATTGACTCCGTTCAAAAATATGTATTCTCAGTTTTTCGTGCTCTTTCCAACGACATATAACACTTCATAATTTTGAGCAACTTTTTCTCTAGTGGCGGACCTATCCCTCCGATGGTGAACCTGTCCTTGTGGTGGCGGACCTGTCCCTCTAGTGGAAAACCTGTCCTTCCGATGGCGGACCTGACCTTCTGGCGGCGGACCTGACCTTCCGGCGACGGACCTATCCCACCGGTGGCGGACCTGTCATTCCGATGGTGGACCTATCCTGCTGTGGCGGACCTGTCCTTACAGAGTGGCGGACCTGTCCTTACAGAGTGGTGGACCTGTCCTTTTGCTCTTTCTTCCCAGGGTCGCCATTACCACACTGTTTATCCAATTAACTCCGTTCAAAGGAAATTCTTCTCATTTTTTTGTGCTCTTTCCGATGATATATACCACTTCATACTTTTGAGAAGTTGGCTGGGGCACCTTTTTCTTCACCATCTGCCTCCTCGAGGGGGGTATACCCTACCATTATCTCCATTTACTCATTCCGAGTAAACTCTCATCCATTTAACACATCCTTTCATCATTCTAAACTTTGGTTCTATCATTCTGATCATCCGTTTACTCGTTCCGAGTAAATGTTCATCCATTTAACACATCCTTTCATCATTCTGAACTCTCGTTCTATCATTCTGATCATCTGTTTACTCGTTCTGAGTAAACTTTCATCCATTTAACATATCCTTACATCATTCTGAACTCTCGTTCTATCATTCTGATCATCCGTTTACTCGTTCTGAGTAAACTCTCATCCATTTAACACATCTTTTCATCATTCTGAACTCTCGTTCTGTCATTCTGATCATCCGTTTACTTGTTCCGAGTAAACTCTCATCCATTTAACACATCCTTTCATCATTTCAAACTCTCGTTTTGTCATTTCGATCATCCATTTACTCGTTCCGAGTAAACATTCATACATTTCACACATCCTTTCATCATTCGAAACTCTGGTTCTATCATTCTGATCATCCGTTTACTCGTTCTGAGTAAACATTCATCCATTCAACACATCCTTTCATCATTCAGAACTCTGGTTCTATCATTCTAATCATCTGTTTACTCGTTCCGAGTAAACTCTCATCCATTCAACACATCCTTTCATCATTCTGAACTCTCGTTCTGTCATTCTGATCATCTGTTTACTCGTTCCGAGTAAACATTCATACATTTCACAATCTCTTTCATCATTTTGAACCCTCGTTCTATCGTTTTGATCATTCGTTTACTCGTTCCGAGTAATCGTTCATCCGTCCCGATCAACCGTTTGCTCATTTTGAGTATTTGTTCATCCATTTCTATCATCCATTTCTCCAATCAAATCATCACTTTCCCCATCCAAATCCCCTGGACTTCGTCTCAGGTTATTATCCAAATTGACCGAAGTGTCTGATCTGATCGTCATCATTAACATCCTCTTAGGATTGTCACCCATCCTAAGTTAATCATCATCATCAGCCCAATCAATCCATTTTCAATCTCAAAGTGGATTCGGTGCCGCAATCATCCATTCATCCTTTAATCTGATCAATCAGCATCCTAAGTCATCTAAGATAATCTCTGAATGAGATTTGTAGTCTCTTTCGTCATCCATCAATCGATCTTATCAATCAATCATTGATCGATCTTATCTAATCCAATCCAATCCAATCGCATCCCTATCCAATCACCTTTGACCCAATCAATCTACTTCCATCTCGAGGCAGATTCGGTGTCGTAATCATCCTTTGATAATCAAATTTGATCATCAAAATCAATCCCATCGTATCATCCATCATCCCTATCGAGCTTTAATCCAATCCTAATCTGAGCTTGTCCTAAATCCCGATTTGGGCTTTTGTCCATTTACATCCAAAATCTTTATCCACCATCTTTATCCTTTCATCATCATGAATTCTTATCCTCCATCAATAGTGATCAAGGGAAACCCTAATTACGTCAACGATGATAATGAAAGTCTTGTTGATCAAGAGGTATACGACATAGATCCCCTTGAAACTATCATTGCTAGTAAGCTTTCTCCACCCACATTCCAAAATCCAATCACCCCATTAAGTTATCCCACCGTGTCTTCATCTATGCCTAATCACACTCCTTATGCTACCTTTGACAAGGGATATCCACCATATCCATTCATCTACACCATCCCCTTATCCTAGTTTTCTGTCATAATACCCCTATCTTGATCCCCCATCCACATCCTCTTATCTCAATCCTTCATCCACATCTACCCACTACCCTAATCTTCCATACCAATCCGCTCAGCCTAATCCTACATTCACACCTTCCTATCCTAGTCAAACACACCCATCAACTTACCCTAATCCAACATCTGCATCTCCCTACATTAATCCAACACCTGCATCTTCCCATCCTAATCCACCATCCCAATACCTTTATTACAACATGCCACCCATATCTTCTACCAACGATCCACCGTCCATGTCATCCTATCCTAACTCCCCATGCCCATAGCCTTACCTTAATCCTCCATCCAGTCTTAATCTTCCATCTAATCCTAGTCCACTAATCCATAGAAGCCTTCATCCTCGAAAGCCTCGCCATCTCGACCTAAGCGTATTCAAGTTTCTCCAAGGACTTATAACAAAGGAAACATCCCCAGCTGCACATTGCGATTAATTGGAACCATGCCATCCCAACCCATCATCCATGGTCGTTAGTGGCCGAGACCCTTCTCCATCCAACACCTATCATTGATGATACCATCGCATCCTACGAATCCACTTTGAGATTCCCCATCTCCTACCATCATCCTCTGAATCAAGGTCCCCATCTCCTACCATCACATCCCCTAAATCCACTAAGTCCCCATCTCCTACCATCACATCTACCAAATCCATTGAACACCCACCCCCTACTGCAAGAGCTGTCGAACCTATCAACGACATCCAATCCACTTCCTCCACTCCTAGTATCCATCCCCAGGAATATTTTGAATCCTCTATCCTTCCATCTCCCCAACTTGAAGAGTCCCCCCATGACTCCATTATCACGCCTCCTGCACATGATGAGTCATGCCAAAAGCCTGATCCAAAGCATGCCAACATATCCCCTCCTCCAGATCAAGATCCTACCATCCCATCTAGTCTACCGCAAGATCACAGTCCCCCATCCATTCCATCCCATGATCCTCTTGACATTCAAGATTCTACCATTCCATCTCTATCTCCATTGCATGAGCCTACTACCACAAAATCAGATCCTATCATATCCCCTACTCCCTCGCCCGATACCACCCATCCAAATGCTGCTATCCGATCATCTCCTTCTCAAGATCCCCATCCTTAAGCCTAAAATGCCATCCAGCTTGCATATCCCTTGGTACTCTCACATTCTTCCATGGTGGCCTCGCTATGAAGAAAAATACGGTGTACATACGCATCATCCCCCACTAATAATGGACTGCATCATGTTTCGGAATAACAAAATCCTATCATAGATCGAGATGCTCAAAGAACATGAACTATCAAAGGAGAGTCTAGGCCTTCGAGGCAAAGATGATAGAGCCCATCAAGTCAAAGAACAAATCTGCATGCAAGGTCTTGGATCTATTCCCCAAGACTCTAATCTAAACCGCGTTGGTACAACCTCTAAGGCGTCTCGGCGAGCCTTCTCAAAGAAATGTCGGCTCTTCCCATCCTCCACTAAATCATATGCTGCCATCCCTCCTCCTCCTATCATTATCACCTCAAAACAACCCGGGTCATATTTCCTCCTTCATCTGTCCATCCATTTTGGGTCCTTGTCCCTCCATCCACCATCTCGTCCAACATCCTACTCCTATCCATCTTGAATTAAGGTATAGCCCAAGATCACCTCTCCATCTCATCCTTTTATCCAACACCCTATGCAATAAATCCATCATAAACATCCCTCATATCCTATGGCCAGGTTAACAAAGGCACATATCTGCGCATCCTCCATCTACACATAATCCTCATCATCCTCCATTGCTCACATCGTCCATCCCCTCCACACCCATCCATTGCTAATAAATGCACTTTGGATCTTAACATAAAATGCATAGAAATCCAAACATCCACATGAATCTAGAAGCTTCCATGTCCCTCTACAAAGACATGGTAAATAAAGAAACAAAATCCCAAATCAAAATCAAATCTATGGCTCGCAAAGAGCCAGCAAAGCAAAGATCAAAACCATGTGGATCCCAAAGAAAAAAGATGCAATGCCATCAAATGAAAAATTTGTAAGAACATCCAAAGTTGCTAATCCAAAAGCTAACCATACCCACCTTTCATCTCCTAAGTCTGTTTTGGGTCCCTATGTTCTGAAATTCACTATTCCATCTCCTCCATTATCCCCACATTCTCCATCCATTAGTCCTCTTATCTTTTCACATCCATCACCACATGTTCCAATGTTGGTCCTGAACTCATCTCCCCCATCACGTATCCACCCCATCATTCTATCCATACCATTTCCAACATCCCACCCATTATCCCCCGTATCTTCCCCATCAAATCCCTCTCATTCATCCTCTAGCATAATCCATTTATCCTAAGGTTGTACCAACATCCAATAGTCGGTTTGAACATGGGCTCTTAATACCTCGTATGGAACTTGATGTTTGAGTCCTTCATCCATATATTTATAAGCACGTATGCTTCCTAAATTACTTATTTGCCTCCCCTATGCTTATCCATCTCCTTTGTACTATCCAAAAGATCCAAAATCCAAAAGTCAAAAAATCCAAAAATCAAAAAAATCAAAAATCCAAAAGTCAAAAAATTCAAAAGATCAAAAACCAAAAAAATCCAAAAATTCAAAAAAATTCAAAAAGTCAAAAAAAATCCAAAAAGTCAAAAAAAATCAAAAATCAAAAAATAAAATAGTAAAGAGAAACAATCTGTCCAATGGTGAAAACTTGGCAAACAAGCGCCTTGGATAAGTACCATGATGAAAACCTGGCAAACAGGCATCATGCGTAAATCCCCATCTGCACTCGGGGGCAGCTTCTTGATATGCATTCCCTCCATCCGCTATGCTTCCTGCTACGCTTTCGGCTATGCACCCATCTTCTTACTATACATCATTTTCGTCCATCCCCTCCACCCTATCGAGCTTACACATCTTGCTTGGCATATCTCACTTATCCCAATCCTTCCATCCTCCTTGTGATCTTGATAACAATGGGGCAAACATATAAGCATGCGTTGGGCACCTCTTAGCATACATCTCCCTCATCCGCACACTATCGTAATCCTCATTCGCACTCGTCTATCTTCCTTATCTACCCATCAAGCTACCTTCCATATCCCTTCCTTATCCATGCATCCTGTCTTCATCCATCTCACTCTTTTATCTTCCCATTCACTTATCTTCCATCCTTCATTCCTCCTCGTACATGACATATCTAGAGTGGGGGCATCTATCTTCCTTTGTAATGTAGTCCTTGGAGACATCATCCATTCCATCATAGCATCCCTTCCATCTCCCCATCCTTATCTTCTAATCGCTCCCCACAATCCTTTTAACCTCCCTATCCTTATCCCCCTACCCATCCATCATAACATCCCTTCCCTCTCCCCATCATTATCTTCCTGTCCATTTATCTTTATCCACATCACATCTCTTAATCCCTTGTCATTGGCTACTCCCCATACAATCCAACATCATCTATCTTATCACTTCATCATTCATCTATATGGCATGTCATCCGCCCACTTCATCTTTGATGATTTGGATAACTATCCCATCCCTGAGCTTTGTATAGTCACTATCCTCCACTCCAATCCAATAGGTCTATCTTGTCCCATCGTGTCGGTCCAATCATTTTATCCCCTTATCTAGGGTTATCTCATCATCTTTCATCCATCACTTGTCTTTGGCCTTCTATCGAACTACGTTGCCCCTGCGCTTTCACATAGGCAAGGTCGATCATTTGATCCACCCCCAGGGTTCCATCATCGATCTTCATTGTCCACTTTGTCCCTTTATCGCCTATCATCAATCTTTCTACTTTGTCCATCTGATCATTTATCATCTATCATCAATCTTCATATCTTGTTCCTATTTGTCTGTCCCATCTTTATCATCCATCGAGGTCTCCTATCTTGTGTCATGTCTCTCGTGTTGCGTCGTCAAGCTATGCCCTTATCTAACTAGATCTTAACAAATGAGATTCACTTGTATCATCAAATCCAATCAGTTTTGAATATCCTACATCATATCAATCTTTTAATTTAGTATCCATCATCGGTCTCAATAGGATGCATCCTTCCTAACAGACCTCATCAATCCCATCCATCCCTTGATTGATCATTCGCGATCTTTTGATGCTTTTTTTGGCTTTGTTTATCATTTGAGCTCCCTATCATCACTTGTCAGCCTTGATCCATCATATCATGGTGCTTTTGACTCGGCCAACATAGGGTGTATCTTGATCTTTTTCTGCTCTCTCGGTTGTCCCATCGTAGTACCCACCAAGATCCTTGAGGTCTTGTGTTACCAAGCATCCTTGTGTGCTTGTGGTTATCCCAATACCGCCCCACCAAGGTCACCATGACTTTGGGGTGTTGGGATAGCCTTCTTGTTTGTTATGTTTGTTTTATGCATTAGACACTAATCTGCCTTGGTTCTTCATACCTTGGCGTCTTGTGTCTTATGCTATAGCAAAAATCAGTTCTCCGACGATGGAAAATTGCATTTGGATTTCATTTCCTCTTCATCCTCTCATCTATCAAAATCCCCCCCCTCCATTCATCCTTCATCACACTCCCCTCCCAATCTTCCATCACTTTGCATCATCTTTTTCATCTCACTTTGCATCATCTTTTTCATCTCCCTTTGAATCATCTCATCCATTTCATTTCAAGAGCCCACCTGTGTTCTCTTGAACCCGCATGTCCTCTCGAGGGGGCATCCTTCATCCCTAACTTTCATCTTTCCCCCCATCATCTTCCTTCCTAAATACTTCTTTGAATGACTGGGGCATCTTTTCCAATCTAACCATCTTCTTCTAGGTTCTATGTTTTAATATTCTTTGAAATGATGCTACTTCGTAACACCATCTCAAAGAGGGGCAAAATGTAGACATCTAAATTTGGACTCTTAATTTATCCAAATTCATCCCCTTTCATCTTATTTTCGTAATTAAGTAATACTACTATTATTTAATTAATATCTTTAATTCTGCCAAATCCCTAAAGTATTTAATCAATAATACCTTATCTCTTTAATCCTCCTTCCATCAATTGAATTAAATAAATATTCCATTTATTTAATTCCCTTCATGTCACATCCTCCATAATTTTTATCTTATCCTAATCCATCTTCTAATATCATCATTAAGGTGTGCACATACCTAATCCTTTATTGGGATGTGTCACATCCTCCAACTTTTGCAAGTTGGCCTCTAATCTCTCTTAGCCACCTAACCTTCCTCTAACCCCTCATCAACTTGTCTAATCACCCCCTTTAGTCAACTCTTCCCATCCTCCAAGGAATTTTTAATTCCTTTTGTCTTCCCAAAGTCCTTTGAGGAATTTTTAATTCCACTCTCATCTTTCAAGGAATATTAAATTCCTTTTCTCTCCCCCATGTCCTTTATGACATGTGTCCTTGAGTCAACCCTATTAAATGCTTTTCTTTTTTGACAAGGCATCTCCCTTCCCCATGTGAATTTTAATTCACTTTTAATCCCCCAATGCATTTAAGGAATTTTAAATTCCTTCTCTCATCCAAGAATATTTGAGGAATTTTTAATTCCACGCCGTACCTCTCCACCCACGCGGGGACAAGGTTACTCCTTTATGAAGTCATCCGGAAAATCACAAGGTGCTGCCTCCATGTCATGTCCTATCCTTCCCACCTCATGTCCCGCTTCACCTTTTAGGGCTATATCACGTACACATGTCAAGATGTGAGGGGGCATGAGGTTCTCAACTCACCTTAACCTACATCTTAATCATCGATTCAGCTCAATCTTAGCCATCTACATCTCCTCACAGAGATTCTCAAAATTCCTATAATGCCCTACTTTCTCATTTGGGAGATGTTTCTTGGCAAACTCTTGCAGTTTTGTTTCTCAATCTACACTTAGCCATTTGCATCCATTTTGTCCAACTATCTTGCATCTCACACTTCACATCTTGCATCTACTTGCTATCCAAGGAGCATACACATCAAAGATCGAAGGGCCAACGAAAGGATCGATTTGACACAAGGTATAAAGTTCCATTTGTTGTTTTTATCTTGTGTTGATTCCAACTTAGGCTAATCTTGAGGTGTAGGTTGTTTTGGTGTTTATTTGCACTCTTTAGTTTGCTGCTTGTTTTCTAATGCTTACATTTGACCTATCACATTTCTGGCACGCCCGGTGGGACCCACAAACGGGTCTCTTTCTTTCATGTTTGCTATTTTTTGCATTTTTGCAGGTTCAGGTTACATAGTGGCGGACCTGTCCTCCGGTGGCGGACCTATCCTTATCCGATGGCGGACCTGTCCTCCGGTGGCGGACCTGTCCTCCTAAAGGTGAAATTTCAAGTTTTTGTTGATTGTCTTTTGGTAAACTAGGCACATAGTTTAATTAGAGGGGTCAACAAACCTTGTTTGGCGTGCTTGTGGAAGGATATTTGACATATCCAATCCCCTTGTGCCATTTGGCGATCCTGGGTGACGAGAAATCGTAGCTTTCCAAGTCCTTGAGTCACCCCATTTTTCATTTTCTTAGTGGGACCTGCTTGGGGATTTCATCACCCCAAGGGACGATTCCAACCACACGTACCGACGAGGTATATAAAGGGGGGAGAGCGAAAGTTGTACCCCAATCCAACCACGTTGTAATTGGCAAAGCGTCGGGATGACGTGAAGAGTTGGTCCGAGCCTTTAGTATCTCGCTAAGGTTTCTGACTCACGCTTGTAACGGGTTGGCGTTCACGGTTTGGGCCTCACGTACCAGGTGTATATCGAGGACTCCTTAGCAACCATGTTCATCCTAGAGTAGAAAACTTTGTTGGCCATACCCGTTTCTACTAATCTTAGGGTTGTGCTATCTAAATTGTCTTTCTCGTGCAAAACCAATCATTATCAATGTTTGCTATATTTTGGGTCCTTTGCCTTACCCATCCATCAAAAAATCGAGCTTAAACTTATCCTTTGGCGGACCTGTCCTTATGCTTAAAGTTTGTATCTAAGATAGATCTAGCTAGAATATTTTTGGAAAGAGGTACTTACTAACAAAAATGTGTACTAGTGTTTGGTGTCAAATTACAATCTTTTTGAAATTATTTAAAAAATAGTCTTTTGTAGATCTAAAAGCATAGTTTCTAAAAATATATATATATTTTTAATTAATAATATTTTCTTTTATTTTCTCTACAAGTAGGTTGTATTGCCCAAATATAAGGTTGATTTATTCCTCAAACAAAAAATTCTTTTTTTTTCTCATACCATAATGCAAGGATGAATTTGCCTCATATGAATTCAACCATTATTATAGAGAAGAAAATCAAGCTACCCATATTTTAACCAATATGAGAATTGACCAAAATGAAAATACTATGGTCTATGACTCATTTTCGAACATAAAGTATCAAGATTTAAAAATATCATTTCCATAATTATTACATAGTTTGATTTCATGTACACTTTCATTGACTACTAAAGTATATGCACCATTTAAATATTCTAAGCCAAATGACTCATTTACTTAGCCTACAACTCCACACGGTAAACAATTATGGGAAGCTAGTTTTAAATCTAATTTTCATTTAAATTTCTTCTATTTAGAATTTTATTAACTCTACAGTACCACTACAACCTACCTTTGAATCAATAGAAATGTTAATGATAGTTGTCCCTTTATTCACCTCATATGGCCAATCATTGGCACATTCCTCTTTATGGTCTCTTACTATTTCAATTATCATATTACTTCTCTTCTTCTCTACATCCTATTAGAAGGGGTGAGATATAAATAAATAGAACGATTTGTGTGCTTCCAAAAGAATTATAACCATTCATTCTAGGTCTAGTTGAATCCACCTCACTAGCATACATTTTCTCTATGGACTAGCCCCATGTTGAAAAGGGCCTTCAAAGCTATTTTAGGTGATGATCTTCAAGGTGGCACCAAGATACTTTATTACTTTGGTATCATCTCTAATTTTCTCTCTAATTATGTGGAATTGGTGTAGGACATAGAATTCCCAAATACAATTGCTTAAATAGGTACATTTAGGATTTTCTACTACCATCAACTGCCTATAGTCAAGTTGTCATTGCCTATGATGATATGATGGGTCAACCTCAAACTAGGCATTTTATTCTCTCATGAAATGCTAAATAATTTTCATGTAGCTTCTTATGTTTTCAATACAATGTGGACTAGTATGACTAGAAATTTTATAGTAGTTTTTCATGGATTCCCTACACTTTCACAATGACTATCCTAGGGAGTCTTTGTCAACTAGGATCTTAGAGGTTTTAAAGACACTTAGATTCCTATTTTGGAATCCTCCTCCTTTACCCCCTACTACTTCTCCTTCCTCCATGTCCACTTTGAAATTGATGTGTCCTCCACTAATACCAATGCTTCAATTTCTTCCTCAATTGGTCCTCTCTCTCTCAAACTTGGCCATCTAACTACTATATTTAAATATATATCCCCAACTTACATTTTATTAATACATTTATTATTGATGATCTCTCACCTTTTATCTAAAAAAATTCTATTTTTAAAATAAATTAAAAAATATGATGCCCTAGAGGAAGAATATTTCTTGAGATGATATCATTTTTTTAAAATTTTTAAATAATTAAATAAAAGTGTCAAGTTTTGAAAAATACCTAACATTTTTTATTTCAAATTTAAATAAAACATATTTTTTAATTTATACAATAAATAATTATTTTACATTAATTCAAAATTTAAAATATATATGCCACTTTCATGTGCTTCAAGTTCAAAAGCTAGACTATAGACTATTGCTATTCGTTTCCTTTATCACAATGTGTCATGGTACTCAAATTTCACCTAGTTGAATGTCCTTATTTTTAAATCAAAATTTAGTTAATATAACTCTTGTTCCTTAAATGATAACAATGGAGGTGCTAGAATTTGCTATCTTCTTGAAGAATATTGGTACAACACAATCTTGGAGTGAATTGGAAACTCACTTTAAAATTTTGAAATCTTATATGAATTAATTATGTAGGGTTATTCTAGGGTTTATGTTAGTGTATGTATAAGATGATATTTTTCCAAACCCTTATCAAATGTAATTCTACTTTAATCTAATATTGGAAGCTAGAATTAGTTGATAGGAATTGAGGTTAATCAAATCTTTTGTAGGCATTATAAATTAAATATTCATTACACAAAAAATATAGATAGAATATCCCATAAATTATTATAAAATCGGTTAGAAAATCATTAGTTGAGCCCAAGTAATCCTTACACTAAAAATACCAACAAAATATTAAAGGAAGTGAGGAGATTCCAACTACCCTACAAAAAAATCTTGATCAATTTTCACTATGATGACTTGCTCTCCTAGTTTGGTGGAAACATTAAGGAAATTCCTCTTGAACTAGAAACTAGATCATTAGAAATAAATTCCAATGGATTAGAAGTATACAAGGAAGACCTATAGGTAAAAATGAGGAAGGCAAAATATTGGTCTCATTTAATTTTTTATCAATACCATAATAGGAGACACAAAAGGCCAAAGCTAACTACAACCCCAAAATAAGAATGGTTTGTACAATAATTCAAGAAGTCACAATTAAAGAGATCAAATCTAGTACTCAATCTACACTAAATTTTGATAAAAAAAAAAATATTAGAGTAGGGGGAAGTACCTCCACCACTATAATGACAATATTAACTTTTGAGTTTAAGGGCCTCAATTCCCCTAACAAGAGCAAGAGCATACCTAGGCAATGTGGTAACCTTGAATCATTATGAAAAAGTCATTTTTCTAGTTGAGTTCAATTGTTTGTTTATTTTTTTGTTGTAGTTAGTAGTCTATGATGAAGAAAAATACCAAATTTTATTAGAACTTGAAGTTGACTTTTAAATTTTTGGGAATAACTTCTAAGTTGTTATTTTTGAGTGTGATGCTAAAATTTAAGAAGAATTTATTGATAAAAAATATAGTAAACTAGTTTGAGAGCATCTATTAGGTGGACAAATGTGCATAGTTGGGATTATTTTCATGCATGGCAAGTGATTTAAAGTTTTAAATAATAGAAGATATGGATTTATGAACCCTTGAGGACAGGTGTTGAACACCACATAGATCTTTATCCATTATTTAACCCTTTGAATTTGTAATTTTGATGATATTTTACATGTGTTATTTGGCTTTTTGCTATGTTGTGGCTAATATTGATCAAATTGGATTTTTTATGTTTATATATTATGTTTTGGATTGAATGAAGATAAGAAAAGAGGTAAAGGAAGAAAAAATTAGGTAGAATGGAAGAAGAGTGAGACTATGTGGTTTGGGATGGAGATTGTGAGAATATAACAAGGAATAGTGAGTATGGATAATTTGGTGTCTATAGAAATGATAGAAAATTTTAGGCTAAGTTGGATGAAGTAGTCACAACCATATAAGATTGGATGGTGGCAGTACTAGTGATATAAGATACTATAGAAGATTTTTTTTGGTGGGGTTCAACATAGGAGTGTATTATGATGAGGTGCTAGAAACATTGCATTGATGGATGCATATCATGTATGGTGTAGGTGTATGATGAGAGGGATAACACCTGCACATCTTACCAAAATATATCTAAAGATATGAGTTGATGCCCCTAAGGGAAAGTAAGGGATAATTTAATAGCAATGCAAGCGTGTGTGTTGGAGAGGAGTTATATGTAATAGTCCAAGGATGTATGGTATTGTTGGATGACCAAAAAAAATTGCAAATACAAAAGAAGTACCATAGATTAGGGAATGTGAGGATAAAAGTCTCAACTAAAGGACAAGGAAGAAAAATAAAAAGATAAGGAGTTTTATTGAGGAACATGCAATAGTAAAGAATGTAATATAAAATTATGTGCAACCAATAAGGAGGCTAACATATGCGAGGGATAGAGAAGATTGTGATGAAATACTGAAAAATAAAAATACTATATAATATGATTAATAGAATTAAGTGTCAAATACTAGTACAAAAATTACTACATAGGGTGGATTGCTTGAGGTATACCTGAAGATGTGGAAATAATGAGTTGATGAAACTTAGTAGGTTGGAATTCCTAGGTAGGGGTAGCTTGTATTGGAAAACAAGACTCATTTTTATCGACTCCAAGTATGTGATGTAGGACATCCCTAAGTACTATGGTAATATTGCACCATTATAGAAAAGTGGTTTAGTTTAGTTATTTATTTCTCTATTAGTTTTGTAGATAGTAGTTTATGACATGAATAAAGTTATTATATTTCATCATAACTTGAAATTGGCTTTAACAGTTTTAGGATTAATTTGATTTGTTATTTTTTCAATTTCATGTTAATGTTTAACAATAATTAGATGAGAAAAAGATAGTAAATCAAGGTACAATATTGTCTACCAAGTGGATAGTTGTGAACAATTAGGATTGTTTTCATGTGTGGCAGTTTTTTAGAGTTTGAATTAATAATATAATTTTTGTAAGGACTTATTGAACCATTGAAAATGAGTATTGAGTACCATGAGGAAATTTATCCACCATTGAATTGCTTAAATTTATAATTTTGTTATTCATAGTTGATGGCATTTTACAAGCGATATTGGAATTTGTTCCAACTTGTGACCAACACAAACCTTTAGAAAAAAATGTGGATATTATATATATATATAGTTTTGGATCAAAGAAAGGTATGTGACGAGGTAATGAAAGAAGTTGAGAGCAATAACATAAGTAGAGTGAGACTATGATGTCTTAGATAAATATTGTGAGTAGAGAAAAATGAGTATGAATTGGAGTGCGACCCAAAGGGAAACATTAATACAACATAGTGGAGGTAATTAGACTAGTGTATAACTATAAGGATATATTTTAGTGAAATTTATGTTTGAATTGTCATAGTGAGTGTAATGAAATGATTATGACCTAGCATGTAATAGAGCCCATTATAAAGAAGTGATAATTTTTAATCATGGTGATAATCATGTAAGCTTAATTAAATAAGAATCCATTGTTATTTCTAAGATCTATGTCTTGTGTGTGTATTTTGATGTTAATATAGATGACTGCATAGTCCTTCATTGGACCCAAGTTTGACCATGACTATATCAAAATGATACCTAGTAAATAATTCCTTAGATATATAGAAACTAGGCATGATCCTTTTACAAAAACTAAAATCAAATTTAAAGAGGCAAATAAGCTATCACAACATTAACATGTGAATGGATGCCTCATCTATCAAAGAAAAAGATGCCTCTAATAGTTTCAAATTTTTATCAAAATAGGTAGGGTAAACCAAATAACCAATTGGAAACTCTTTTAAGTAACTAGCATTATCTCCAAACTATAATTTTTTATTTTCACCATATATGGACTTAAGTGTACCACACTTAGGAGATAAAGTTATGAGAGAATTTATTACATCATAAAACCCATTATAAGTTAATTATATATGGTATGTAAATATTTTACTATAATATTGACCTCAAATGACAAACAATGAGGTATAAGAAGGACCAATCTATCACAAATTGATTTTAGTTTCTTTAAATCTAGATTAATACACTCTAGATTTAATACCTAGGAATAAAATACTCACATGGACCAACAAAAGGACAAATTTAAGAAAATTAGCAAAGAAATTGGATATATTTTTTATCTTTTCCAAATGGCTTGAGTATACTGATTCCATAAAATGTGAAATAGTCATAAGCTTGGGTTCAGATTAGTTTCCCTTTACTTTACAAGTCATGAAAGATCAACTAAACCCCACATATAGCTTCATCTTTAAAAATATGTAGTTTTAAGATCAATCCTTCAAAGATCTTGTCAAACATTGGGGAAGTGAGCTTTAAAAAGTAAGAAGCACCAAGATGTATGCTCCAGTAAAAAAATCGTAGTCCTAAAATATCCATAAAGATTGGAAAAATAATACAAATTATCAAGAATATTATACTGAAAACAAAAGAATTGAAATAGAACTAAACACTCTCAATGAATTAATCATAGTTAGAGGGATGAATTACGATCAATTCATGAATGAAATATATCTTATCTCAAAACTAATAGATTTACAAGAAAAATAAAATAAAATCTATAGGAAACAATCTTGAGAAATTTAGCTAACTAAAGGTAAAAAGAACATACAAAAATTTCGCAACATAACTAGGGAAAGAAGAAGCTAAAAAAATCACTTATATCAAATCTCATAGAGGAGAATCTTGCACCAATTCTAAACTCATTAGGGTTGAATCAATCTTCTCTTTTAGTGAATTACTTGGAAGTGAGGAGGGATCAAACTTGTAGGAGGAAATAGACTTCTTATGGTTCATTCCCTTCATTATTGCAAGTGAAGATAGTCAAATCTTAATGAAACCTTTCACTAAGAAAGAGATCAATTTGGATTCCTTGTAAGTGAACTCAAAAACTAGATATGGAAGAAATCAATCAATTTCCAACACAAATAAAAAAGAATGATAATTGGTCTTAATATTAAAAAATCATATGATGAAGTAATTGGAGGTTCCTCACGAAAATCCTACAAAAAGTTGTCTTCTATGACAATTTGAGGGAACTGATCTTAGAATGAAGTAGGAGTTTAAGCCCATTTGATTTGTTTCTTACTGTTTAAATCATGCAACACTGACAATAATAATTAAGGGCAATTTCAAGGTGATCATTCTATGTATATAAAAAAAATTATCTATTAATTGGAGACTAAATATCACTTTCAATGAAGTTTGTGTTATACTAGTCAGTTTAAAATTTTTAATTGTCACACATTGTTATCAATGGGTGGCCTAACCTTACCAATATATGGGATGGATAACACATTTAATCTTGATGTTCGTACAATCATTCCACCTTCTATGAGCATTCCTCGGTGGCACCATGTACTAATCAATTCCTATGTTGGAGTGATATTTCCCACACATTTGGTTTAGTTCAAAGGGTTTTGGCATCATTAGTTTTTGTCAAATGCTTCTAACTCCTTAGCTATATGATAATCATTTATTTCACACTCTCTCTCTCTCTCCTTTCTATGCTCTTTGTGGTACTAAAAAGTCAAATAGAGTTGTTCATTCACTTTGGTGACTATCCTTATAGATATCAATGAAGTTATATTTAGAAATACTTTCTTCTTCCAAGGTGGTGATATCTTGGCTGCCATTTTAGAAGTGCTTGGTATGGATCTCATGAAAGGATTTATTTGACACAATGTCAACATTGTAATCTCTTCCATGTTTGTGTAATATCTATACCTTCATTAGTAACAAGGAACTTATCAAGGCTATGGGACAATATTACATTTGGAATAATAGTATGATAGACATAGAAGCAATTGTTGACAACATTGCTCTTGTAAGTGTGAGATACCTTGGATTTGCTTTGATTGATATTATTCTTGACATTAAAACTATATTCATAATGTTGAATAAAGAAATTGTAAATATTTAAAGTTACCAAATATTTGGTGAGATTTTACAATCCATTGTATGTTTTGACAATCCGTGATATTTTGTTAATAACATACAATTAGGATGTTCCATCAGAACATAGTAGGCCAATATTAATACTAACTATTTCTAATATCTCAACTCAAAAGCATAATATCATACTACTAAACATAAATAGAGATATAACAACAAAATGCACAACTATCAAACATAATATCCTTGTGGAAATCAACAAAGCTAGATTTAAAAATGTTTTCTTCTTCCAAGATGGTGATATCCTGAGTGTCTTTATAGAAATGCTTGGTATGAATCTCACGAAAGGA
>VDFB02058242.1:689060506-689138454 GCA_007258455.2 Sequoia sempervirens | reverse complement strand
GGAGGTGAAGGTGGTACTTGTTGCTGGAGAATAGTAACTTGGGGTTGCACTTGCTGTAGAACAACAACCTAGGGTTGTTCCTAGGCCGCAGTAGTTTGGGCTGCACCTTGGACTTGAAGGGAAGGGGAAGAGGAAACCCCTTGGCTATGGGAAACAAGAGGAAGAAACGCAGCTTGGTATGGCTGAGCAAAGGGGATGAAAGTGAAGGTAGGCTGCTGAGTTTGGGGCCAATGGAAGGAGTAAGGAGGCAAAGGAAAAGGTAGAGTGGATGGGATGGAGGAAGAGGAGGAGGTTGCATCCTCTCTTTTAGTTCCCTTGTGTGGGGCTACATCTCATGGAATTCCCCTTTGTTCAATGTTGACCTTACGACTCTTCGCAACCTCTCAAGGGAGAGTGAATCACCTTGATCCAGTTTAGTTCAATGTGCCCTCCTTCTAGTGCTAGTTCTATTGATGCGATGTTCTACACACTTTCTCAACACACATAATACATAAATGCACTACCTCTCTTGAAAGGAAATTCCCAACAACAAGTTGCGAAAAATCACCCCAAGGTCTCTCAGGTGTCAGATCATGACTTGTATGGAATTTCTCAGTTGATATTTGATGTGGTTTTGTTGGTAATCATAGGGAAGACCTACATAGCTAGATGTGAGGTGAATCTTGAAATGGATTTCCTAAAATGGGAAATCAGAATGCAATTTGCTGCAGGTTTGAACAGTAGTCATGACCTCCAATTTTATCTTTAGATTTAGCTTTACAATGTGCAATGAACCTTAGCATAGGTTACTTCTAAAAAAAAAGAGAAAAGGCAGGGAAGAGGAGAGGTTCCTGGATCTACAACTAACTATGAACAATGATCATGGAGATTCTTTTATGTACAACTTCCTTCAAACAGGATGCCACTTAACCAATAAACCTAGAGTATCATGAAATTTGTGCTATTTTCTAAGGTTTGTAGATATTTTACCATTCACCCACCACATACATGCATAAATGAAGATAAAATTTTAAAGTAGCTTTAAGGTTTAGTCTAGACTAACTTTACACAACCATCTACCAGTAACAAACAGTAAAAAGTATGGACTGGAAGGCATCTACACAACAAAAATTTGAATAACCATAGAACAACATAACCATATCTATCAAAGCAAGATAAAGCTAACTAAAACAACAAAGCAAATCTAACTAGAACATTCAAATATGGGAGATTGAATTATGAAACATGTAGAGAAACTCAGAAAATGCACCAAAGTCAATGTATTTCCATTAAAATTTCTACAACATGTCATTACAACAACTGAAGTCTCTCTTGAAAATGAGAGGAGATCCCCTATTTATAGTGTCCAAAAATTAGAATGAATGGCCAAGATTAATTTTCATTTTTTGGAGACGATTCATTACAGACTAGGGTTCTACCTACCCCACAATATTTTACAATTTAAAATACAACTTTGTCTTTATCCTTATTTTGTCCCCTAGTGACAACACTATAGCATTTTGTCTTTTTGTTGATTTCCCTTTTGTTGTAGCTATTCCTTTAGGAGTTCTTCATCAATGATAGGGTTTCCTTCCTACTTCAAAGTTGCATACTCCATAAATTTTAGGATCAATGGTTGGAGTTTATCCACATCTATGAATCTCAAAATGTAGCACCTGATAGCTCCACTCTTTGGATTGTTCGGTGAGATTTTCCTAGTCCTCGTCATACTTGGTAGTGTGATCTCAAAACATCTGTAATTGGGTAAAGGCTTAGGTAGCAAAGCTCATGAAGTCAGTGTTGGTTTCATCCAACATCTCATCATCAATCTTTTTCTGGAAGTGGGGCTTTATCCTCTCTAGGTCCATCTGTATGACATGTATATCATATCCTATCATTAGTTTCAAGTACCAACTATAATATTCTTTAACTTTCTTACCCCATTCAATGTCCAAAACCACTTTGTCGAGCACTTGCTCCAACCTTTCCTTTCAATTATCAAAGTCTCACCTCCACACATCCACTAGCCAATGATCATCCTTCTTCAATGCAAGCTCTTTTTCCCAAGTCATGCTTGGAAGTTTGAGAATAGCCTCAATCTTCTGGTAGGTGGAATCATATCTTGTCAAGAAGTTAGTGCAAAGTTTCCTCGTACCCTCAAGAGACTATTGTAGATCTAGGAACATGTTTGTCGTCCTCATAGCACTATTAATGCCCATGTTTCCCATGGACAAGACCTGCCTAAACCAGCTCTCTCTAGTCTTATCTAGGTTCTTTCTCTTTTCCAACTTTTGTATTTTCTCTTTTGAGAGTAGTTGCAGTGGAGTTGTGGACATGGTAGGTATTTCTTCTGTGGAGGACCATTGTTGGATGTGCATTGTCAGGTCAACCACCTATGCCTTGAGCTCTTCTTTTGAAACCTTGTCTTGTTGTATCAGGTGCACTACTATGACAACAGATTCATGGAGGTGTTCTACCTTTTTTTCTCTAGTATCCATTCCCAAATCAATGGTAGAGACATTGTATCTTATCCCTTCTACTCATACTACTGGCTTTGCCACTTGGACGGTCCTCAATTTGGATCCATCCATTGTTACCTCCATTGTTACATTGGATATGATTTTGGGTTTCTTCTCCTTCTTGGTACTGATCTATGCTTGGCCTAAGATAGCCTCCAATCTTGTTTTGGGATCATTTGGAGCGGGTACTTTCTTCTCAAGCTACTTTTCTAGCCATTCAGGCATAGCATATTTTTCTTTAAGTGACTTGCGATCATCTTCCCCCTCCTTTGTTTGGACTTTTATTTCTTTATCTTTGGAAATTTCCTTCTCCACCCTAGTTTCTTCTCCTTCCTCTTCATCAGAGTCTTGGATGAATGTTAGGCGCTTGATTGGGGATTTGGTGGGTAGGTGTTCTTTGGGACTTTCTTCCCTCTCAGCCTCCTCTTCTTTCTCTTCTTCATTTTCTTCATCACATTCATCTTCATGCCTATGCTTCTCTATTTCAGGGTTCTTATAAGCTCAGATCTCCTTTTCAGGCTAATCTTCCTCTTTATCCTTTTCTTCCTCACATAGAGGTGACACATATCTATGTTCTTCCTACCATTTGGAGAGAGGAATTTCCTCATCATGTTTGGGGCCTTCTTCTTGTTGTTCACCTGTCGAAGGTTCCATGATTTCATCCATCTTATCAAATTCTTGTTTTCTTTCTCTGGAAGGTGTTCCTTCTATTTCCCACCCTACATCCTTTAATTGTTGGGCAAGCTCTTCCTCAAAGTTAGGATCGAAAGCCTGTACAATTAATTTTCTGCCAACATCTTCTTCTTCATCTCCGCTTTAAGAAGATCCCATTTCTTCTTCTTCACGACCTACTTTGTCAATTTGTAAGTGTTGGTAGTCTGGATGTTCATGGTATTCATCTACTTCCTCCTCCAATTCCTTTATTGCTTCCATCTCTCACCTTTCCCATTCTGCTGATATTACCATTGTGGCCTTCATCTCTGGGGGCTTAGTTGGAGGCTTTGAGATTGGAACACTGGCAAGTACTTGTGTCAGGGCAGCCTAGATGGCTAGATTTAGTAATACTTCAGATTTTTTTGAAGGATTCATTTGCATGTGTCCAAAGAAATCCTCTGGAAGCGAGAGTGTTGGTATTGAAATCATTTTTGTTTCCAGCGAGAGCAATGTGGTTGGAGACATGGAGGTGGAGGAGAGTGGAGAGGTGGTGGAAAAAGAAGAATCAATCACCACGACTGGCCCAGTTGGTGAAGAGGAGGCAAGGTGGACTGAAATTTCCACCGTAGGTTGGGAGATAGCCACCATAGCTTGAGACAATGGCAGAGGAGCGACAATGAGGGAGGTAGTTGGTGGAGACTTGGGCTGATTTGTTTCCATTTCAGTTCCTTCGTGGAGTGGGTCCTCCTTAATAATAGGCATTGTAGTAGTACTGCCTCCCTTTTATGTTTATTGGAAGGTTCACCTTCCGTAGCCTTTCTTGCATACACCTTTGGGTTAGGCTGCTACTCTTTAGTCTATTTTCTTTTTCTAGATTGAGTGAGTGGAGGAGATTTGCATGTTTCTCTTGTTGAGGCTATAGCAGCAACATCATCTATGGTACTGGGCTCACTTTTGGGCTCTTCACAGGTTTGGACAACCCCCTGTTCCTTCAACTTTCACCCAGATTCTTCATTAGATGCTCTAAATAATCCACTATACTATCTCCACTCAACTAGTGAGTAGACTAGATAGGATGTCATATAGAACTGGGAGGTTTTCTTAACATTCATAAACTGCTCATGCAAGTAGTCACTTATGATTCCTCCCTAGTAGAATGTTGTCTGTTTGGAATCCTCATCCTTTCCTCAAAGGATCTGCTCTACAAAATAGACCATCCATTCTTGAAAATACGTAGTAGTGGGAAAGCCCATTACTCTACTCAACAGAGTTACCAGGTCGTCATAGTCTTCATGGAAATCACTGTGGTAAAGTTCTTGGGGAACCTTCACAACGTTCCCCCTCTTCTCTTTGAGCCAATAGTGGTTTATAAGATTTTTGCACCCCATGGGATCTGCATCCCACATTTCCTTGCATTCCTCGATTGTTGGTAGTTCCATCTCCCCAAAGGTAGGGATGTGAAAATTCTTTGTTATCACTTCTCCTGACATATCAACCAAAATGTTCCCCTCTCTATCAACTATTGTTTGAGTCTCTGGTTGATATGCTTGCCAGTAAGCCATGACCAATTCTGGAGTGACAAGGGATGGAGGAAATCCTGCAGCCTTAGCAATTCTGCTGCTTCTAATAAACCTTGCATTCTTCGTGCTTGGGCTGACCCTGACCCTTTGTTTAAATTCATCAATATTGATGTGCCCAATATTGGTATCAGTAATCTCTTTCCAGTCGGTAATAGTGCAACGAATCCCCCTAGAATTAGTACTTCATCTGGTCCTTATGCTCCTTCCCATGAGGACCTCCATCTAATTTCTTCATTTTGTCTTTCTCTACAGCTGCCCCTGAGGGTCCTGCACCTGATTCCATTTATCCTACAGAAAAAAGGCATGATAAGTGCAATTAAGCATAAAGACATGAACATTAGCCAAAACCCCTGCATTTGGAGTTATATTAGATAATGCATCACTCATTAAATGAAACATTTACTTCTAGATGCCATCAGTAGTTTATTGGAGGGAATTTGGTCAACTCGGGCCCACGGGGCCAGACATCCCTAGTAGAATTGATATTGTGAAGGGTAAAGAAGGAAAGGGAATCTGGATGGCCTCTCCCAATCTTATATTTTGATGGTTTGAAAGGCTCATGCAAGAGAGGGTTAGATTTAAGCATGTGGGTTGAGATTGGTTTTCAAATTCAAGGTCAATTGGATCCTCATTGGGGCATTCAGAGGTGCACGATGGGAAAGTTGTTGGGGTTTTTTTGTTTGGAATGGTGCTGGTGGAATGGCCTTCCAGGGTTGGATTTATGAAGTCTGGGACCTAGGAGGCTAAAGGGTTGATGACATAACCCACCAATCATTTAAATGCTCAAGCGAAAAGGGCAGAGAGGCTATTGGAGGATGGTCATTTGGAATGGCAGATGCCAAGTGGAAGTTTGGGAACGGAGTTCCAATGAATTGGACCCGACATCATGTTTGGCTTCATGATTTCTTCATTAAGTTTTCTTAGAAATTAGAGGGGTGGGCCCTTGAGGTCGAAAGGACGGGTTGGCTTTTCCCCCCTAGAATCGGCTGAGGCGAGACAAAGTCCCGTGGGCAGAACTCTGATGTTGCGGCCCCAACAAAGGTAAAGGCATTTTAGTTTTTATCACTCAGTCCTTGTGGAAAATGGAGGCTCGAGACCCAAAAGGTAGAAGGTGGTTCTCTAATGGCTGTTCAAAAATGAAAAATTCATTACATAAGTCCGTAGACGAAACTCCGCAAATCGAGACCTGGAGATACAAGGGAAAATTTTACTTTGATTTCTTAACTCTGGCGGCAAAGGTCAAGATGGACTCTGATACTTGGGTGGACAACGTCGATTCACCATTTGGAACGGCAAAGATCACGTGGTATCTTAGGGGTGAAATCCTGAGGAAGGGGGCCTGGGAGGCATGGATGGAGGTAGAGGTTTCAAATTTGTTTTCAAGTCCTAATGGCGATCTGTCGAAGGAGGTCTAAGGTTGCAGGCTCGGGGAGGCATCCCATTGTTTAAATATTTGATTTAGAAGTTTTCTAAGTGGCAATGAGGAGGCTTAGGTCTAGAGGGTGTGAACGCTCTCTGTGAAGAATGACGTCAAGATGGTAAAGTTTCAAACTTTTTTACATGATTTTTTGTAGGGGTTTCTTCGAATTCTACCACGTGGGTTTTCTAAGTCTGAGCATCCTCTATCATATGAAGTTATTTAAACCAAATTTTGTTCACCATTTAGGCGTGAAATTTCCAAAAACATATGTGGGAGGGCAGAAGGAAAACCTACCTCCAAAACTTGATGAAGAAGACCAAAAATCTCAAGGAACTGATCAATGAAGGCAACGAGTGCGATGATGGTGAATGGCGAAGGCATTGGATCTTTCTGGCAGCTCTAAACTTCCTTCTGACTATCTTGACATTGTGAAAATGATAGGTTGAACCAAATATTTATACCTCTAGAGAACATTTAATAAGAGAGGGTCCCCATTTGAAATGGGGCGTGTGTGCTAGGGGCACAACATAAATCGTGTGATGAGTACATCTTCTTGTTTGAAACTTCCATCCCTTCCACTTTCTTTTGTAGGGAAGCAACTGGGCAGTTAATGTGTCTATTATGATATTATTGGAAACATTGTTATGAGGTCCCAAAGTTGTATTGTGTGGGCCCATCTTTTGTTGAGATGACATGTTTTGGTTTGGAACATTGTGTGTATGTGGAAAATTTTGATTTTGTCCATGAGTATGGATGTATGATGTGTAAGTTGGGATGTGAGAAGTGGTTGAGCTATGTTGCATTTGTGGGGTGTGTTTTCCATGTATATTTTGGTTTCTAAAAAAGGATCCATGTGTGTAGCCATATGATATGTTAAGAGGTTGTGTCATTTGTGATCATTGTCCTTGTTGAAAAGGATTATAACCATGTGACATGTTTGTATTTTGACTATGTGGGGAATTCGTGTTTTGTCCGTGCAAGGTGCTTGTGTTTGATTGAGGTCCTTGGATGAGAACCCATCTCACCTTAAGTCTACCAAGGATGTTAGATGTGGATTCCCCAATGGCTTGAGATGATGACCCAAAGGGAGTAAATGCCAATCCAAAGGGTTGCATTGTGAATAATGGTTGTGATGTGGTTTGTGTCATGGGATGTGACATAGATTGTGTCCCAAATATGGATGAAGTGTTGGTAGTTGTGATATTTGGGCTTCTTGTTCCAATGGGTATGGAAATTGTATTTTTTGTAGATTGTCCTTGGCTTGTTTGTGTGTTGTCCTTGTGTGATGTTGATGCATGTAAGGTATTGACATCAAATCCTTGAGGTATTTTAAATCCTTCATGTAAAAGCTTCGCTAAAGATCATTTGGGGTCCAATATGACAATTTCATCCACAAGAGAGGTAACTTCAAGATTTTGTGTGGCAACCTCTACTTCTATCAACACATTGCCATCTTTATCTCTAACAAGGAATTGTTCAAAAAGATTTATTGTCTTTGGTTTCTTATAAGATGTAGATCCCAAGTTGGCATGGTCATGACTCTCAAGGTTGGTGGTGTTGTGAGGATCATTAGTGATATTGTCAAAGTTGAGGGTGCTAGTGTAATTGTAAAGGTCATCATTACCATGAAAGAGATCCATTGCTTGATGTTTCTTTTGCAATCTAGTTTCAACCATATAAGACTTGCTCAAAATGAAGGTGGATGATATGAGACTAATGCTATGTTTTTGGTATTTTTTGAAATAAGGTATGCCTAAATGTAATGCAACTATTTTTTTTGGGTATAACTCTTACTCATCCCATCCTACTACGGACAAAGAAAATAGAACGAAATTCCCTAGAGACCTAAACCCTAATGACCATTATTTTAAAAATGACCATGAGTTTCCTGGGGATATCCTAGCTATCGCCAGAAATGGTGTTGTGGATTACTTTAGAATTATGAAATGGGCCTTCCATGAAATTAAGGACCTTAATCTCAGAAATAGGGCCCTCAACAACAAGCTGGAGGATTTGGAAGTTAAAGTCAACTCCCGTATTACTGTGGAGGGTGGGAGTAATGAAGATAAGATGAGGATGGGGGTTGAGGATAATGAAGGTAAAGTCAAGTGCCTTGAAGATGAAATTGGAAAAATGAAAAACACAATAAAAACTATTATGGAGCACAATTACAGAATGACAAAGCATAATGCCATCATTATTAATGCAATGACTGAGAAATTGGAAAATTCACTTCAGGTTTCTTTGATTGTGGATTTGGAAGCTAATAAGGATAAAAACAGGACTGAGGACACTAGTATCTCTAAGCAGACGAGAGCTAGTCTAAAGAGGAAGACTCCTCCTATTCCCTAGATGGTTCAAGCCTTGAAGAAGTGCACACAGGATATGCACAATCTTGAAGCTGAGGTTGTTGAAGCTCTTAACTCCTTAGGTTAGTTGGGGGTTTTGCTATTTTTTTGGTTGGGTTTTTTTGGTGGCCCTTGTTGGCCTTGGATTGGTGGCTACTGTGTTTCCTGGGCTCTTTTCTTTTTGCAGCCTTTTTGTTTTGGTATCTTTAATGCCTATTCCTTTTTTTTGTAAACTCTGTGGTTTCGGGTTCCTGTAAAACCCATTTTTTCCTTTATCAATAACTATTTTTTTTGGTATTTTTGGTATTTTAGGGACGAAAGGTGTCTAATGTATACAACAAGACTAAAAATGATAATGATAATGTTGGATGTTATGAAGTCTAAAGTGTGTGATAATGCTCTTTTAGGTCTAAAATGTTGTGGTATGAAGGATGCAAATGACTAAAGGTGATGGATACCTATAGTGAACTTAAGGGTTTAAATGCTTTTGAAAGATGTAAGAAAAGGATCACTAACTATCCAAGGGTAAATGAATGTTTCAACTAGGATTATCAAATGGCATTTTTCTGGGAAAAGTGAAAAGGGTGACGAGGTGAGTTTCCCAACTAGACTTGTGAGTAGGAAATTATCACCAAAATGACAAAGGACTAAGTTAAAAAGTGACTGGTCAAATGGCAATATTTTATTGAAGTAAGGATTTGTGCCAAGGTATAAAAAGTTCTTCTATCCTAAAATCCACAAGGTGTCAAGCCTAAAAGTCTTAAAAAGGTAGCCTAATGTGATTTTGGGATATGCAAGAAATGAGGATGCTAAGGTACCTAAAATGGTGACCTAATAATGGACTATGATATGCAAGGTGAATTGAGCAAGTTTTTGGTTTTAAACAGGAATCACAACAAGAATTGGTCTAAAAATGGATCTCAAAGGTTTGCAAGAGCTTGACCTGATTTTGACTATTTTGTTTGAAAATTTTGCTTGGTCTGGAGTTGTGAAGTGTTGCAATTTTCAAGTATAAGGTTAGTTTTCTTGTTTTTTTGAAGACACACAAAAAAAATGTCTTGAGTTTGATCTTGGTGTGAAACAAAAAACACTTTGAAAGCACTTTGAACAACCCTAGGCTTCTCAGGAGATACCACTCACTAGATCCCCACTCAGATTTCTCCAACCACTTAAACAAGGCAGACAACTAGAGACTTGGTGGCACTGGCTCCCCTCCACAACACTCACTTCTCAAGCTCAATAAGTCTCAATTCCCAAAAGAGGAATTTTTTCCTCTACACATGCTAAGTGAAGATGTGGGGTTACTTCAAAATGATCATTCCTATGCTAGCAAGTGAAAGAGATTTTGGCCACTATAACAAAGGTTCTTAGTTAATACTTGAGGACATGGCTCCCCACAAGCATCTAGCAAGCCAATTAAGGCTTTAATCACTCTACTAGGGGATCTTATACATTTTATGATCGGTACCCTAGTTTGAGTGACAATAGACAACAAGGGAAAATATTGCCTTGAGGACTTGATGGTTTAGTCTTATCCTTTTATATACCATCCCGAGCGAAAAACTAGTTGGAGTCATTCTGTCTTTCAAGGAAGGCCCCTCTAAAGGTAACAAAAGCAAGACAAGGATGTTGTTTTTGATCATTGAAGATCTCACAAGTGCAAGAAGAGAGCATACACAACACATTTTCCTCACACACAAAATGTTCATTTTAATTCCAAAATCCAAATGTGTGGGTGGTTGCACAAAATGTCTAAAGGTGTTTCTGATTCTCAAAATTGCCAAATTGTGTGAGGAGAGCATACGCACCTGGAAGCAAAATGCAAACCACAAGACAACACAAGCACTAGTAAATTTTAAACCCGCTTATGATTTCAAATCAAACACTCAAGTTCTTTTTAGACCCACTAATCATTCTATGTGAAAAAGGCATTCAAGCTAAAGTAAACTAAAGCCAGAGTCCTGCAAAACATGATTAGTAGTTTTGACCTCCAATCTTTGACAAATGAAAGTTTACATTTGAACCCACAAAAAAAGGTCAAAGATTAGTCACAAAAATCAAAATAAATTAAAAAAGAAAAGAAAATGACATTAATCTAATTCACTGCAATTAAAATTTAATCTAAACCTAACTAAATTAATCTAAATATTAAACTAACAAAATTAATCTAGATTAAAGTTAATTATTAAAATTAATCTAAGCTATCATTAATTTAAACTAAAAAGAAAGTTATTTAATCTTAATCTAAATTAATCTAATAAGAATCAAAACAATGATTAAGAAAAAGTAATCTTTATATAAAATCTAATTAATCTAAAAAATTAAAAATCTAAAATTTAACTAAATTAACAATCTAGAATCTAATTAAAGAAAAGCTAAATAAAAATCTAAATCTAATTAGAATATAAATTAAATTAAAGTAAAATCTAAATGGAATTAAAATATTATTGAATTAAAGTCTAAAAAACCTAAATCTAATTGAAAATATAAATTAAAGTAAAATCTAATCTAAACTTAATCTAATTTAAATTAAATTACTCTAAAAAAATTAACAATTTAGATCAATCAAATTAAATTATTATAAATTAACAATCTAACTTAAATTACTCTAAATTAACTTAATCAACTTAATCTAGCTAAATTAATATGGAATCAATCTAAATTAAATGAATCTAAAGTTATTAATCGATAATTGAATTAATCTAAAATTAATGAAAACTGTAATTAATCAAACCTACATTAACTGAAATGAAATACTAATCTAATTTAAATTAAATAAGACCAAATTGAATCGAATTTTAACAAACTTATTCTAAATTAACATTAGAAATAAAAATAAGGAAACCCTAAATCAAATTCAAACAAACTCTCTAGAAGCTTCATGTTCAAGCTATTGTGCGCCAAGTTGGAGGAGTGGGAATTAATGCTTCAAACTACAAAAACCAAAAATGCCAAATAGAATTAATGTTTCAATACTTCAAAAGCAAAAAAATAAAGCAATATTATTAAATGCAGGTTGTGGGTTCAACCAACTTTCAGTGTAGAATTAATGAATGCACTCTATGTGTTTAATCAACTTTTGATGTTGAATTCATACACATGGCTTTTATGAGAAGATAGAGTTTCTTGTTGACTATTGTAAACATTAATGCCAAGGGTAGCAGATGCAGTAGATTGTAGTAGGCTATTCAAGAATGTAGTTATGTGTGTGTCATGCTTATAGTCCAATGGAATGGGGAACCCCCCGTCCCAATGTTGTGGTGACATGAGACAACTCATTGGAATGGCTAAAACCTCCCGTACCAAGCGATAGATATGCTCCTGTCTCAAATCCCAACTCAATAGTAACCTCAAAGTGACCAATGTTGTTGTTAGTATACTTCTTGGAAAATGCAATGTTTCCCTTGGCTTCCAAGTCAGTAAAAATATGAAGGCAACAACTTAATGAGTGCACATCATTCTTGTCTTTTAAATTACAATGTACTTGAAAGACTTTTTGAAGACAATTAAAAGAAATCTGCATGGAGACATCAGATGAAGGAAAAGATATACAAAATCAATGGCCAGCTAAAAATGTAAAGAGAACCTATTCTATCTTGTGGGCATATGAGGACTCAACTGACTTTAAAAATTCAAAAAGACAAGCTCTTCAAGGTGAAGTGACTGAAGGACATGCAATCGATTTCAGAGAAGACAAAACTGACCCAAGCATGAGTTGGAAGGTGATGACTTTGACATTGAAGGTCCTGATGGATTAGATAATGAACACTCCCAACCATACAAGCTATAGTATTGAATATGCATATGATTATGAAGAGTACTGGTCATATGTCGCTTCATGAAATCAAATTTTAATGACCTTTATAGTCTTTGACAAGATATAGATTAAATAACAAACTCAAAACAAACATGAGGAGAATAGAAAGGAGGATACTACGATTCAAAAACTTAAGCAGATATTGACAACAAGTACCCTTAACAAGAATCAAGAGACATTGGTCAAGAATGAACTAGCTAAAATTCCATTTTGAGAGTCATTTATTCAAAATTCCTTATATAAATTAGCATGACTGATTTGATGTAATGTGAGAGTTTATTATTTCCTCTTTTTCACATTGCACCACAACATTGTTCTGATGATAATCGTCTATGCAAAAAAAGAACCAAGAATGTTGAAATACAAATAATACACATTCAATACACATTAAATGTTGAAGAATTCAAATTTTCAACATGAAGAACCCCAAAATAGAGAGGCATAAAACATCAGGTTCACCGAATGTAATTAGAGAAAAAAATTTCAAGTTAGCTACAAGTAGCATAATAGATTAAACCCTAATCAACAATAGAGCACAATGGAAAGCAAGAAACCTAAAAATATTGAAATGATATCACCTGGTTTTTAAATGTCCATTGAATGACCTCCATTGGCCTTCTCCATCTTGTTGCAAATTGTATGATTTCCCTCAGATTGAATTGCAACTATAACCTATGCCTAAGACAAGCAAAATATTAAAGTAATGTGTGCTCAAGTATTCAAAGTCCTCAAGCATGCTCTGTGTGTGTATGAATGAAAATGACTAGAGAGAGAACCTTTTTAAAGAATGTCAAATTGACAATGGATGGCCAAAATTAAAAGTTTAAGAAAACCTAAGATCAAAGGCCATGATTCAATGCGATGAGGAGTATTAGGGTTAGGGCAACATTAGGTCAAAATTAGGGAAGATTTTGAAATGAAGGGCTAAGATTTAATTGGAGACAACCAACAGTGGAAAAATAAATGAGATAGAAAAAGAGGTAGTTGGAAAATCAAATAATAATAGAAATTATTTGATTTATGGAGGAAATTTGACTTTTAGAATTAAATAATGGTTTAATTCATAAAGGGAATAAGACAAAAGGAAATATATAATTATTTTAAGTATTTATTTATGGGATGGAAAGTGGGTTAAAGAAATAATTTTATTTGATTGAAGGGGGTATGTGTAGGATCATCATGGAAAAAATAGGCCCTTAATTGGCGAAAAATTTAGAAAAATCAGAGTTAGGCAGCTTGACGTAAAAATTTGAATAAGTTATCTATATTATTTCAAAAATATGTAAGAATTGAATATGTAGAAAATTGAATGTAGTTTCTAAACTACTAGGTTTTTTTTTTTTAAATCTATATGGTGAAAATTTGAAATTTCAATGCAGTAGTACTTAAATTTTAGGGAAAAAATAAGAAGTAGGTGTCTATCTCACCACCCTAACCACAATAAAATGAGAATATTTTTTTATAAGATTTTAGATATAAGAAAATGACTCATGTCCCAACGTGATGGACATTTTCTTTTAATTTTTTTCCAATTCAATAATTAATTATGATTTTTTATTACAATTTATAAAAACATATGTTTGACCACCTTAACTTGGTCAAAACTTCATGAAATTCAATTTTTTTTAATCCTATAGTATGTGAAGCATAGAATGTGACACATGTTTTGAATTCAAAAATGATATTTGAAAGCTATAGATGTTTTCAATCAGCCTATCAATCAAGACTTTAGTAATTCAAATAGAAAATGAATAATAATTATTTATTAAATTCAAAGTAAAGCATAATTGATATTGGTGGAAAGCGAGAATCTCCTTTAAAACCCTTTTTTTCATCAATTTTGGGTTAAAAAAAAAGTCATTAGCCACATACCCTACACATACCCATCATATCACCACTTTTTGGCCCATCATGATCTTGCACATACCCAAGGAAAACAGGATAATAAACAAATTAAATAATTAATGGTAATTATTTAATTTGTACCCAGAAATGAGTAATTATACAAATTAGAAATTTATCTAATTATAAGAGAAGTAAAGGTTAATTAGTGGCATATTTAAATAAACAAATGTAATTTATTTATTTAAATAATCATGGAGGACTAATCAATACTTTAATTATGTGAGGGAGAAGCGTGCTCATCATAGAAATATATGGCTTGAGGGTTTAGGCCATTTTTATGTGTCTACAATCGTAATGCAATTGAACCCACTCATGCTCAATCAACTACTAACTCATGTCCTCCTTGTGAATTTGACATCATTGGAGAAGATGATGACAACATGAAAAACTTTATAAATAGTTTCCTTGAAAATATTGAGACTAATGCATCCTTTTATCCTTCCATGAAACAACCAACACAATTTGAAATGTTTAGTCTTTTACATCTTGAAATTGAGACACATACTAAGGCTAAGCTTCCTAAAATAGGTGAACCTAGCTCCTCTAACCAAGCAAACATTCAACCATCCTATGTTAACAAAGTGACCAATGTTAAAATTCAATAATTCAACCCACAACTCCCATGAAACACTTGCAAGCAATTACCTATCACAATAGAGAAGATCAAAAGCAATATTGGGCTCAATAACTTGATAATTATTATTAATGCAAATAACTTGGATTAATATTGTAGATGAATGTGCAAGCTTTATAAAATCATTGCACAAGAAAACCCTACATGTGGATTTGACAAGATAAAGACAAGTGTTGTAATCTTATGCAATGAGACAACTTGTCCTAAATTTAGTTCAAACTAATAAAAGAATCAAACTAAAGATTAAAAAGTAACTCCTAAGTTTAGCTTAAGTGAATTAAAGTAAAAAATCCTCTAATAATTAATTGATGATTAATTAATTACCAAAAAATGGCTTATTTACTCTAGCACCCCCATTAAAATCAACTTAGGGAGAAACTAAACTACTAATAAATGAAGCTAAATGAATGCAGAATGGGTTCTAGCTACAAGGATGGATGAGGTACCCATGAAAAAGCAACTGAAATCTCTCATAAATGGAGAAAAGGATAAAACCACATGGAAAAAAATCCTCTCTAAAAGAGCTAAAAGAAATGACTACACTAGTGAAAGAAGGATAGGAGGACTCAATGTGACCTCCCAATGACTGTTTCTATCATGAAAGTACAATAGATTCCCCTTAATAGGAGAGAGAAAAAGAGGATATGAATCCCCCCATAATGAAATAGATCATATGCTGAGGATGAACATATAAAGACATAATACGGTTGAGTACCTACAAACAACATTTCTACCCTTAGGAAGAAATAGATCCATTGGTGATTAGAGAAGCCAATCCAAAAAGATAGGTGATACTGGAATCCAAATCCAGATGATGTGTACCTTTGAAAACTACACATGTATCCACATGTTGAAAAGCAATGATGTTAATCCAGAATGCTATGAAGACTGATGGAGAACAAGATCCAAAGGTGCTAAGATGGTGAGCCAACAATGTTGATGTGGCTATTAACAAAGAGGAGATTAATGTCCTCAAAAGTGATCCTCTAGATCTGCGATATAGGACTCTACAAACAAGGATGATATGTCTGTTGGATACGAATCCCAAGTAGTTATGTTTGGAAGATGTATGGCATTCTGTTGCACTAAATCAATAGGGGCCAAATATGTGGCAATGCCAAGCTGATCAAGAAAAATAAGAGATGATGATGTAGTCTCAATATGAAGAGTGGGAACATGAAGACAAGTCTCTGAACCCTCAGAACATGCAGGACCTATGATATACTCAAGCTCCTCTAAAGTATCATGATCAAAGGGTATGCAATCTGCATCTGCAAGAGGGATGAGATAATCTGTAGTAGGATCCTCTAGGTATCAAGAGATATGAGGGTCCCCAAAGGTCTCCCAAAGTCATGTCTAAAGTATATGGGGACATTCAATGTTTGATACAACATACATAGAACATATAATCCTTCTAATATGATCTCTGATGATATCACATGCTAATAAACTCCTTGGTGTGTCTAGTGTAGGTATGAGTCCATATAGATAAGGAAAAATATCAAGCCACCTGAGATGTGTCAAGATTCCATCTCACCAAGACTCATAGCTATCCTTATCCAAGTTGATCACATAAGGATGAACAAAAAAAACCATGATACTCACTCAAATGAATAAATTAGAGACTAACAACCTTAGTAATAATAAAGCAGATCAAATGATGGCATCTCATGCAAATAGATCTTTTATATGTTCCAAGAAACACCTCCAAGATCCCATGAAACACGTACAATAAATTACCTATCATAATAGAGAAGATCAAAAGCAATATTGTGCTCAATAACCTGAGAATTATTATTGATTCAAATAACTTGGATTAATATTACAAATGAATATGCAAACTTTATAAAATCATTGCACAAGAAAACCCACATGTGGATTTGACAAGATAGAGACATGTGTTGTAATCTCATGCAATGAGACAACTTCTCCTAACACTAGTCCAAACTAATAAAAGAATCAAACTAAAGATCGGAAAGAAACTGCTAAGTTTAGCTTAAGTGAATGAAAGTAAAAAAGACTTTAATAATTAATTGAATGCATGTGACTAAGCTTGGTCACATGACCATTAGTAGTTTATTGCTAGTCATTTATAATGTGACCAAATTCATGACTAAATTTTTTTTTCATTTATTGGTTGTTTTGATTGATCAATTTGGTAGTATATTTAGTAGTTAATTTAGTCATTGATTGTTGTTAATTGGTTATTTATTTAGTCATGATAGTAACTTATTTAGTGATGGTAATTATTTATTTATTCATGGTATCCATTTATTTAGTCATGGTTGTCATTTATTTAGTCATGGTAATCATTTATTTTAGTCATGGTAGTCATTTATTTATTCATTGTAGTCATTAATTTAGTCATGGTAGTCATTTATTTTAGTCATGGTAGTCATTTATTTAGTCATGGTTTAGTCATTTATTTGGGTGAATCAATTATTCAAGTTACAAATCAAATCTAACTTAATTAATCCTCACAAATTAATGCATATAAACTTCAAGTATCAAAGATATTCAAATATTGAGAGAAGTTCAATGAAATGAAGACTAAAATTCTTGAACAATATGATTGATCAAACAAAAACATATCACAAATCAGGAAGAGCCACAACACAATATTTATGAGTGGAAAATCTTGTATAGGGAGAAAAAACCACTTTGAAAATTTACTTCATTAAGCCTCATTGGAAAATCAAAACCTCACTGGCTACATTCAATGTGTCACTAACAACTACCTCATTGGAAAAGAAAAACCTCACTAATTACAACCTCATTGGCAAGTCAAAACATATAAATAATGTGCCTCACTGGAAACTTGTCTAACTAACTATTTTACATCATTTATTAAAGAATTGAAGAATTTAAAAAGGCATAAAAATAGAGAATCACTTTGTATCAATGAATTTATTTTCTTGAAATTTTCATTTGGATTTGAAACTTAAGAACCTTTACTTCTGCACTTGCAACACAATGAATACTATAAAATGTATTTCCCCTTATACAAAAAAAATCCATCTCAACTCATGCACTATTAAACAGTGAATTTGTATTAGACCATTTCATTTGCACTTCAAATGTCAAGGTTGTATATCATTTCGAGAGGTATAATGAGAAATTCAAAGACCTATTTAACAAGATCTCTCTAACTCTTAGATGTCTATGAATCCCACACACATGGGAAAAACCCAGATGGCACATCTAGCCAAAACACTTCAGCCTAAATATATATATTCAAATTCAAAACATATGAAGAATAAAAAAATACATATACAAACCATAATAATATACACTTCTACCCAACTATCACTATTTTCATTCATGAAAAAACCCATTCAACCCTTCTACCGAATCGTCACCATCGGCATTCACTATATTCAAGAATAAAAAATCCTATTCAAAGGTTGTTGCAAAAAGAAGGAAACAAAACCAAGTCTGAAACTACCTTGCTTCCATATCAATGGAAGACGATTAAACGTATCTTAGTCGTTCGTCATTTTTCACCATTTTTTCTGTTATTTTTCGCCACTTATAATTTCCCCGCTGTTATTGGTTTACGCTCCTCCAAACTCTTCCTCGCTAGTATTCACCTTTCACTTCTCCAATTTGGCGAGCTATAGCCTGAAAAATAAGGTTTCAAGGAGGGTTTTACAATATGTTTGTTAAAATGAAATTATGCCCAAGATCCAATAATGAGCACATTTAGGTTTTTACATTATCGCATCCTTTACTTGTTTTTCATAGTTTTTTGTTGATTTCCCACCGTTATTGGTTTAAGCTCCTCTAAAATCTTCCTCGCTGGTATTCACTCTCCCTCAGTGGTTTTTTCTATCACATGTTGCGTGCATAGTGGGTGTCTATGTCCACAACAAAGAGATGAAAAAAAAACATGTTTATGGCTATAGAGTGAGTTGGCCTAATATTGTGTTTATTGCACAATGATTAGGGTTTATTTTTCCCACTAAAGAGGATTTTGAAATGGAATCTAAAGTAAATAAATTAGAATACCACTAGTACACAAACAACAATATATGACTAAATAAACTACTAAAAATTGCATATAAATGACTAATTTTAGTCACGTGACTATTAGTAGTTTATTTGTAGTCATTTATAACACCACCAAATTTATGACTAAACTATTTTAGTCATTGATTTAGTCGTTAATTTAGTCATGGTAGTAATTTATTTAGTCATATATTTAGTCATTAACTTAGTCATATATTTAGTCATTAATTTTGTCATTGATTATTGTTAACTGGTCATTTATTTAGTCATGGTAGTCATTTATTTAGTCATTACGTTAGTCACATATTTAGTCATTAATTTAGTCATATATTTAGTCATTAATTTAGTCATTAATTTAATCATATATTTAGTCATTAATTTAGTCATTAATTTAGTCATTACTTTAATCATATATTTAGTCATTAATTTAGTCATTATTTTAGTCATATATTTAATCATTAATTTAGTCATATATTTAGTTATTCATTTAGTCATTTAGTCATATATTTAGTCATTAATTTAGTCAGTCATATATTTAGTCATTGATTTAGTAATATATTTAGTGCATTTTTAATTGTCATCATTTGGTAGTTTATTTTATTAATCAAAAAGATCACTTATCAACAATCTAAAAGATTTGCACAATAAAACAACAATGAGAAGGTAAAAATAACTTATTTTATTAATAAAAAATATGTTACAAACAGTTGTGTAAGCTTGAATATGGACTTACAATTTGTTGTCCCAACATGAAAGAACTTGAAAGATTACAATACATTGTTGAGAGAAAAAATTAGCTGAAATCTACTCCAAAACCTCTCCTTTATACTATTCAACAACTTACAAAAGAATAAGAACATGACTATTCTTTATAACATAGGTGGAGGTGTGAGTTTTGGCCGACGAAATGCACTTGGCAATGCCAAATTCTGACAAATGTGCTTCAAAGTTGTCATCTAAAAGAATGTTAGATATCTTTACATCCCTGCGAACAATGCATTGGTTACAGTCACAATGAAGATATGCTAATCCTTTTGTAGCACCATAGGCTATCTTTAGATGAGTGTCCCAATCTAATTTAATCTTCTTTGATGTTCCTACACAAAAATTTAAAATGTTTGTTAGGTTCTCCCCAATCTATTTTGATCAGATGGTAGAAATATTGATTGGACTCATATTTTATAAATCTATCATGTTTTTGCATAACATCATTTGATCACCATGTAGGATGTCCCAAATACTTCCATTTACCATGTAGTCATAAAATAGAAACAAGAAAAATATAAATCTATCATGTTTTTGCATACTACTAAAAAAAAAAAAAAAGAACTTGGAAGAAAGAATGCTGAAGACATTCAACTGCACTTGGCACTTGCATTTTTTGTACAGCCTCTGCTCTGTCCACCTGGTCCAAAACAAAAATCATGTGAACCAAGTTAGAATCGCCATAGAATCATAAAGGACAAAAACTTTATATGCTGACAACAACAAAAGTAAATACTAAACAATAACACTCCCTGAACTGCATTCGCAAGCATAAACTTGAAATATGAACTTTCAAAAAAAAATTTAAATTATGGAAGACTTGAAATATGAACTTTTAGAAAAACATTCAAAAGAGCACAAAAAAATCACATACCTCAAGACCTCATTCTAAAGCTTTCTTTGCAACAACTGCAGCTCCAAGCATCACATTTGATTTTGATTTATGATGGAAAATCAAAGAAAAAACTATTATTCTCACCTTAAATCCAACCTTGTTGTCCAGGCATGCATACCAATTTGCCTTCATTTCCTTCAAAGGAACCCGATCATGTGGTCTGCAACAAAATACCACTAAAATATGACATTTAACCAACTCAAGTTACTACCAACACTTCAAATACAACATTCAAATATGACATTTGAACAACTTTTTCACTTTCTAAAAATGAATAGATACCAAATAAATGATTTTTTCCCATAAACCATAAATACAACTGCAATACACTCATTGTTTAGGAACTGAGATACAAGGTTTGACAGATGAGAGATCCAACTCGAGGTAGGATGAATAAACTCTCACTATTTGTGGTTGTAGTTACATAACTCAATGTCTGCCAACAACAAATAGGAATCCATTAAAATTCAAAGTAAATAGAGAAAAAAAAATCATCCCGTAACTCATTATAGTCCACAAACATCCTATTTGCATGAAGATAAGCATCAATCATTTTTATCTACAGTTGACAAGTGAGGATCATGCATAAAAGGATCCCAAGCTCTTACTTTTGATAGCAGCGAAATCAAAGGATTCCTACAATGTGCACAAGAATATTATTGTCTGACATATCAACCCTGGGTGATTGTGAAATGATGGCAAACAAATGTTGTGGAGGAGAGGCCATAAGGAATTTTTATTTTCCAAAATGAATTTCTCTGCCAAATGATGTTCCAAATAAGCTCAGCTTCCTATGATGAAGTTGCAAACACAAGTAAATGGACAAACCTTACAACCTACTATGAGTCACATAGCTTTCAAGCATTACAAAAAATAGATAAGTTATTACCTATTAAGATGTGACAAAAAAGAGACAATGTTACAAAACTTGGAACATAACAATTTCCTTCCAAGCTAAAAGAAAAAAAAATAGACATTGTCATATAAGATTTTTCAAGCCAAGGAATTTAATACAAGAAAAGATTGGCAAATGAACGCAACTTGGACAACCAAGAAAAATATTCAATGAAAGCTCCATTCATTTAGTCAAAATGTACATATTTAACAATATCAAAATGACTATTTAGTTAATCTTCTAGATGATTGTTCAACTTCTAGTACAATTAGGATATATATAATATAAAATATTATCCTGCTACTTCTAGGATTATGTGCACTATTGTTACATCCCCCCTTAATTTGTAGGGGTAGTGGTAGAATTACTATTTGTGTTACACATTGGGAAACTTGTTTATGGTACTTATTATTCTTGATACAAAGCTCCAATTTTTTGCAAAAGGTTTTTCCTAAATGGTTCCTTTTTGCAATTTCTTGAGAACAAAGATATGGACTTGGTATTTAGACATGAGTGTTTTTTCTTGAGTAGAGTCAACTTTCAATGATACTATATCCCATTTTGAGAGAATACCACACTCATTTGCTATGAAAATTTTCACTACTATTTTCTTTCAAGTGATGAAATTTGCATTAAAAAGTTGTTCAACTTCTATCTTAACTAGAGAACCCAAAATGGTGGTGGCCATGAGTAGTCCAAAAGTGTGACAACTACATTGTGTGACCTGAAGACTAGATAACCCAAGCTAATTTCACCCATGAGTAACCACAAAGTGTGTTGAAGCCTGCATTGAATGGCCTAACTTTCTATCAAGCTGAAAATGTGAAACATTTGTTGTCTACAATATCGACACATAAATTGATCCTATTGTGTGAAAAAACTTTGCCAAAAATGAAGGTAAATGAAGATTTTTCTCCATGCATAATAAAAAAAACCAACATGAAGTGTGCAATCTTAGGTGTTCAAGTGCTGAGTTGAACATTTCTTGCTATGACACCACTACAATATATTGCAATGACAAATGATCAATCTAGAACATACTGTAAGTCTTACCTCTTCATTGAGAAGAAAGAGGCATAGTTATATTAATAATATAAGGAATTTGATTGGATAATATAATATCCAAGGCTCATGTTTGAGAATGCAGAGGAATTTTAATTTTATCTTCAATAACAAGGCCTTTGTTTATCATGCACAACTTATACCTTGTGGTTGACGACTATATTCAAAAAGATGGATTAGTCTGAGTAGTATAATTAAAAGGAACTATGGGATGGTAGTTGTCTATGTAACTCAAGAACTTTGTGAGAAATTTTCTTCTTGTCTGTCCTATCTATGAGGTTTGTTTGGAGCTCATGATTGCTCAACATTTTATGTGATCTTGGAGATTGCATTGATGCCATCTTTAAAAAATACATAATGTCCCTATTTGAAACTTTGCCATAAACTGACCATATATACGTGTCTTTTTTCTGTGCATATCAATTACATATCAATTCTATGAAAAAAGAGAGGTGAGAAATTTTAGCCAATTTTACTAATATAAAATATTGCATTCCTTATAGTTTTGTGAGAAGTTACAATATAGAAAAGTAATTGACATGTATACGGTCTGGAAGAGAAGTGCCACTTGATATCTGTAACTTCCTTGGTATCATTGGAGTATGCTTCCTTGTTTAGTTAATCATCATATGGCTTCCCTTGTTTCATATTCTGTAAATTTTTCTACTAGGACATGTACAATTTCAAGTCATATTTGGTATTATCGTTAGCACTGTTCAATTATTTTGCTTGGTGTTCTTGACCTTCAGGAAATTTGCATGTTTTCTTTCTACAGTTGCCTAGAAACTTAGTATAGGGGTAGACACCCCAATACTTTATAGTTACACATACCTCCTGGTGACCTTATAAAAACACGCTTATACACATGCACACATACACATCACTTTATTCTTTTACCCCTGTACTTTGGTTTGATATCGTGTCCCTATACTCTTCTTCTCTTGGTAACTATGGGTGTCTTTCTGAAGTAGAAACCTTGTAATGGCACCGGTTATTTCACTTCTTTTTTAAAGGAGGAGAATTGTCAGTGGCATGCTTTACTAGCAATGGTTCTCATCTTGGTGTTATCATGCCCATTTTTAGGTGGAGCATTCTGCATTACAATGTACCATTTTCAGAAATCAATTTGGATGGGAAAATCAAATATATGATTAATGTTGGGATTTGAGCATAAAGAGAGGCGTCATACATATCCCATCCACTATTCTTTTCTTGTTACATAAATTCTTTTCAATTAATGATTCTTCTGTTATTGGTCCTAATTGTTACAATAATATATATATATGTATATATATATATATATATATATTTATATATTGTTGAATCAAAATTGACTGCAAATGCTAAACTTAGTCATAGTGAAACTCCTCTAAAGATGATGTGAGGAAAATAACTAATTTGTGGCAAAGATTCTTAACACTTTTTTCACCAGTAGATGTCATACACGCCCCACCTACTGTGGTCAAAGATTTTTTCCTAAATAAAGGAATGTTTGTGGAGGCCCTTATATGATGAGAACCTTTCCTATATGAACTCAAGGATCATTTTTTAAAGCTAGATTTGAAAAGACATGAAAGTTGTTAATCCAGCTCAAGTTAGAAATTGAGGGGTAATTAGAGACTTTTAAAGGTAGGGTAATCAAAGACTTTTTAAGGTATGCATAAGCATTTTCTACACTTGTCTAAGGAAAAGGAAAGAACAATGTTGTAGAGACCAATAGAAATGTAACTAGAACTAAAATAATTGTTCAACATCCTATCAAAGTAGGATAGTGGAAGATGATTCCAAGGTGTTAATAGGTTTGTTAAATCAAACCAAGTTATAGCCATTGATTTTTAAAGGCTAGGACTAAGAGTCAATCAGTACTATTTTATGAAAATAATATAAAAGTTTTATTATTCAATCATACAAACAGATTTTCCACCTTGGTGGGTACCTCCTTGATAATAAAGAGGCTTGTCCAGCCTTGGCAAAGCATACAGTGTAGTTTGATTGGACACAAATTATAAATTGATCAACCAAGAGAGGAGACCAACAAAAAATTGAGCACATGATAAATTTACATGGCTAGCATCAAGAATAATCAATAGACATGTAGCCTAAGTATTCCCTTCATAACTACCTATGTGTTTTACCTTGGTTAAAGAACCAAACTAGTATCAAAGGGCAATTGGTTCCTTTAGTAGTTGTGGTGTCTTGAAATGGGGAAAACCTCTAGTATGCATATCTTAGGTTTAAAAGAGAATAGTCCATACTTGTTATCATGAGGCCACAGAGCAAATTATTTTAGAAACTGAATCTAATTATCTTCCTAGAAAAGTATCTATAGGTAATTATTAATTTGTAAGCCTATTATGTTCTAGAACTCTAATAACAAGATCTAGGACATACTATAAGTCTTAGTTGTCCATTGAAAAGTGAGAAGCACAATGATGTCCATATTATATAAATAATTTGATGTCAAAAGAAAGCCTTAAAGTTAAATTGGATGAAAAATAAATTAATTCTAACCCTACATGAATTCAATGATGGAGATTAAAAAAGAGAAGTAGCTCAACAAATCAGAGAAGCAACAAAAGATACCCAACCAAATAGCAAGAAATTGAAGAAAAAGTTGCAAGACACAATTATGTCATGTAGGTGGCCAATGCTTTTGTAGCATATATATAATAGAACATTGCAAGGAAAGGTATGTTAGTTGCTATAACCGCTCATAAGAAACCATGGAAAATCTCCAGCAATATATAGTTGATCATTAGGTGTGCATGGTTGACCTTCGTGCCTGTGTTGGCTATATTAAGGACACCCTAAACATTATTACTAAGATGCTACTTAAATTTGTGGTACATGTGGATCATATATGAATATAGGCTGAGTATTTCCAGCAACACTAATTTTTTAGTTGGATCCTAAAAATGTTGCAACTTATGTTCTCTAAAACATCTATACGAGGTTCAAATAGTAAAGAGATTGATGAAAGATAGAGGAATTAAAAAGATACTTGGATGTAGTTGGATTGAAGGCCGTAAACTGGTACATGTTTTTGTGTAGGAGATAGATCACATCCACAAACATGGCAGAGCTATGCAAAGTAGGAGAAATTGGCTTGGCAAATGAAGGCAATAGGGTATAAAGAATCATTTATCTGCCACAATAATGAAAAGTTAGCAATTGCATTTGGTTTGTTAAACATGGCCCCTTGTACAACTATAAGTAGAAACAGCCAAATGGATGCATATGCATGGATGAAGGGTAATATGCATTGATTCAATAATACAACTAAAGTTGTTTCTACTTACTATTTGCCCTTCAGAACCAACTCTTAGTGAAGGAAAAATCAAATGCAAAGCCACCATCCTCACTATCATCTGGTGGGTAGGAACATGCAAACATGGCATACATTTTCCATTGATCAAGCTTGTTCTCAGTATCATATGACTGCACTGCCTTTCTACCCAAATTTGATGGAGTTATTTGTCTAAGACGCTATGTCACCTCCAACCTGTGAAAGTAGTTATAAGATAAATACTATATATATGTGACTCATATCAATGTATTATTGTAGAATATGACCAATTGATTAGTCTATTTGAGCCTTTGGATCTACTTAATATGTAGCATTTTCAATACAATCTTCATTTATTGAGGAGTCAAAAAGCCAACATATTTTTAGTGCAAGTGTCAATGGAACCTCTTATGTTTCTTATAATTAATCTGCCTACATCATCTAATGTCAATGATGATGATAATGCTTTTTATGAAGACCCATATGATGCTTACATTCAAGTTTAACAAATTGACATGAAGTATTATTTTTAATTTTTATGGTACTTTTGTTTACTAAATGCATGTTATGAGGCATTCTGAACTTTTTTCCTATTTTTTGGCTACAAATATGTGTATATTTGTGATTTTTGTATCTTTTTTGTATAGTCGTACCCAAAATGAACCAACCCCCCGCCCCCCAACAAAAAATGTCATACTAGCATACTCGAAACCCTATACCCTAGCCTAAACCAATAACTTAGTATAATACATGAACCAATCTAATATGGCATGAAATATATATCAAATCAATGGCATTCAATTGAGGCTTCAAGCTACCCCAAAAAAAAAAAAATTGGAACTTCAAGCAAAAAAAATTCAAATTCACATGCAAATCCACTCATGTAGGTGTACTAAATTATTTATGAATATCCTACAACAACAAGTGTACAAAACTTGATTAACTTACCATCCAAAATCAAAATAAATTCAATGGCCTTCAAAAGAATGCTTACCTATGAAGACATAGTTCAATCTTTGGATATGTTTTTGATAGCCCTTATGAATATTGCACGCATACTTTGCATGAATGTGCATATTTCTTAAGATGTTGAAATATTTTTAGGCTAGGAATACAAACCCGTTCACTAGATATGATAATCCCAGGTTTTACACCTGGTGAACTTTGAATCAATGGCCCAGAAGGAAGCTATATTTTGACAAGAACACGATGTACACCTGCAAATTCAGTTGCCATTTGGTTATCAACATATTCCAACAAATTTCCCATCTTTCAATTTATAAAAAAAATGCATTTCAAGTACTATTTTTGAAATGAAATGTTGATATGCCCTTGTTTATCATCATTAAATCTTCCTATAACTGAACATAAGAATAAAAAAAAATGAAAAATAGCTAGCCAGCTAGAAGGAAGAAATTTATAGATAAAAATAACACAACTATGTCAAAATTGAAAGGAGTCATTTGAAAGAAGCCATTCGAAGCAAAGTGTTATTACCCATGCTCCCAAAAATAGCTTAAGGCTAGGTCAAGGAAACTGCTAATAAAGATGCTCCTTTGGTAGCTTAAGAAATCATTCATATCAAAACAATTTTTTTACATAACTAACATGTATGTTTTGATGAAGGTATAGTTTCAAAATTAAATTGCATAGTAAGAGTTGTAAAAATATATAACTAGGCATCAAATATGGCCAATTTAAATAAACACATTATCCTAGACTTTTACACATATACCAAAAACTTGCAACATAAATGGCTGCTTTTCATTGTTCTACAATAAATCAGTTGTCAAATATAATACTAATAAATACTACTCACCAAGGCCAATTCAAATGTGCTTGGAAGAGATACTACTTTTCCAATATGACTCGTATCGTTGTCACCTATTCATGAGATGTTGAAGGGTTAGTAACAAATTAAAAATATACATTTATAGAAATATCCATCAGGTTGTAGGTGCAAATATTATGTAGAACTGTAGAGGCATCAACTAAGATCAGGTTATTGAGCTAAACTAATATACATAATATAATGTACAAGATGGGGATCAAAGTTTGTTCCAGAATCCATAATATTCAAGAACAAATGACTTGCAATAAAAAGTCACAGTTGAAGAATGCATGGATTTACAAATTACCTAACCTACTTATCTTACAATATGAGATTTCTGCTTTAATATCTGTGAAAAAATATCGAAATGCAAAGTTCCTTTCTTTTGTTATCTTGGGAATTAGCTCCTATCCTTTTGGTATGTCTATTACAAGTTACAACAGCCTCCAGCAAAGATGGCTAAGGAACGAACATTGTTAAAAATAGGTGATCAAGGGATACAATACACACAAACAATGATTCCTCCATCTAATAACGAAACAACACCTGGATGACATGAGTGATTATAAAATATAGGAGACACCTCTATAAAGGAATACAATAGAGGCTAGTTTGAATCTTTTGGGAGTCACTGTCGTCTCACTAATAGAATTGATAAATAAGGATTGACACATGATAAAATAAAAAGAGCATGGAAGAACAATGGAAAATTGGATTGAACAATTATTGATAAAAGTCTCAAGATCAATTGATGAATTAGTGAAAATATTGCAAAAAATAAAATTACAAAAGCACAAGCCAACAATTCTGAAAACATTTTAAATAATAGAGTAGTATGGAGCACTTTCTTACATAATCGGAAAGAAATGGTGGTAATTGAAGCAAAAAGTTTGATTTGTATTATCATTTTTAGAACCCAAGAGACTGACTATTCTTTGAATGGAACAAAAAAATTAAATTTGCAATGGAAATTCTACAAACAGTCATCAAAAACTTGGTAGATATAATGAATCAAATAGAAGGAACAACACATGAAACAATTTCCTTTTTTAGAATCAATTTATTGCCCCTTGTTCAATAGTGACTCAAATGAAAGAGATATCACTAAATTGGAGAAATAATTTGCAAATCAAATCAAGGAAGACTTGGGGAATCTGAATGGCTTTGATACTGAAGGATAAAAGGATCAATGGAATTAGTGCAGATTATAGATAATCAAAAGCAAGAGCAAGTAAAATACAACAAAATGATAGTTTAGAATAAAGACATCATTAGTTCACATGAAACTCAAATTCATTGTATCAACTTACCTAAACCAAATTATGTAAAAGTTGTAGTTAAAATGTATCAAACTTACAAGGCCAATAAAAGTACAAACAAGACAGCCATGTACCCAGCTTTGGACCAGCAAGCTCACTCTTCAAAAGGATGACCTATTTTCATAAGGTGGCCTATTTTTAGAAGACCTATTTTCAGACAGTGTCTTTCAACAAGAAAGCAAGTTATTTTTAGCTGGAGGATTTGTTTTTGAAAATTTGACAGATATTTTTAAAGATTATTATTTTTAGCCCAAGAAGAGCTATTTTTAGACAATTTATAATAGTAGCTAGGTGATAAGTTTAGAAAAGAAGATTTATTTTTATTGATAGGATAGACATGCAAGGATCCAAACTATATGTGGAATTCTTATAAATAAGCTATATGCAGATTGTAAAAACCTTGTGTGAATTTTTTTACACTAAGTGCAATTTCATTGTCCAATATTTCATTCTCTATCTTGTGTAAAAAAATCTGCAAGATAAAGTTGTGAATCCGAACTTTCATGCTAAGTTTGTTGCTTATATGAATGGCATTTGGTCAATACTTTGTTGGAAGTAATCTCAACTATCCTCTACCTAACTTATCATGTTTCAAATCCTCCTACTGTCATGTTTCAAATACTCCGTATGCATACTATATTTGCAACATTTAAGATATCATTGAAAGAAAATATTAGCAAGATTTGAATGTATTTATTTTATCAACTCTTCCAGTCTGTCCACCGTACCATTAACTTGCTTCACACAGATTGTGGGCAACATAAAATATAATTTTATATTGTTGTTCTATCTCCTTAGGAGGTCTAGATTGTTCTTAATACCTCCATAAACGAGGCACATTGTAACATGTTAAGTTAGTGTTGAATGATCAGAAAATCATGGGGTAGAAACGTTGAATGCTAAAGCAATTGAATCAAATGTAATGTTTGATGAAATTAATAAATAGAGTTGCAGTGCTGTAGCACATGGTGCAGATTTCTATGTTAAATTTTTGTGTCTTTGTTTATGTGTGTTTTTTCTCCTGCTCCCCTGTTTTTAACATACTTTGCCATTAAATTTCTAGCTTATAGATTCTCATGGAGGTTGTGTTTGAATTCAGCAAATTTCCCTTTCTTGTGCACATGTAGTTTCCTTACTTTGTGGTTCATTAAAAAATACATGTATATATGAATATGAAATCAAAAATCATAAGAATATTTTGCATGTAGCATCTAGATATTGTTTTAGCCAATCTCTTGTGCATAAATCCAAAAAAATTGATCTGCATGTTAGTTTTTTTTCACAGTATGTCAAAAACTTCATATCAAAATCTTGTAAATACTATCAATTTTTGTGAATAAATCTATCTATTTTGAATAAAGGGAGCTTCCTCTCCTGATTGAAGAGTTATTTTATGGTTTATTTCACACACTTTCCCTTTTTGGCTTTTTCTTATAAGATAAATCAAAATGTTATCAAGTATCACAATCTTACAAATTTAAAATTTTAAGTGTTCATTGTACTTAGATGATCGAGGCAATGGAGATGAAAATGGCACAAAATTGATCTCACTGTCATAGAACCAACTCTTGTTGCAGCCTCAATCTTTTGAAGTTACATAGTTTGATAAAAGAATAACTAAAATGTTGCTACTAAACACTATGATCATTGGTAATGATATATGTTGAAAAGGTGGTGGAAAATATCAAGCCCAATTGTGTCTACACTTAATGGCATGATATATATAAGGATTCATGTTCTTGACCAAATGCAAAAGTCAATATTAGTCATTATGTAAGAAATGAGAACAATGAGAACAGGGTCAGTAACTCAAGGAACAATTCAAGCTATAATTGATCAGCTTAAAGTATTACAAGCCAGGTATGTTTATGTTACTTTTTCTTTGCAACTTTTGTTAATTGTTTTCAAGTTTTGGTTGTGAGTTGCATCCTTTTTTAGTGGTTTCAAACCCCTTGATAGGTGTCCAACTATGAAAGACTTAAGGAACTTTGCATACACCTTGAAACATCTCTATGTTAACATGCACTTTCCAGCAGCATGCACACCTTGCACACAAAACTTTGTGTTATCATGTGCCCATGACCCCACACAAGTCATCATTCCATTACGCACTACCATGCATTCCTCTATAGGGCTTCATGCATCACTTGGCACTGCCACTAATTTGTTACACATGACATCTTCAAAAAACTTCTTCTGAGGTAGAAAGGAATACCAATTGCCAAGAATCACAACCAACAAGCAGTTGGAAGTTCAACAGTTAATGAGTGTGAACTTTTTCATCTTCCCTTCTTGTTTTGTAGTTGTAATGTAAATATTTGCTTGTTCATTCACATTGAGAGATGATGATGAACCATTGCATAGACATAGGCAAACCAATCTGATGTGTTCACCCCTTTCTAGTACAAGAATCTAAATTCCTTGCTATACTATCTACAACATCCATTGTGCCCTATCCATTTTCTTTGTGAATAGAAGTAGCATACATATTTTTTGTTTACATAAATTGTTGTGTGTTGGTTTACTAATCTTTTGCTACCCTATGCATAATCTATAAACCCATCATACTCAAAATTAGTTTTTCCCCTAAACCACTTGGGATCCAAATCACTTCTCCAATTTGGAGACCTGTAGCCTGAAAATAAGGTTTCGATGAGGGTTTTAGAATATGTTTTTAAAATGAAAATTACGGCCAAGATATTTATACTAAGCACATTTATGTTTTAACATGCATCCTTATAAATTACGGCCAAAATCCTAATATTGAGCACATTTAGGTTTTAACATTAGGGCTCTTCATTCTTGGTAATGCGGATTTTAAATTAATGAAATACTTTACCTACAATTTTGCTGCTTTCCCCACCACTATTGGTTTTGGCTCCTCCAAACTCTTCTGGTTTTGACCTTTCATTTCTCTAATATGGCGAGCTACAACCTGAAAATAGGGTTTTGACGAAGGGTTTAGAGTCTATTTATTAAAATGAAAATTATTGGCGGTAATTGTTTATTAAAATAAGAATTATGGCGCCCATTACACCCATGAGTATTTGCCTGCTAAATTTTTTTTCGAACTGGAATCAAAATTAAATAAATTACAATATATAAATCTTCAGTTTTTATACAAGAGATATTATTAAATATATTATAATATTATATAATATATATTATAATATATAAATATTATTAATATCATATAATATAAATATTATATTGTATTATTATATAATATTAATATTATAATATAGATATATTATATTATATTATATTATTATATAATATCATATCATATTATAATATCTTATATTATATTGTATTGTAATATAATATATTATTAATATATTATATTATAATACCACCCACTCTTTCAATTGGAAATATTTTTTTTAATTATACTTGTCTAATTTTTATTTGTGTGATTAATTATTTAATTGTGTTTTTTACCCAATGATCAACACACAATTGATTTCATAGATTATAAAATAATTCTATTTTTAAAAAATAATTAACAATATAAATTCTAAACGAGATTTTTTTTGCATGATCATTGTTATTTCTATTTTGCATTATTAAGATGGTCAAGTATATCAGCAAGCGAAGATAGAAGTGAATCAATCTTCATTTTTAGGGAAAAATGTTCTTTATCTTCATTTTTAGTAGACTCAACCATTACATTTCTACAATTAATATAAATTGAATCTAATTGCTTCTAGAAATAACTACTTGACCTTACATTTTTAAGGCATTACTTCTAGAAATAATTACTTTTACAGACATTACGTTTCTACAATCCATGTAAATTGAATCTAATTGCTTCTAGAAATAACTACTTGACCTTTTGAAATGAAAGTGTCTACAAGATAGCCCTCAAACCCTCAAAATGCAATTGAATTGTTTAAATCATATTTTATTAGTGAAATTGATCACAATTGATCTTTGATACATTTGACATGCTAACATAACAGAAAATCAAATTGGCTTCAAATCATAGTTAAAAACATTACTGATTCATTAACATAATGAGTAATAAAAGTTAAAGAATGTAAATGTTAATTTATTTTATAAAATATGTGAAGGCCTTAAGACTGCACCTAGAGGCAATGTTTTCCACACAATAGGTATTTTTGGTGCACCAAGCAACTTAGGCGGCCAAATGGTTTGCTTAGGTAGGGGTCCCATGAGGGAGCTTAAGCTCTATGGATTATGATCAAATTCGAAAAAAAAAATAATGGAGTAATAGTCATTTATTTAGTCATTTTTATTTGTCTAATATTAGTCATTTATTTGCCAAATTCTACTAGTGTACATAAATCTCCCACTTATCTTACACAATAAATATTATTAATATTATAGTATTATATAATATTATAATATTATATAATATAAATATTATATTATATTATATTATTGTATAATATAAATATTATAATATGATATTATTATCTAATATTATATTGTATTGTAATATAATATATTATAATACAAGTTCCCACTCCCTCAATTTGAAATATATTTTTTAATTATCCACTTTAATATCATATTGTCTAATTTTTATTTATGTCACTAATCATTTACTTTTTTTTACCTAATGATCAAATTAGTCACTTATGATAATCAAATTAGTCATTTATATTTTGTTGTAAAAAATGAGTAGAATTTAGTCATCTTTAGTTGTTGTAAGTAAATTTTTTAGTTATGTAGTCATTTACTTTCCAAATTATTTTAGTGTATTTACTCCAACAACCAACACATCAATTAACCTAGAAGAGACATATGGAAGATGCTTCATGATTCTAAGAAAACAAGGATGTGACACAACAAGTGAACTTAAAATTCATAAACTCTTAGAACAAATACCAAGTAAAGATACCAAAGGATTAGCGTATCAAGATCCTCCTCCCAACATAAGTGTCATCCTTCCTAAAGAACAACCAATGCTTTAAAATGATGATAGGATCATCTTAGGTCATCCTCCTCAACATCTACCTCAAAAATTTGGTGAATCTAGCAAGAAAAAAAAGTTGTATAAACTCAAGCCCTTCCAACTTCCTTGTCTTATGTCTGAAAATGAAAAAGTTTTACACATCCTTCTTCATCACAATCTCATAAAGTTACCCCCTATTAGAGAACATCAAAACAAAAATAAGAAACGAAAAAGCACAAAGATGTCTCATTGCCAATACCATAGAGCTCTTGGACATAGTACTAATGAGTGCCATGCCTTAAAGAGGATATTGAGTAGATATACTCCAAAAAAAAATTATGACTTTATAATTCAATAGAAATTACATGCATTTCACTCCTTGCCACGTAATAGTTGTAGAATCATAATATTATCACTATTACATTCTTTACATTCATTACTAATTATTTAAAAATGCAAGGAACTCTTTCTCATTACCTACCTCAGCTCATTCTTGTCTTGCACATAGTGGGGGAAAGAATTTGATAGCCTTGTCCTAGTACCACACTGGTTGTTGTCCCTTTGGCTAGTTGTTTTCCTTCCACATACAATGAACAAGATTGGGATGTAGACGACCTATTATAGGTTGACTCACATGGGCCTTACTATTCTTTTCTTTGTTTTCTTTTTTTCATGTTATGTAATGTGATCTCTTGTACAATTCTTTTTGATGTATTTCTCTTTAATTTCTGACATTCCTCTATTTGTATCTACATTCTTCTATATGTCATAAATCATTTCTTTTATTTTTTTTTGTTTTCCTTTTTGGGATGAGCAAAGTGTCAAGAAATTTAGGTCTCTTCCATGTTGAACCAAAGGATTTTATTTGTTTTTCTATCTCTTTGTATCATTCTTCCCATTCCATGAGTATTTTGGGAATGATGATGTTTCTGAGCTCTCTAACAACATTGTAGCAAAGAAATACTAACCTTGAATCCATGGATCCCTTATGTTATTTTGGGATTTCATTGTGGGGGCAACCCTTTTTCATGACGTAGCTTCATTTGGAAACATATGATGTGGAGTAGGGCTTTCCAAATAAGCTCTCATGTCCTCTTTATTGATAGCATTTATCATTTGCTACTTTAAATAATTTTCTCACAACATGGTGTTTAGCAATTTATTTAAGTGGGGGCATACATTGGCATTATTCTTTTGCATTTCAATTACAACTCATGTTTCATTGTATGATCTTACTTCATGTGATGCATCTTTCTCTTAGCGATGACATTGGGCATGATGTGATCCAAAGGTGTGATCTCTCTCAGCATATTATATTCCTCTTAGTGGAAATTCCAAGTAGAGTGCATTCCCTAAGTCATGAATATTCTATTATTCGATTGGTCCTCTTTAGGAGACATTAGGTGCAATGTTCCCTAGATTGATACCTTATATGAACTAAAAAAAACTCCTTTGAATGTACCTTACACTATTTCGCATTTACAATAACCATTATATGGCCACCTTACATAACACACTTTGCTTTCCTGTGGATCCATCCTGTTTGTTCATGGGTGTTAGCACACAAAGTTCTAGTTGCCTCATGAATCTTGTTGTTCATGTTGTGTGGCACCTTATCAAAGTAATCAAGAGACCTATATATTTTGTATGGTTAGTACATATGGGAGTTCACCATAGGCATGAATTTCTAATATCCACTTTCTTGTCTGTGTAGATGCATATCGACTATGTGTGTGTGTGTCTCACCTTTCTAGAGGCTCACCTAGTGGATATCAGGTTCCACTAGCCTGTGTGAGCATATGTTTTTTTTACATAGTAGATATCGTGTTCCACTTGTAAATTTATTTTTTGGAAAAATAGCTTAGACCTAGTCCACATACTATTGAGGCTTGATATACCCTCCTTTTCCTTTTCTTTCTTCTTTTTATCTTTGACAGTGTACGATGGTATCTTCTTGTTGCTTCATGCATCATTCACATGTGTGTAAATTTTTGCCTATGTTCGTTTTCCATAGGATCTCGATCCTATGGGCTTGATCATCCCTCTTGATTGTTTTCATCCTATCTCACTAGAATTGGTACACTTGGACCCTTCTTGATGTGAATTTATCTACTTTAGTGTGAGTTTGATGCAAGGTCATCCTTTCACTAAAGTGGGGGTTAAATGTAGTGTTGAAAAATGTATCCCTTTACATTTTCACACTTTTTCTGGGCCCTCCTTGTTAAAATTTGGCTTATCTATGTCTTAATTGGTCCTATTTTGCACCCACAAGCTTAGTTAAATTCATTTTTCTAAGGATAATCCTGACATATAATAAATAGCAAATCATAATTTAATGCTTTTGGCTATGTGTTCTAGATTTAGCGATCTAGGACCCATACACCCATCTGGGTGTATGGGTCCTCCCTAGGTCTCGGGCATTGATTTCAAATGTCACATTAAACATAACACTTATTGAAGTATGTGTCTCGAGTTTAAGCCTCTGGGACTCATATTCCCAACCTAGTGTATGAGTCCCACTTTAACCTAGGACCTATTTTAATTTAAATTATTGGTAGAATTTTATTATCCTCAAATTTAATTTTTGAATGTCGGCTTGTAGTGTTGTAATTTTTGGATATTAAGCATAAAAAAGTATAAATACAAGGTCATTTCATTAAGTTTCATCTAATAATTTCAAGAGAGAATTCCTAAGACAAGTTTATGAGACTAAGAGCATTTAAGAGCAAATCATCAAGAATTTGGAGCTACATTCAAGACTCAAGCATCATGTCAAAGTCTTCATGCATCATGTGTGTTTTTGAGCTAACATTTGTGATTTAGGTTTCATGCTTCACTCAAGCATTCAAGAAAAATCTTCAAAAATTCAATCAAGAGTCAAGATCCACATCCATTGAAGCCATTTCACATAAGTTTGTAACCTTTATTTCAAGGCTTTGGTGAGTTGCAACATTTCAATTATTCGTGATTCATCATTCCTTCATGATTTTCTATATCATTTCAAGGTTTAATTACCAAAATGGTGTTTTACCAAGGAAAACCACTATTCCCTAATGATGTAGAGGGTATGGGGCTTTAGGAAAAAACACAAAATTTCAGGGTCTACAATGATGCACTCTTAAACCTCCTTTTAGGCACCCTTATGGAGATAAGGCTTCAAAGGTTCACTTGTGACTTATAACCTTCCCTTATGGACCCAAACCCTTGGAATTATCTTAAGGAACACAATTACACTTGTATTGAATGGTTACAAATCCCCAAACCTCTGTCTCAGACACAATCCCACTTATCCACCTTGACTAGGCTTCTAGCCCAACTAGGTCTCCAACGACTGTTTTTTGGAATTTTTTCACAACTTTCCCAAATGACTCCCCAAAGTAATGACTGATTCAAATGTATTTTTTGATGCTACATAACATACTCAAACCCTGATGGCTCTTCTTTTGGATCAATCTCTCCAAAATCTGTTGTTTCCACAGAATTAAGGCCTAATTAGCCCTCTTTTTCAAAGCAACCCTACTCAAATCTTGTCCCCGGATTATGAAACTTTCTACAATTTCTTTAATTGTTTCCAAACTAAGAGTTTTCAAGGTTTTAGACTCCTATGACACCTTTAAGACCCCTAATCACAAAAACCTCAATTAAATCCCCTAAAACTAGGGCTTCTTGGATACTAGCCTTCCAATCACTTCCATAACTAGTTCTTTGACTTTTCACTAATAACGCAACATGTTTTATCAATTCCAACTCATAAATATACCCCTTGTTCAGGTAGAACTCCTATTGCTATACCTTAGGCACCATTCCCATGCACCTTGCCTTGTCATATTATGTACACCCTAGAATCCTCCCTTCCTACACATTACCCTATTAGTTCTGTATAATACATGTTAGATGTGATCCATTTCATAGGTTTTAGTCACAATATTCCATGAAATGGATCAGTCATTCATGAAAACTCCCAAAAATTAGTGAAAATTAGAACTTTCTTTAGACAGTTAGTTATATTATACAAGAAACTGGTGATTATTGCTTATCGGGACATACAAAACTTTTAAAACATGTAAATACAAGTCTCTAAGTCATCTAATTAAACATATCATCAATAGAAATCAGAAGTTCATCAAGAAAACTCAAGAAAATGCAAGAAATCTGAAGTTTTATTGGTTTTCCTGTAGCAGTCCGTACAACCTCTACAATATAAACCACCTTTCCGTACAAATGACTTCTCTAAGTTTGTAAACTCATCACCAAACTATCCCAACCAATTAGGGTTGGTTTGATTACATTATTATTGTTTAAACACCTAAAAACTACTTACCCGCCCAAACTAAAACTAGCCATTAGATTTCAAAATTTGAATTTCCAACTTCTAATTTATTGACTTCTACTAACTAAAAACTATTGCATCTTTACTATTCAACCTTATTTGACATAATTAAAACATTATATACCTATCTAGACTCCTAGGACACTATTGGTCCACTTACAACTCATTTTGGTCCTATGGTCCTTATCAGGACCCTCAGGACTTTTGATCCTTCTAGTACATTTATCCATTCCAAATGCCATTATATGTTCCAAAATGGTATAATTGAGGCTCTGAGATGTTTGATAGGTATTCATGACCCTTGCAACCTCCCGACCCTTCAAATGGACTTTAAGGAGCTTGGGTGCCCCTGCACCATACTCCCCAAGAAATAAAAAACTCTTGCCCCAAGAGGTATCCAACTTGTTGCCATCACATTGCTCCTTGTTCCTGGATGTCTGCACCTTCTGATTACTGATCATGAAATATTCTAAAGTCACCTTCTTCCTTTTCTCCCAACCTACACTCATGTTAGTATCAGAATAGTGATGTGTTTTTCCTCCTTGCTGTTTGATAGCAGTATGTCCTTGTACCTTGTTCTTTCCTTCATTGCACTGAGTTCTTTGTAGGGGAACACCACCTCTAGTACCCTTAACAATAGGGCATTCAATACCCCCAATCTTGATACTTCCCAAGTCCCAAGTGTTATGATTTTTAGGACTGTGTACCTCATATCTCTGCTGCAAATTGTTATCTTTCAGCCAACCAATATCTTCCCCTATCTTACCCTGCATATCCACCTAAAAATTATTCTCAAAACTGATCACAAAATTTTTATTTAACTGATCCAAAGGAAAAGGCTTCAACTTATACCTATTACCTCCCTTTCATACCAAATATGTATTATTTTATCCATCATGCATTGTTTGCCTAGTATATGGCCATGGTCTCCCTAAAATGATATTGCCACAAGTCATTGGAATGACATCACAAAGCACCTTGTCCTGATATGCACCAATTGAAAAATCCACATAAGCCCTCTTACTAATCTCTACATGTTGCAATTGGTTTACCCAAGTGGCCTTGTAGGGAGTAGGATGATCATATGTTTCAATCCCTAACTTGGCTACCATATCGGATGAAATCAAATTGCTATGTGATCCTGAATCTATGAGCAACCTACATAATTTACCATGGCTGAAAAAAATTGTCTTGAAAATGGTTACCTTTGGCTCTTGATGAAGTATTTCCCCTTGCTTTACCATAAGGAACTCACCATCAATTTCAGGGTCTTCCATAAATCTCATTGGCTCCTCCATTTTGTCTTCTTCTTCTTGTACCAAATTGTCCCTCCTATCTTTGTCCTTATCTGATTGTTCCCATTTAGGACATTTGAAAGAGGGATTCCCCTGCTCATTGCATTTATAACACCTTCCTATGAATGTGCCTCTACCTTGTCCGAATTTGCCTCCTCCTCTTTGAGTGTATCCTCCTCTTTGATCTGAAAACACCTCTTTTCCTTTTTCATTGCTGCTTTTATCATTGCTGCCTTGCCCTTGTTCTCTATTACCTCTACCTCTACTTGAACTACCCCCTCTTCCACCGTTTCTTGACCCCTCTTGCTTCCTTTTCACATTTTCTTATGCTCTAATGGCCAACTGAAAAAATTCTCCTAATGTCCTTGGTACCTGCAAACCAATTTCATTTTGTAAGTTATACCTCAAACCATTGATATACCTGGCTACTTTTTCATCTTCTTCCTCATATCCTCCTCTGATACTAAGCTTGTGAAATTGCTCCGTATAGGACATCACATCCATGTCTTTTTTCTTTAAATTATGTCTCATCCTCTTCACATGATATTTATAATCAGATGGTAAGAATTGTTCCTTGACCAAACTCCTCATTCTTTCCCATGTAGAAACTTTTTCCAATCCCCTAGCCATCCTATCATTCTGAAAACTAGTCAAACATGTCAATGATGTACCTCTCAACTTGGTTTTGGAAAACTTAACCTTCCTCTCTTCTTCCATCTCTTCACACTCAAAATAGTTGTCTAAGGCATCAAGCCATCCTAACACCTCTTCACTATCCATCTTTCCTTGGTAGATAGGAAAATATATGTGAATTTTTCCTCCATGACCTTGTACTACTTTCAAAAACCTTACTAACCTCCTTTCCTCAAGGTCTTCTATCTCATCTGCTGGTTGTTCTTGAGTTACCCGCATGTGCTCTTATTCTTCATCATTGTCTTCTTGGTTTTATTTTTCTTCTCTCCTATTTCTCTCAAGGTTATTTATCCTAGCTTGCATAGCTTCTCTCTCCCTTTTCCATTGCCTCTCTTCCCTTGCTTTGGCCTGCTCTCTTGCTACTTCTTGTTCTCTTCTTTCTTTTTCCAAGGTTTCCCTCAAATCCTCCAACTCTCTTGCTAATTGACTTTTAGGTTCCATTATTGAACCTTCAACCCCTAAAGGACCTACTCTCTGCTCTAATACCATTCTGATGTAGAGGGTATGGGGCTTTAGGAAAAAAACACAAAGTTTCAGGGTCTACAATGATGCACTCTTAAACCTCTTTCTAGGCACCCTTATGGAGATAAGGCTTCAAAGGTTCACTTGTGACTTATAACCTTCCCTTATGGACCCAAACCATTGGAATGGTCTTAAGGAACACAATTACACTTGTCTTGAATGGTTAAAAATCCCCAAACATTTATCTCAGACACAAACCCACTTATCCACCTTGACTAGGCTTCTAGCCCAACTAGGTCTCCAGTGATTGTTTTTTGGACTTTTCTCACAACTTTCCCAAATGACTCCCCAAAATAATGACTGATTCAAATGTTTTTTTTGATGCTACATAACATGCTCAAACCTTGATGGCTCTTGTTTTGGATCAATCTCTCCAAAATCTGTTGTTTCCATAGAATTAAGGCCTAATTAGCCCTCTTTTTCAAAGCAACGCTACTCAAATCTTGTCCCTGGATTATGAAACTTTCTACAGTGTCTTGAATTGTTTCCAAACTGATAATTTTTAAGGTTTTAGACTCCTATGATTCCTTTAAGACCCCCAAACACAAAACCCTCAATTAAATCCCCTAAAACTAGGGCTTCTTGAATACTAGCCTTCCAATCACTTCCAGAACTGATTCTTTGACTTTTCACCAATAACTTAACATGTTTTATCAATTCCAACTCATAAATATACCCCTTGATTAGGTAGAACTCCTACTGCTATACCTTAGGCACCATTCCCATGCACCTTGCCTTGTCATATTATGGTGTACACCCTAGAATCCTCCCTTCCTACACATTACCATGTTAGTTCTATATAATGCATGTTAGATGTGATCCATTTCATAGGTTTCAGTCACAATCTTCCATAAAATGGATCAGTCATTCATGAAAACTCCCAAAAATTAGTGAAAATCAGAACTTTCTTTAGACAGTCAGTTATATTATACAAGAAACTGGTGATTATTGCTTATCAGGACATACAAAATGTTTAAAACATGTAAATACAAATCTCTAAGTCATTCAATTGAACATATCATCAATAGAAATCAGAAGTTCATCAAGAAAACTCAAGAAAATGCAAGAAATCTGAAGTTTTATTAGTTTTCCTGTAGCAGTCCATACAACCTCTGCAATATCAACCACCTTTCCGTACAAATGACTTCTCTAAGTTTTTAAAATCATCCCCAAACTATCCCAACTGATTAGGGTTGGTTTGATTACATTATTATTGTTTAAACACCTAAAAACTACTTACCTGCCCAAACTAAAACTAGCCATTGGATTTCAAAATGTGAATTTCCAACTTCTAATTTATTAACTTCTACTAACTAAAAACTATTGCTTCTTTACCATTCAACCTTATTTGACATAATTAAAACATTATATACCTATCTAGACTCCCAGGACACTATTGGTCCACTTACAACTCATTTTGGTCCTATGGTCCTTATCAGGACCCTCAGGACTTTTGATCCTTCTACTACATTTATCCATTCTAAATGACATTATAGGTTCCAAAATGGCATAATTGAGGGTCTGAGATGTTTGATAGGTCTTCATGACCCTTGCAACCTCCTGACCCTTCAAATGGCCTTTAAGGAGCTTGGGTGCCCCTGCACCACCTCACAAAACAAAAATAATTTCTCTTGATGTGTGTTTGTGGATCTAGGTGAATTAAAGCTTGACGATCCTTTGGAGGAAAAGTTATAAAAGTTGTCAAGAAGTTGTCATCTTCATGGATACTCACCTACAGACCATAATTCAATCTTTCAAACCTAAAGATCAGATAGGAAGGAAGCTATAGAAGATCACTAGAGGCTACAAAAGTATCAATTAAACCCTAATAACATGACTCATATGCCCAACCTGGCATATTAGTCCTAGTATACCCCTTTTTTCCATCTTTATGTAGATTTTGATAAGTCATTAGAAGATTCTATAATTTTCCCAGAAACCCTATAGCAGGACTCATATGCCCAACCTAGCATATTAGTCTTAGTATTCTTCAAAAAGTAGATTTTTAGAGTTTCTAACCTTGTTTTGACTCCATCATTCTACTGGGTACTTTACTATTTGATTCTAGATTATCAATCTTGTTTCATGCTTTCAAATTCCTAGGTCATGTAGTAAATTTGTATAGTACATTCAATTTCCTATTTTAAAGCATTGTTTAATGGTGAATACCCATCGAAATACACTAGGAACCTCTATCCATCCCTCAATCGAGTCACTTGATTGAGGGATCTAAGTTTTGTAATGAACTAAAGTGTGAAATAGGTCCAATTCCATCTCTCAAAACGTGGAACACCATTTCCCTTTTGTTCAAGGTGACTCCTTGGGTAATAAGAAAGTGATGAAAAATGTTGTGGGGGATATGGTTTGGGATCCCCATTTGACTGGTTCAAAGAGGAAGGTATGTTTGTGTAATGAAAAAATTGACCCCCTTCTTGGAGATGGTACAATTCCACTTAATCTAGGAATAATTAATGATAAATTCAACTTAATATCTCCTTGATCTAGTGTTGTGATGTGCTTTATATATCCACATTAGGTTTTGGGCCCTTTTAAAGCTAAATAAACCTAAATTTTCCTCAATTTAATGTTCTAAAGTGTATATATTTATACCTTCACATTAAATTTAAGAGGCTTGTAAACTAAAGTGGACCTAATCTAGTGTGGTAATATGTTTTACACATTCACATGGGATTTAGGGCCCTTCTAAGCTAAATAGACCCAATTTTTCCTTAATTTAGTGTTGTAAGGTGTATTTATTTACACTTTCACTTTGGATTTTGGAACCTCTTGAATTTATGACCTTAATATCATCATTAATAGGCCCCTAAGACCCTATATTATGCATCCCAAGGCATATTTCAATAAAAAAAAACTTGACAATGTCACCATTTTAACTTAATTTAAACACTCCTCGACACTTTAGCAATCAGAATGGGCCTTGTTGGACCCATTCACCACTTTGGGAAAATGAGTCCCATTCAAGTGAGACTCATACACTAGAGATGGTGAATGAGTCCCATTTGGCCTATTTTCAAGGTTTTAAGCAAGAAAAATGGAGTTTTAAGTTCAAATTTCATGTATGTCAGCCTTTGGGATCTAACACACGAGATCTTAAATGGATTTCCTACATAAATGAGCTTTCAAGCCATTATTTCATAAGGTCTACATGTTATCAAGTCAAGCATTCAAGATTTAAGAATTCCAAGACTTCACAAGATCATCTAGGGAGCTTTCAAGATCATTTTTAAGGAATTCAAGGGAAGAATTCTTCATCAATTGTTGAAACTATTCAAGACCCATAATAATGTCAAGGATATCAAACATCAAGCATGTTATTGAGCTAATGTTGTGATGTAGCATTGAAGATCCAAGATCAAGCATTGTTCTACACCTATTGCCAAGATCAAGATCTACATCCTTCATGGCCATCTCATGTTGAGTTTTAGATTTACAAGACATCATTCAAGGTATTATTGTTCATGATTCATGCTCTTTGTTTCATTTTTCATGCCTTCATTTAATTATCTCATCATTTGGTTTAATTACCTACAAGGGGTTTGACCAAGGCAAACTCTTATTCCCTAACAATCAACACTTTCTCTCTCTCTCTCTCTCTCTCTCTCTCTCTCTCTCTCTCTCTCTCTCTCTCTCTCTCTCTCTTTGTGTAATTGAAAATCTAGGTGCTTCAAAGACTTTAAGGATAATTGAAGATCAAATTACAAGCTTGGAGATTTTTTTTGGAGTTGTCATCTCCTTTACAATGTTGTAATCTTCACTAAAAAGTCACCTACAACCCCAAAATCAGAGTTTCATATTTGAAAATGAAGAGGAACAAAAAGAACATACTTTGAAGACCATATTCAAACTTTGAAGCTCTAGAAAACCCTAATTGGAATCATTCACTAGTTCTAGCGAATGAGTCCCAGTTTATGTCAATTTTGATATTTTTGCAAATTTGGATACCCTTTTGCTAGAAACTTGTTCCTGTACAGAAACCTAGATCTGAGATTGATTCGCCGAGACTCGTGAATGAAATTTAGTAGGCCTAAATTTTAGGTTCTTCAATTTTTCAGGCCTCCATTCAAGCTCTTTCAAGTTTCTAGGTGCTTCTCTATACTTTTTGAGTTTGTTGTTTTGATTTATTTAGATTTATAGTTCATTTAGGGTATGTGCAGGATCATGATGGGCCAAAAAGTGGCAATATGATGGGTATGTGTAGGGTATGTGGCTGGCGACTTTTTTTTACCCAAAATTGATGAAACAAAAAGGGTTTTTAAAGGAGATTCTCAACTTTCTACCAATATAAATTATGCTTTACTTTGAATTTAATAAATACTTATTATTCATTTTCTATTTGAATTACAACTAAAGTCCTAATTGATAGGCTGATTGAAAAACATCTATAGTTTTTAAACAATATCACATTTTTTGAATCCAAAACATGTGTCACATTCTATGCTTCACATACTATAAGATTAAAAAAAATGAATTTCAGGATTTTTTGACCAAATTAAGGTGGTCAGACATACAAGTTTTATATTTTTTAAAATTTGTAATAAACAATTCATAATTAATTATTTACTTGGAAAAAAATTACAAAAAAAAATGCATTACATCGGAACATGAGTCCTCTACTTATATCTAAAATATTATAAAAAAATATTATCATTTTATTGTGGTTAGGGTGGTTAGATAGACACCCACTTATTTTTTCCCTGAAATTTAAGTACTACTCAATTGAAATTTCAAATTTTCACCAAATAGATTTTTTTGAAAATAAACCTAGTAGTTTAGAAACTAAATTCAATTTGCTACATATTCTATTCTTACATATTTTTTAAATAATATAGATAACTTATTCAAAGTTTTACATCAAGTTTCCTAACTCTAATTTTTTTGAATTTTTTGCCACTTAAGGGCCTATTTTTTCCATGATGATCCTGCACGTACCCTTTAGTGAGGTTTTATGCATCATTAAGTTCAATCATTAGATCTTACATTTCATACATTTTTACAAGCCCTAGCTTGGTGATGAACTCCTCACTAATCTCTAAACATACCCTAGGATAGTCCCTTAGTAGATCTCTTTCTCCCATTATCAACATTTGATTGAGATCTCTAGGGCATCCTTGAATATGGAGCATAGAAAGTTCATTTCCCTAGGTCCTAAACTCTAGTGGTGACAATTTTCTTACATTTTGGTGAACCTGCATTTAGAATACCTTATTTTTTAAAATTTGGAGTGCACTAAGGTCCTAGATCTTGCTTACATTAGTTTTGCATTAGTTAATTTGCATGTAGGGTTTCTAAATCTTGCATTAGTGGAAGTGCATATAGGTTGCATTTTTTCATCTCAAATCATTGAAATTCATACAAAATCTACATTTTCACTTAGGTTACAACTCATACAAACTAAAAAGCATAAAAAAACTTAAAATTTCTTGAAAATTGTGAAAAATCCCTATCTGGGACTCATATGCCCCTCTGGGTGAATCGGTCCAAGTCTAAAATTTTAACTATCTTTTACAGTATTGAAAACCTCATTTCTATGCTACCTAAGTTTATTGGTAACATATACTATAAGTCTTGAAAGTTTCAGGAACGTCTGTTTTATGCATCTAGGTCAAAAGCATCAATTTGGGGTACTTATTTTTGAAATCATTTCAATTACAAGCATCATTAAATCTAAAAATGTTCATATTTCTAATACTTTACATCATATGGATAAAAGTGCTTTTCACTTTTTCATATACAATGTTTACATTCATAAAATTTTGCATAAGTTTGATAAAAGTGCTTTTCATTCTTGGATACACATTGTTTGCATTCTTAAAGTTTTGCATACATTGGATAAAAGTATTGTTCATCTTTGAATATAGATTGTTTACATTCTTGAAGCATTGCATAAGATGGTTAGAAGTGTTTTTCATTTTTTTTCAAATAATGCTAGTATCTAATAGGTATGAGTTAATCTCCCCTCCCTATGAGAGTGTTTTAGTGAAAGAGAATATAACCTTGGACAATCCTAATGATCGTATTCATTCTTCTCCTAATATCTCTCCTATTGATGAAGAAGATATTTTGGTGTCAGAAGAAAAAATCAATGAGAAATTTGAGAGTCCTAGTTGTTTCTCTCCTTCTACCTCTCTTATTAGGCAAGACATTGATGAAAAAGAAGAAAAAACCATAGGTAATCATGACGCTCACATAACACAACAAAATACCCTTGAAACTTCAACTAGTCTACATTCACCTCCCAAAACTTTACTCTCTTGTGATAATGTTTTGGAAGATGAAATTGAATGTGAGGAGGATATTTTGGTGTTGAATGATCAAACCTTTAAGGTCTATAACAACAATCTTTGTGATAATTCCCCTACCTATCCTATTTTGGAAGACATTAGGGAACAAAGGAATGAAATTTTAAATGACCATGACAATCACATTTGTTCTTCTCCTAGTATCTTTCTAGTTGTGAAGAAGATACTTTGATGTTAGAAAATACAATCAATGAAAGTCATAGGAATATTGATTCCCTCTTCTCCCCTAGAGAAAACATCATTGAACAAGAAAACACCATCTTTGACAAGCAAGAAAATCCAACAATTGATCATTCCCCTATTTACGATGAAGTAATTTTGGAAGAACCAATCCTTAAATGTCAAGAACATTCAGCATGTAGTTGTCCTAAAAACTCTTCTCCTAGGGAGGATATCATGGTGCAAGAAAATGACAACAATAGTGATGTTACTTCCTTAGATTATGGTGAAAATATTATACTAGATTGATCTTTATTAGAAATACATCAAACCAAGAACATTGAGGTTATGAATGCATAAGTTTCCATTAGATCCCCCTTGATTAATGAAACTTATGCATACCTTGTGGGACATCCTAACAATCCTCTAATTCTTTACCCACCATCACACAAAAAAAACTCAAAACAAACCCGAACTTATCCTTTACCGACCTAAGAATAATGTTTTGCAGCAGTCGAGTTCTAATACCATTACTCATACATATAACACTAGAAGTAATCTGCAACCAAGAAAAATAACTTCAACATCCCTCCCATTACCTAAATCTATCTTGCTTGGCCCTCACCATTAACCTTTACAAATTAGAAAGGAGTATGATCTTGTTGAACAACTTAAGAATACTCTTGCAAAGATATCCCTATGGGACCTAATTTAGAATTCACCTAATTATCACACTATGCTTCAAACAACCTTGCAACAAATTCCTATCCCTTCTAATGTGCAACCGAATGACATAGAAACTTTGATTCAAGGAATAAATGTTGACATTGTTTTCTACCGAAGTGAGCTCCCTCCTTTGGAAGTGTAAGAAAAAACTAAAGCTTTTATAATAATAGCTCAATATAAAATAATGGGAATAAAGAGAACCCTTGTTGACAATGGATCAACCCTTAATGTGTGTAGTGTGACCCTTTTGGATAGGATTGGTGTGGATAAATAAAAAATTCAACCCGACTCTTTATCTATCAAGGGATTTGACAATGTAGGAAAACACCTACTTGGAGTGATTACTTTTCCTATTACAACTGGAAAGGCCACATTAGAAACACCAATCCATGTTATGCCTCATGATCTTTCATATAAGCTCCTTTTAGGCAGACTGTGGACTCATGCAATGAATGAAGTGCCTTCTACTCTTTATCACGAAATGAAGTATATTTACAACAACAAAGTATACACACTTGAAGCTAAACCTAACCCAAATAGTTGTTTGAACATTGAGAAAGGAAAGGAAAATCCTTTGAAAACATTGAAACCAACTACACAAGTGGAACCCATGCAAGAACAACAAAAATATAGATGTCCTAAACCCTTAAAAATGATATCACTAGATGATTTTGGATCATTGAATTTTGACTCAACATTCATGGGAGAATACAAGATCATAAACAAAGAGTCTGAAAAGGGAAAAGAAAAAGCAGTAATGTCAACACAAAATTCAACTCAAAATTCAAAAGACCCTTCGAAAGTATCCACCTCAACCACTTTAGAAAAATAGAAAAAAAATTACAAAACAAACTTTGATGAATTTAATTATGAGCAACCACCAAATCAAAAGAGATGAAGAATCTTTATGGAAAAGGTTACGAAATGATGAAACAACATAGTTATAGTGGAAAAGGATGTGGTGCTAGAGAACAAGGTATCTGTGTCCCCATAGAGCCTCACACGCAAGAAAAGACTAGTGGTCTTAGTTATTTCCCCTCGAAAGACACAAACAAGCCTTCACTTAATATCAACACTATCACAAAACATTCCTCTAAGCCAACTTTAACATTAGTGCATCCTAAATTGATAGACACTAGTGGTCTTGATTGTTATCCTTTGAAAGAAACAACAAAATATTTGCTTAATGTCAATGTCATCACACAAAACACTAATGATTTGAATTCGTTAAGTTTTACACCCTCATGTAAAGGAGAGAACAAAATATCATAATCTAAAGAGTCTTGTGTAAGTATGACATTTTGTACTAAGTAAGAGATATATTTGTCAAAAAATAAAGGAACACTTTCTACCATTGATCAAGAGGGTATCTTGTCGAGACTCCACCAAGATTGTTTGATATCCCTCCCTCTAATAACACAAAAGAAATTTTACTAAAAGAGCTCATTTTTTGCATATCATAGAGTTCATGGTCATTCTAATAATGAATGTAAAGATTTGAGTAACAAGATTCAATATCTTAAGGATTGTGGTGCTCTTCCTTGGGTTGAATCACCTAGTTCCTCTTTTCATTTTGGCTCATCCTTTTCTTGCACTAAGTGGGAGCATGGAGTTAGATAGCCTTTTCCTTGTATGCCACTTGTTGTTGTCTCTTTTGGCTAGTTGACCACCTTTCATGTACATATAAGATTAAGCTTGGGATATAGATGACATGCCTTAAGATTGACTCACATGTGACATACTTATTCATTATGTAGTTCAATTCAGAAACATATGACTCAAGGGATAGGGATTTCCAAACAACCTCGCATGTATTCTTCTACTTTAAAGCAATTGCTCACAACAATGATGTTACCAACCACTTTAAAGTGGGGGAATACATTGACACTCATGTTTCACTATGCAATTTTATTTATTCTTACGATGCGTCATTTTCTTCGTGGTATCATTGGGTTTGATTTCCTATAAGAGCATGATATTTTTTTTACTTTTCCTCTCTTGGAGACAATAGACATGATGTTCCATAAGAAGAGACATTACATGAAATAAGAAAAATCCCTTTGAACAAACCTTACACTATTTTGCATCTATAATGTCTATGAGTTTCAAGTATACCAAGCTTTGCTTGCCTCATGAAGCTCGAAGTTCATTTTTTCGTGGCACCTTATCAAAGTTATCGAGAGGTATAACTTTGGTATGGTTGGACAGGAAGCCAATCCGAGTCATGAATTTCCCTTCACTCTTGTGTGTGTGTGAGCGCATATCATCCATATGCATTTCACCTTCTTGGATTACTCACCCAACAAACAACCTGAAGTTCTATTGCCTTAGAGTGAGCACACATCTTTGGAAAAATAGCTTAGAATTGATCCACATCATGTTGGAAAAATTGTTGAGGCTTCATCCACATTTAAAAAAAATAATTTTTTTTGTTCTTTTTGTTTTAGTTTCTCCTTTTAGTCATTGACATTGCATGATCACATACCTTGTTTTATTGCAAATCATACACCTTGTGTGTGTCCTTTTGTGCTTATGTCAGTTTGACATAGGATCTTCAACCCTGGGGGCTTGACCACTCCCTTTATCTTTGTCATCCTAGACCATCTGCATTGGTATGCTCAGACCCCTTTTGAATGTCTACTTTAGTGTGAGTTTGAAGCAAGCTCCTCCTCTCACTAAAGTGAGGGCTAGATGTAATAACAAAAATTGACCGCCTTCTTGGAGATGGTACAATTTCACTTATTCTAGGAATAATTAATGACAAATTGGACTTAATATCACCTTGATATAATGTTGTGATATATGTTTTATACATCCACATTAGGTTTTGTACCCTTTTAAAGCTAAATAAACCTAACTTTTCCTCAATTTAATGTTGTGAAGTGTATTTATTTACACCTTCACACTAAATTTAAGAGACTTGTAAACTAAAGTGGACCTAATCTAGTGTTGTAATGTGTTTTACACATTCACATGGGACTTAGGGCCCTTCTAAGCTAAATAGACCCAATTTTTTCGTTAATTTAGTGTTCTAAAGCATTTTTATTTACACTTTCACATTGGATTTTGGGCCCTCTTACATTTATGACCTTAAAATATCAGTAATAGCCCCCTAAGGCCCTATATTATGTATCCCAAGGCATATTTCAATCAAAAACTAGACAATAACAACATATAAACTTAACTTACACACTCCCTGACACTTTAACAATCAAAATGGGCCCTGTGGGACCCATTCACCACTTTGGATTAATGAGTCCCACCTAGGTGGGACTTATACACCACATATAGTGAATGAGTCCCATTTGGCATACTTTCAAGGTTTTAAATGGGAAAAACTGGGGTTTAAGTTCAAATTTCATGTATGTCGGCCTTTGGGATCTAATACATGGGATATTAGATGTATTTCCTATATAAACGATCTTTCAAACCAGTATTTCATAAGGTAAACATGTTATCAAGTCAATCATTCAAGAGTTAAAAATTCCAAGACTTCACAAGATCATCAAGAAAGCATTCAAGATCAGTTTTAAGGAATTCGAGGGTAGAATTATTCATCAATTATTGCAGCAATTCAAGATCCATCATCATGTTAAGGATATCAAGCATGAAGCAGGTTGTTGAGCTAGTGTTGTGATGTAGCATTGAAGATCCAAGACCTATTTTCAAGATCAAGATCTACATCCTTCATGGCCATTTCATGTTGAGTTGTAGATTTACAAGACATCATTCAAGGTATTATTTTCCATAATTTATGCTCTTTGTTTCATGTTTCATGCCTTCATTTCATTATCTCATCATTTGGTTTAATTACCTATAAGGGGTTTGACCAAGGAAAACCCCTATTCCCTAACAATCAACACTTTCTATATCTCTCTCTTTGTGTCATTGTAGATCTAGGTGCTTTGAAGACTTGAAGGATCATTGAAGATTAGGTTACAAGTTTGGAGAAACTTGTTGGAGTTGTCCTCTCCTTTGCAATGTTGTAATCTTCACTAAAATGTCACAACCCCAAAATCAAAGTTTCAGATTTGAAAATGAAGAGGAACATAAAGAGAAGACATTGAAGACTAGATTCAAACTTTGAAGCTCGAGAAAACCCTAATTGGACTCATTTACCAAATCTAGCGAATGGTTCCCCGTTTAGGTCAATTTTGAGTTATTTATAGTTTCAAATACCCCTTTTCCAGAAACCTGTTCCTGTATAGAAACCCAGATCTAAGATTGATTCTCCCAGACTAGCGAATGAGTCCCAATAGGCCTAAATTTCAAGTTATTCAACATTTAATGCCTCCATTCAAGCTCTTTCATATTTCCATGTGCTTTTCTGTACTTTTCCAGTTTTATGTTCTAGTTTCTTTACATTTATAGTTTATTTAGTGAGGTTTTATGCATCATTAAGTTCAATCATTAGATCTTGCATTTAATAAATTTTTCCAAGCCCTAGCTTTGTGGTGAACCCCTCATTAATCTCTAAAAATACCTTAGGATAGTCCCTTAGTAGATCTCTTTCTCCCTTCATCATTATTTGATTGAGAGCTCAAGGGAATTCTTGAATGTGGAGCATAGAAAGTTTGTTGCCCTAGGTCCTAAACCCTAGTGGAGATAAATTTTCTATCCCATAGTTTGGAGGATGGGAGCTCTCAGAAGAAGTGTAGGTGGAAAGTGTTCCTTAACCAGGAGGAGAATGTTAGTATTGGTGTTCCTTCTCCTTATGTTCAACCTCTACAAGTTGTTGGTGGTCTAGAGAATGAGAAGGAGAAAGAGTAGGGTAGAATGTGGTTGTTGTGATTGAGAGTACCATGTGCAAAATTAAGGTTCTTGATGTTGGTCAAAAATGGAAGGATGCACTTGGGAATGAAAATGTCAGTAGGGATTCTTTGTAGGATTAGACAGATGATAGGGATGTCTTCAATTGTAATAGGGAGGGCTTGCCCAACATGCTTGGTATGGTAAAAGATGGATCTTTAACTCTCTTTAGGCTTTTTAAGTGGGTTTTAAATGAATTGAACCTCACAAATGTACTAATGGTTCAACCTTTGGTAAATAATGTGGGGGAGTCCTCTACTCCCAAGGATCCTTCTATCCTAACCCAAGTTAATCAATTAGTTGATGTGATAAAAATTTTCACTAATGAGATGTTGAAGATGAAAAGCCTTTGAATTGAGAATTGTAGCTTTGGAAGATAAAATGGATCGTTCCTATCAGAAGCTAGAAAAGGTTGTTGACGTTAATAAGAATGCAATGTATAATGAAGCTGAGGGGCTATGTTTCCTAAATGTGAAAGATAAGAAGTGGTTGGGGGAAGCATCTGATGTGAAAGAAGCTACAGATGATGTGGTTGATCTCCCTAGTGTTAAAAAAATGGGGTTAGAGAGAGAAGGGTACTTGTACTAGGACTCGTACCAAAACCAAGTTGAATGTTGGGATCCCTGCTAAGGACATCACTGAGGTTATGAATGTGCACCAAAATATTATTGACATTAATTTGGAAGTGGCTAATATTTTGAAGAATCTATAGTATTTTGTTGTTTCTATTCCTCTTTTTGGATGGTGTTTTGCTATTTTTTTGCTACTTGTTGGCTGTTCGTTTTGTTTTCGATTATTTGTTAAAGTAGTGGCCCTTTTTGTAAAGGGTTTTGGGGCCCCTTCAAAACTTATTTTACCTATAATAAAAAAATATTAAACCACTTATTCTCTTTAGCTTCATTATCTTTTGATTCAAGATTAATCCCATGGACTATCCTATACAATATTTGAACTCTTAGCAATTTTTTCATTTTAGGTCTCCATTTAGGATAGTTTTAAAGTGTTATAAGTAGAATTGAGAAATTGCTCCATGATGAAACAAGGAAATAACACAAATAAAGAGGAATGAAACGACAACCACAAGAAGAATCACCCCCCAAATTCACTCAATCAAAGAACCCCCAATAGTATATGAGCTTGGCACTTTATTATTAGTGTGATTACATATATGCCACTTTCCAAAAACAATGAAGTGGTCTTGATCTTGGTACATGAAAATGCCAAATTTGGCCATTGAATCAAGTATAATTTTAGTTACAAAATGAGATCAATCTGATCACACCATTGAAAAGTACACAAAAAAGTATGTACTTTAAAAAAAATGTACCAAAAAATGTTACTGTAGAAGCAAAAAAGGAGCCCCTGACATTCCCAAAATGAGAATGATGCAGCAACACACACCTATGAGAATCTACAATTTCTAGAAAATGTAGACATAAAAATTAAAAAAATGTCTACTTGATGCAGAGTAGGGGTGAATAACTCCAACACAAGCTCAAACAAGCAAACTTTTAATCTCTAAGCATTCAAATGGTGTGTTTTTGCTCACAAGGCCTCAATCTCTTAGTAGTACTTCATAACTAGTTTTTCCATCACAATTTTTTGTGCATGCCTCAAACCTATACTGGAAAAGAATTTTTGAGTACCCTTTCACCATTTACAAACATATCTAGATTCTAGGTATAGTTGCTTTGGAAGGAAAGGACTTAAAATTGATTGTACTATTTCTCTGGGCCTTGAAGGTGGGGCAGAAAATTAATTTTTTTGGCCATATATTTCAATGCAGACATGATATCAAAAATGTAAACATAGTTCTAGATACTAATTTTGGTTTTATAGAATATATCTCAGAATCAAGGTAGGTTAGTTTGTATGAAACCTTTCAAAAATGGATTGTCATTATGCCAATTAAGCCTAAAACATAAAAAATCAGACCTAGGGCATCATCAAAACACATGCAAACTTTCTCTTCTGATCTTGCAACTTTATAGAAGTAAAAAAAAATATTTATAGAAAATTTTCCAAGTTTCATGAGGTTTCACCAATGGAATGATGAGATATTCATTTTTTCTTCCTTCAAGGCACTAAACCTAGGTTTTCAACCAGTTTAAGGTAAATTGGCTTTAAAACACTCAAATTTTAATGAAATTCAATGGGACAAAGTGAAAAAAAAATTAGACTCAATTCTCCATCAACTCTAATTGGTTTTATATCATGAACTAGTCGTACAAGGCCATACCAAGTTCTAAAACAACAATTTAATGTTAAAAAATGTAGAAACAAGGATGTCTTTTAGTGATTTCACTTCAAAAATGTAACTACCAGTTTTGGTTTTGACCTCCCCAAAGCTATTTAAACATGTACCAACCATTTACAACTGATTTTCAAAATACAACCATTCTAATTCATTCATTTAAACTTGTGTCTTTCCATATTCCATGTTTTGCAACATTTACCATATTAACATTTTGCAAACTTGATAACTCTAAGCAACATGACCCGCCAACACTCCTAACAACCTAATATGGATTTTAACACACCCAACATAGTCTTATATGACCTTATTACATAAAACCAACATAAGAAAACTAAAATTAAAAATTTCTCTTAACCTTGTAAACCTAGGGTGTTCCTACACCATACTCCTAGGGACAAAAAGATTCAGGCTCCTCTTGAATGGAGAGTAGCAACATGAGGACCATGCTTGGAATCTCTTGTCTAATGTCTTTAGAATCCTACATAGTACCTTCTTTGAGACAATTCCATGTTTTCTTCATCTTCACTTTAGGTTTCTTGAAATGTTGGAAAAGGTAGTTGAACTTGTCAAAATAAACATGTCCTCCATTTTCACCTCTACCTTGTAATTGGTCCATTTTTCCTTGATAGATTTCATGCATGCCAATAGTACCTTTTTCTCCTGCAATGGCTTGTTTCATTTTCACCTTAGGTTTCTTGTTTCTCAAGTTTGTAATCCCATCAAGAGCACTTTGTCTTCTTTCCTTATCTCTAACATTTGCAATGCCCTTTTGTTGCTCCACTTGTAGTAGATGCATGCCTAACTTTCCATGTTCCATCTGCAACTTAGTTTGGTCATAATGCTACTCCATACCTTCTTTTCCCTTTAAAAATTTCTTTCTCAACTCTGCAATCTCTTTCACAACAATCCTCTTTCCTTTAGCATCAAAATTTCTTTCATTTACAACCTTCCAAACAAGTACATCATTTGTATTGGTACCATCCCCTTCTTTAGACACATCACATTCTTCATTTTTCTTATCATAGGCTATTGTATATGACAAACCAACACCTAGAACAAAAACTAAATAGTGACTAACACCTTTCCTTGGAAGCAAAAGGTTAGAAAATCTATCAACCACTATGTCTACATGATCCTTCAAGACATCCTAAACTTCCCAATGCAACTCTTGAATGCTTGTTGATATCAAAACAATCCTAGGTTTTCTTACCATTGCATTGCTTACCTCTTCCTCTATCTCAAATGTATTTTTCTCTTCCTTCATCAACAAATATTCTTCAATGTATGGTGTTTCTATCCTCTCTTGTCTTTTTCTCTTATGAATAATCTTCTTGATAGGCCATTTAACCTTCTTCCTTATTGGCCAATGCCAACATTTTTCTTGGCTTTCTCTCTCAAGCAACTATTGCATCTAACATTCCCTAAGTTCTATTTTTTCCATTTCTTCCAAGGAATGCCTCAACTCCATTATCTCTTGCTGCACTTTTATTTTTTATTCTTTCCCATTTTTATTCTTCATCTCACTTTTTTCTTTTCTCATCAATGGCTTCTTGCTTGTTACCTCCATACTCTGCAAGTCTCCATAGAATTTTCTCCTCAACTCTTCCATTCTTCTTTCTTAGTCAAGTCTCTTTCACCTTTCCTCTTCTTTTTTTCATGATACCTCACCTAGGTTTCCTCCTTTCTTCACTACATAGTCTTTTGGCATCCAAGTTCTTGCTTCAACCTGCAAAAAGACAACACATAAAACCAAAAAAGCTTTCTTTCCCAGATCTTCGGGCTCTAATACCAATTTGATGCAAATTAGGGGTGAATAACTCCAACACAAACTCAAACAAGCAAACTTTCAATCTTTAAGCATTCAAATGGTGGGTTTTTTCTCACAAGGCCTCAATATCCTAGTAGTACTTCTTAACTAGTTTTTCCATCATAAATTTTTGTGTAGACCTCAAACCTAGACTGTAAAAGAATTTTTGAGTACCCTTTTCACCATTTACAAACATATATATATTCTAGGTATAGTTTCTTTGGAAGGAAAGGGATTAAAATTGACTATACTATTTCTCTAGGTCTTGAAGGTAGGGCAACAAATTGAGTTTTTGGCCATAAATTTCAATGTAGACATGATCTCCAAAATGTAAACATAGTTATAGATACCTATTTGTTTTTTATTTAGAATATCTTAGAATCAAGGTAGGTTAATTTGTACGAAACCCTTCAAAAATGGACTTCCCTTCTGCCAATTAAACCTAAAACATGAAAAATCAGACCTAGGGCATCATCATTTAAACACATGTAAAATTTATCCTCTAATATTGAAACTTTATATAAGTAAAAAAAAAACTATTTACAACTATTCCACCAAGTTTCATGAGGTTTCACTGATGGAATGGTGAGATATTCATTTTTTCTTCCTTCAAGGAACTAAACCTAGGGTTTTCAACCAATCTGGGGTAAATTGGCTCTAAAGCACTCAAATCTTAATGAAATTCAATGGGACAAAGTGGAACAAAAACTATACTCAATGCTACACAGACTCCAATTGTTTTTAGATCATGAACCAACCATACAAGGCTATATTAAGCTCTAAAACAACAATTTAATGTTCAGAAATGTAGAAACATGTACCCAAAAATGTAACCACCAACCTTGCTTTCGACCTCCCCAAGGCTATTTAAACATGTACTAGCTATTTACAAATAATTTTCAAACTGCAACCATTATAATTACTTCGTTTACACTTGTGTCTTCATATTCCATGTTTTACAACATTTACCACATTGACAACATTTTGCAAACTTGACAAGTTTAAGCAACTTGACCTACCAACAATCCTAACGACCTGATATGGACTCTAGCACACCCAACATGGTCTTAGATGACCTTATTACATAAAAATAACATAAGAAAACCAAAATTACAACTTGCACCTAACCTACTAAACAAAGGGTGCTCCTACACCATTTCTCCATTGTGGAGGCCACAAAATTCAATATACAACAAATTCACCACAAGCAATTCACTGACGAAAAATTCATCGCCAATAATTCACCACAAGAAAATTCATTTTCATGAAAATTCACCATGTGAAAAATTAATTGCATGAATTTTTGGTGGTTAATTTTCATGGCGGTGAATTGCTAGTGGCGACGAATTTCTCCATGGTGAATTATTGATGGTGAATTTTCCTAGAGCCCAAAATTCTACCCCAAATACAAAAAATTCTCACAAAAATGAGGTCAGATGATTTATCTATGGGAATTTGAAGTTGAACTACAAAATGAATAACTCCAATGGAGAGGGGGTTCAAATTTTTAATTAAGTGCTAACATCACTGCTAATGATGTGCTGAAATTAGCAGTCAATAGGGTTAAATTAATGGTCAATGGGTTGTCGTCATCAGAATATACTCTATCGATTGAAATATTTACCTCAATAGAATATTCATCAAAAAAAAATTTGATGCTCAGAATATTCTAGAAACGACAAAATAAAGGAATATTCTTCGAGAATCTTCATGGGGGGAGAATTTGTGATTTGGTGCCCAAAATATTCTTCAAGTCACAAATTCTTAATGAAATATGTTGGGTTGATTCACCAAGCTTTTATTAGGCATTGTTGGGCCTATTAGTAGTATGTGAGGGCTCACGACCTAGTGGCAAGGCCTCTACCTATGCCACATGGTGTAGTGGGGGATCCTTGGTACCTACAATTGTCCAGGTCTGTGGATTGCTATGGTCTGTGGGATCCTTTTTCTTGAATTTTAAATTTTTTAGATAAAACTATTAAAGTGAACAAAAATATTGCAACCCAAAAAGAAAAATCACCTGCAAATTATTTTTATGTAACCCATTTTTTTTTCCTATAATAGTGACAGTGATATGAACAGTGAAGGAGGGAAATTTTTTCCCTCAATATCCAAGTGCACTACTCAGATTTTGATGATTTGATAATCAATATTAGGGTTTTTGGGCCTTTAAAACATGATGGAAGGGTCATATTTGATCCAAAATTTTAGCTACCTTCCGAATTTTCCAACCACTATTCAATTTCAAACCCTCATACATCTAGTCTCATATGTTTAATTTGGATGAAACAAAAGGAAAAAATGACTTTCTCAAACACCTTGAAACCAATGGTGAGCTAATATTTGCACCAACAAGCTCTAATTTGAACTTGCAATACAAATCCACAAAGAGGAATGCCCCCCCTCCCAAATTTGGTATTTCTATATATTTTTTTAATTCTCTAGACCATTTATGATGCAAGAGAAGAGCATAATCAACTTTTCAAGGTCTACCAAGATCTCTCTAAAATTACTAAACAAAGGTACCCAACTTTCTCTAATACCATGTAAGGGTTGGCTATGGAGATAGCCTACCAAGCTCTAGAGGCCAAATGGAAAGCACAAAGAGAGAAGATAACAATGTAAATACAATTCAATATGTGGATTATACAATGTATGAGAGACACTAGTTATATAGCCAAGGTGATACACATGATTAGAAAAAATCATGAAAAATCATCTTAATATTATGTCATGTGACAACTAGCTCATCAAATATTAAATGACCTAGGACACAAGCATTAAATGTCAAAAAATAAGATAAGATCTAATGACAACCAATGTACTATCTAGAAAGATTCCTTCCTAGGACCTAAGTGGACTTAATATGTAAATAGGACCTAGATAGGTAAAACAACTATTTACACCAACACACTATTAGTCCCCTCACTTATGATTGTACAAAACTAAGTTTTATTTTATAGATTTAGGATTTAAAATTACCTTGCATCATTATCTAAGAATTTTTTTCTTTACATGAGAAAAAGCATTCCATTAAGGAATGGTACACATAAAAAATAAAATGCTATATTTATATTCACTACACATTTTAAAATTATTTTTCTTTTATTTATATTTAATGGATATATTCATACACTTGTAATACATTATAAAAGCTATAATATCTATAGTTACCATTTGCACAAAATCCCAAAATATGCCCCCCTAGAATAATTTTTTTTTTTTAAAGTATAATAATTATAGTCCAAAGCTTACAAAATTTATTTTACTAAAAACATAGAGGAAAAGCCAATGGACTTGATGTCATTGATCTTGGTGTTGTCTGGCTACTTGAAAAGGTTATGCCACCCATGTTCTCCTCCATTGTTCACAAAATTAGAGTTATACATATATGAGATGGGGTGAGCCTTGTAGAATTTATTACATTAGAATAATGAGGGACATGAATTTTCATATTCTCCCTAAACAATACATGTTGTGAGGCTACAGGATTCAACAAAATTCTCAAATGCATCTTCTTGTCTTAAGTCTTATGTTCCAAATTAATTTATTTTTCCATTCTTTATTTCTCTGTTTGGAGATCCTCTCTTGCTCCTTTCTTTATTCATTTTCTCATTTTTATTTTTTTTGTTCTCTAGCTTGTCATGGAATGTCTCTATCTAAATTTTCTCACTCCTTCCTTTCTACCACACAAATTATTTCTTCCTTTCTCTCCTCTATTTTTTCTTTCTTTATAACTTTCAAATTTTTAATTTCTTTATTCCTTTTCTTTTACTCCATCAAAAGGTTCATGTAATCATCTACTATTAGAAATTGAGATTTCTACCTTAATCAAAGTCCATTATCACATATATTCCTTGATCTTTCATTTATAATTTGAATGTGAATTTTAAGTAACTAGATGATGTTTGATTTATTTTTGGAACCTAATTCTTGATTCAATTATACATGAATACCATGTTGAACCTCACTATAATTTCTCCCATTATCTTGAGTTTCTCCCAAGTCTATACCATTATCTTTAACATCCCAACAACCATTTCAAACATATTCAATATTGGTGGTAGAAATGGAAACAAAAGTGTCCCTTCTTCTTTATTACAATGTAAGTTAATTAACAAATTCAAACCTCCCTCTATTAATCATTAGGTTGGCTTGGTTGGGTGGGAAGACTAAGTTCATCTTCTTGCCGACCATGTTTAGTTTCATCTACACCAACACAAACTTCACCCTTCAAATAATTACTTTTAGTTATACTATTACATTCCTTTATCACTAGTTAAAGTTTTTTATGAAATATTTCCTTCCTTGCTTGAGGTCTAATATCAATTTTTTTGTCACTTCTACTTTAGATAAATTGAAAGACTAATTTTTTTTTACACCAAAAAAGAGTCATCGCGTACACTAAACTAAAATGTGCCACTAGGATGCATACCCTCCATAAGTGCATCGAAATTAAGTAGTTATATTAATTTCCTATTGAATTCTAATTTTATGTAACTTACATTAGTCAATTCTTTTTAAAATTATTTTCTACCAAGTACTACAAATTATAGCCTTTCCATTTTAAAATATGAAAAATTGGCTAGTCATATTGCTTTTTTTTTATTTGAAATGATTTATATGTAGAAGATACACTACCATTAAATTCCTAAAGTTTGTGCAAAGTGTGAGTTGACATTGTTAGCAGGTTAATCCCTATTGATCTTACCTCTTGGATTTTTGTAATAGTGACATGGATTTCATGATCATAAAATATTGGCAAGTGCCCATTTGTTGGAAAAACATAACTTGAGTCAATCTTGCAAAGTGATGCAACTAGCTGAGAAACAAATTTTTTCATCATGTATGGGATTTGGTAGCCATGTATGTAGTTGGTTCATAGCCAATTGTGCCATAGAAAAATGGCCCCTTGTCATTTTCATGACCTTTTAGGTCTTTCTTCATGATGTTTGGTCTATTTTACTTTGATTCATTGTTGTAATGTGGCTTGAACATGCATATTTAGGTACTAAAATTCAAATTATGACATCTTGTGTAGGTGTTGTGAAGTGTTGCAAAGCATTTCTACACTTTTCTAGACTCTATTCATTACAATTCACCTAAAAATAGCATTTTCATCACTAATCAAGTCTTATTTTGAAGTGTTGTAAAGTCTTGTAATAAGATTTCACACTTTTCTAGGCATAATTTCACTATTTACACCTTTCTTATGCTTTATTTGACCCCTTTATGCCCTTACAAGACTTAATTAAGTGCATTTTTGAATGTAAACCTGACAAACAACATTAACTATGACTTAATTTCTGACACCCATTTTCAAGTCCTAGGTGGGACCCATTCGCCATGGGTCGCGAATGAGTCCCCCTTGGCTCCAAATTCAAAATATTTCAAATTTCCTTTCAGATTTGTATTCAAATCACTTGATGTCAGCCTGTGATGAGATATCAATGGGTTACTAAGGCATAAGATTGTATAAATAAGTGTTTTTACATCCATTTCAACCCCCCATTCATTCAAGTATTCAATCTCCTACAATCTCACATCACATTCATGAACTCAAGAACTTTACAACATCAAATCAAGCATTTTGGAGCATCCATTGACACAACTTCAAATTTTCATCAACAAGGGTTTGGTAAGCTAATAGAATTTGCATGTTATTTATTTATCATTCTCTTGAATTTCATTATTTCATTAAGGGTTTGATTACCAAAGTGGGGTTTGACCAAGGCAAACCCCTATTCACCAACTCTCAACCATTTTTCCCCTCTTGCATGTATGTTTGCAGAATTTTGTGTGCAGATTTGACAAGCATTTATGTATTGAAGAGTGGTCAACAAGTCAACTAGGTGCTTCGAGTCAAAATCAATCACATTTCAAGCTTGGAGAAGGTATTATGTCTATTTCCTATAGAATTGACTTCGACAACCCAACAAGCAGACATCCTTAGATATGGTGTTGTAGAGTTGTCTCTTGATTTCTCAAAATTTTAGGAGAGGATTGATTCACCACCAATGGCGAATGAGTCCCACCTTAAGGCTAGAAATCTAAGTTTTCAGATTTTGGATCCTGACACTCAGAACTTACTCTCGACAGTTTTCATTAGAAGCGGGTCTTATTCACCACCCTAGGTGAATGAGTCCCACTAGTGAATTTCTGTGATTCCAGACAACATTCAAACCATTCCAAAATCTTCATCAGAATTCCAAGTGCACACTGATTCAACTCATTCCTTTCTATTCTACATTTATTCATTCATAGTTTATTGTTTGCATATCACACTATGGTTTCCAGCATAGCATAATTTTTAAGTTTTGCATTCATAATCAGTCATATAGATCATTAATTGCACTTAGTACATTTCATTTAGCTTAAAAAATATCCTACATTACACAATTTGGATGAACCTAGCTAGCATTTTTGGCCTACCTCTCTCCTTTTAGGTGAAAAACCCTAGAATAGTTAGGGAGTCTTGTGGTGCCAAAAATCTACGGTTCACCAATAATATACTTTAGTTGACTTTTAACCTTAAAAAAATTAAAACTAGTATTATTTTCCTAACAAGAACATAATATATTAATTAATTCTCTACTCTTTGGTATGATGTATGATACACTTTGACTACCTTATTTTTCCAAAAATTTCATGGCTCCATTTCTCCCTACTGTTGAGAATAGGATACCATTTAATTGCAATCTTAAACATATTTCATGTATCTCCTAAATCCTTGGAAAGTGTTCCCCAACACTAGGATTAGAAAGAGATTAAATTCGACTAAAATGAACATGTAAATTGACATTTGTGATTATTCCTAAATGATAGGAACATGTGGGGATGTCCAAGAAGAGCTCCTACAAGATAGGAGAACATGGGGGGCCCACATGGAAGGTGGAACCCACCTTGCTTAGGTTAACTATTTGGAGGATTGATAACACTTCAGTAATGCATGTTTTGATCCTACAAATTAGGGATTGATATTTACATGAGTGGAGTTTAATTCAGTTCAGTTCAATATCAGTTCAGTTCAGTTCAGTTTAGTTAAGTTTAGTTAAGTTAAGTTAAGTTAAGTTCAATTATGGTTCAATTATCTTTAATTGAATGTAGTTATTTTGAGTTTAATTCTAGTTAACTTGAGTTGAATTGAGTTGCATGACTAATGACTTTAGTTGCATGACAGATAATAGGTGGATACTTTCAGTTAAGTGGGGATGATCAATCATGCATAATGTTTGCATGAATTGGTGGAGAGATATGTTTCAATTAACTAAGATTGAATTGGGACAACCTTGGGTGCCAAAGTTGGTATCTTTCAGTTAACACCTTTTGCATGAGAAGATATTTACAAGGCTCTATCAAGTGGACCCATTCTTGGGTTCCAACTTTGGGGTGATGTTTGCAAGATATTTTCTTGACCAAAGTTTAGTTAAGTGTTCAGTTTGGGGCTCCTAAATTGAGGAAGACTTTGGTTTTACTTCATATTAGATTGTCAAACTATAATTAACCAATCTAGGTATAGATTTTTGTAAGGAGCTTTATACTCTTGTATTGTACAACTCTTATGAGTTTACATGCTCATATTATTGTCTATTAATTGCAAGAAGTGTATGAGAGTTCCATGAGAGTTTATTGCAGGTTGTGAAGAAGGATTGTTGAAGGAAAGGAAGCATATCAATCAAGGACTAATATAGTATTATTGTAATATTTTTCTAAGGTTAAATAATACAATCACTATTGATTCTAGCGGATTTTTCTCTAGAAAGGGTTTATCCATGTATATGTTGTGTCACTTTTATCTCCTTGTCTCATTCAACTGCAAATTTGTATCTCTTTATACAATTTGTAAAATTCATCTAAATAGATTAATCATACACAAATAATTGTGACAAAGAATACTTAATTAGATCTATAGTCTCATAGTTTTACAAGTTTTAAACTACAATATTACCTTCATTTTCAACATTTGGTGTCAGAGGTAATGGTTTGTTAGAGTTTGGGATGCCTTTCTCTTAAAATTTTGAAGGTTTTTTTGGCTATAGTGGGAGCTTTTACTATTGTGTTATTGCAGATTTGTAAAAGAAGTGTGTTACAATGAGTTCTACTTCTCATCTAGATATTGAAAGATTCAATGGATCTAGTTATGAGATGTGGAAACTAAAAATAGAGGATCTCTTTGAAGAGAAAGATCAATGGTTAGTTGCTTGTAATGAGACAAATCCATCTACAAAGATGTTAGATGAGGATTGGGCTAAGCTTGTGTGCCATAGAAAAATGGTGCCTTGTCATTTTCACGACCTTCTAGGTCTTGTTTCATGATGTTTGATGTATTTTTCTCTAATTTTATATTGTAAGATGGATTGAAAATGCATATTTAGATACTAAAATTCAAATAATGATGTCTTGTGAAGGTGTTGTGAAGTGTTGTAATACCAACTAGCATATGTATCTTATCTTTTGGGATTTTTCACCCTACAGACAGCCATAATTTTTGTGGCCCAAGAGTGAGTACATTTGGGCCTTCTCACCCAACAGACTGCCCTGAGTTCTGTCACCCCAGAGTGAGTATACATTCTCCTTTTCAAACAATCATCCTAGATCTAATCCACAACTAGTTGGACTGATGATGGAAGCTTTATTCAATTCTTTATTTTTAACACTTGTGTGTTCCTTTGTTCTAATGTTTACTTTTCCATGGGATCTTCATCTTGGGGGCTTGATCATCCCTCTTGATCATTGTCATTTCATCTTGCTAACGAAAGTGCATTTGAACCCTCCTCTCAATGTTGATGGCTACTTTAGTGTGAGTTTGAATCAATTTCATCCTCTCACTAAAGAACGGGCTAAATGTCTCATAGAAAAATAGCCCCTTGCCATTTTCATGGCCTTTTATGTCTTGTTTCATGATGTTTAATCTATTTTTCTCTAATTTTATGTTGTAACATGGCTTGAACATGCATATTTAGGTACTAAAATTAAAATAATGACATCTTGTGAAGGTTTTCTGAAGTGTTGTAACACATTTCTCCACTCTTCTAGACTCTATTCATTATAATTTACCTAAAAATCACTCCTATTTTGAAGTGTTGTAAAGTCTTGTAACAAGATTTCATGCTTTTCTAAGCATCTCACTATTTATATCTTTCTTATGCTTTATTTGGCCCCTTTATACCCTTATATGCCTTAATTAAGTGCATTTTTGAATGTAATCCCGAAAAACAACATTAAATACAAGATGATTCCCGACACCCATTTTTAGGTCTTAGGTGGAACCCATTCACCATGGGTAGTGAATGAGTCCCCCCTCATGCCAAATTCAAATTTTTTAAAATTTCATTTCTGGTTTTTATTCAAAAACAGTTGATGTCGGTCTGTGATGAGGTATGAATGGGTAACTAATGCACAAGATTGTATAAAGAAGTTATTTTCATCTCATTTTAAATGGTCCAACATTCACACCTAATATTCAAGCAATCTCAAGCATTCAATCATCTTACAAATTCTTATTGAGCATTATTCAAGCACTTTCAAGCATCCATTGACATTACTTCAGATTTGCATCATCAAGGGTTTGGTAAATTTATAGCAATTGCATGTTATTAGTTTATCATTCTCTTTCCTTTCATTGTTTCATTAAGGGTTTGATTACCAAAAGTGGGGTTTGACCAAGGAAAACCACTATTTGCTAACCCTCAACCATTTTTCCCCTCTTGCATATGTGTTTGCATACTTTTTTGTGCAAATTTAACAAGCATTAAGGTGTTGAAGATTGGTCAAAAGGTCAACTAGGTGCTTCAAGTCAAATCAATCCTATTTCAAGCTTGGAGAAGGTTTTCTATTTGTTTCCTATAAAATTGACTTCAACAACCCGACAAGTAGATATTTCCAGATCTAGTGTTGCAGAGTTGTCTCCTAATTTCTTAGAATTTTTGGAGAGGACTGATTCCCCACTGTGGCGAATGAGTCCAACTGTAATATTGAAAATCTAATTTTTTTCAGAATCTAGTCCCTGATAATTAGAAACTTGCTTTCGACACTTTTTCACCTGTAGCAGGACTAATTCGCCACCCTAGGAGAATAAGTTCCACTATGTATTTTCAGTAACTTCAGACTGCATTCACAACATTTCAAATTCATCAAATCTTTCCTAGGTGCACACTGTTTCATCCCATTTCTTTCTATTTTGCATTCTTTCATCTTTTAGTTCATTGTTTACATATCATTGTGTGTTTACTAGCATAGCTTAAATCTTAGTTTTTCATTCATAATCATTCATTTAAATCACCTAGTTACATTTATTTCACTTTATTTAGCTTAGAGAACATCATACTTAACATAATTTGAATGAAACCTTGGAATTTTTGGTCCTATCTCTCTCCTTTTAGGTGAAAAACCCTAGAAGAGCTAGATAAGTACATATGAACAAAAAAATTAATGGTTCATTTTGGTGCACCTCCATTTTGAACAATTTTCATTTTTGATTTCATTTACATATTGCATGATAGATTACACTTTCATTAACATTCAATTAGGGTATTGTTTTGTTTTTGCATTCTAGGGCTTCTCATATTGCATTAGTGAAAGCTTTGTTTAGATTTCATTTTTGCATTGCATTTCATTGAATAAAACTAAAAAAATTTCATTATACATCCTTAATTTCATTATGTAGAGCATTAGAATCATTTTAAAATTTCTGAAAAACACAAAAAAATATCATACTGGGACTCATTCGCTACCCTGTGCGAATCAGTTCCTATATACTTTTTAACAGTATTTCTAAAAAAATTCTGGCATTTTCTTGGATTATAGTTTTATGTTCTTTCATTCTATTTTAAGTTCCAAACTCTATGTTTATAATCATTTATTGCATTTTAGTTTACTTGAATCATGGTATTTTATTTCAATAAGTTTTGGAATTCATTAAAATCATTGGTAGACATGTCCAATTGTGCCTTTGGCTATGACCCTAATGACCTTTAACTCACACATGCTCCTTCAACTCCTCATGATTTTCCTCCTCAAGAAGTAGACATCATTGGAGAAGATGATGATAGCATGAACAAGTTCTACAATGACTGCCTTGATAACCTAGAAGAAAATACAACCTTTTATCCCTCCATGAAGTCACAAGATCTAAATACTGTTGCACCTCCTGATCACTTTGCATGCTTACATCCTAAAATAAATGAAGAACCTAAGTTTCTTTCCTCAAATGGACATAGTTCCTCTAAACAACCACACTCTCAACCCTTTTACGATCACAAAGTCACAAACACTCCTATAAACCTTGAAGAAACATATGGTAAAGGCTTTAGTATTTGAAGTAAACAAGGTTGTGACACAAAACATGAACACGACATTCATCAAATTTTTGAACAACAACCAACTGCAAAAAGCACAATAGGTCTAGGATATCAACATCCTCCTCATCTTGATGGAGCTCAATTTAAATATTGGAAGCTTCAGGATGATGGCACAGTGATCTTTGATGCTCCTCCTTACTTAAACATTCTCCTTCCACGTGAACAACCATTATCCTTTTCTAATGGCAAGGATGTTAGGATCCCCATGGATCCTCCTCCTCCTTCTATTCATGAACAAGGAAAATCTAGCAAACGAAAATGACCTTATAAATTGAAGAAACTCAAGTTTCCTACACAACCTCCACCCAAATGTGAAAGGAGACTTCAACTGATTTTAAACAGAGGCCTTATACACTTACCACCTATGAATCGGTTGGATATTCATCCTGAAGACTCTAACATACCATTTTGCAAATATCATCGTATTCTTGGACATCAAACTGAAGAATGTCGGACATCGAAGGACATACTAGATAAGTATCACTTCACTAATACCGATTGTTTTCTTTTCATACATTAAACCAACCAAATCCCATCATCATGCCATAGTTGTAGAATTCCCTATTCTCACTATTGCATGATCCTTTCTCATGACCCACCCCGGCTCATTCTTTCCTTTACACTTTGTGGGGGGGACAAGAAGTTGTTACCCTTGTCCTTGAAATGACCTTGCCTTTGTCATTTAACTATGTTATTCTTTCTCCGCTTATCTATTTAAGATTGAGAAACCAATAAATTAGTTAATGGTTGACTTACATTTGCATTATGTGCTCCTTTTCATTTTTCTTTTATGTGCGTATCATGTTTTCCCCGTATTGTGCATTTGATGTTCTCCCTCTCTTTGTACACTTCTTCTATTTGTATCTCTATTCTTCTATATGTCGTGCATCCTTGAATTTTTCTGTTTTTCTTTTAGTTTTCCTTTTGGGGATGACGCAAGGCATAGAGACACCCTATGTCTCTTCCGTGTTGACCCAAAAGGTCCTTGTCTTTTTTTCTTTTCCTTTTTCTTTTTTTTTGTTTTTTCCTTTTGGGAATGAGACAAGGCATTGAGGCCAAAATTTCTCCTTCATGTTGACCCAAAATATTTTTCATTTTCTTTCATTTTATTTCATATTCTTTCTTTTCTTGTGTTTTCCTTTTAGGGATGATGCAAGGCATTGAGACTGCAATGTCTCTTCCATGTTGACCTAAAACGAACTTTATTTTTCCTTTTGTTTTTGTTGTCTTTATGTCATTCTTTTAGTTCTATGTGATTTGGGGAATGATGATAGTTCTAAGCTCTTTCATAAAAATATTGCAGCAATGAGCATACTGACCCTAAATCCATAGATCTCTTATGTGTTTGGTGTGCTCTTTTCCTAGGGGCAACTCTGTTTTTCTTTTTTTTCATTTTCCTTGACATGACATAGCCTAGCTTGGAAACATATGACTTGGCATAGGTCTTTCCAAGTTGGATCTCATGTCTTGTTTTCTTCTTGCATCTTCTTTCCTTCTCTACTTTAAAGTAATTGCTCACAGACCAATTTGTAGCAATTCCTTTAAAGTGGGGGGAAAACATTACCATAATGCATTTTCATTCTTTGTTCCTAGTGTAGTCTTGTTGTTCCTATGATGCATTCATCACTTTCTGGATAACATCAGGTGTGATTTCCTTCATAATTGTGATCTACCTTAGCATATTACATTCCTATTGGTGGCCCACTGCATCCCCTAAGTTTTGAATATACTATACTTTGATTGGTCCTCTCTTCGAGACATTAGACACAATGTTCCCTAAGTGATTGACCTTGCATGAACTTAACAAGACTCCTTTGAACATATTTTGCATTTTATTATTTTTCCTTTTTACATTTTACATTTTTTCCACCTTTCATAATGCAACTTGCATGCCTATGGTACCTTGCTTTTCATTCATGAGTTCTAAGAATATAGAGCTTTGCTTGTCTCATGGAGTATGAACATAGATTTTTCCTTGTGGCACCTTGTTAAAGTTATCAGGAGGTATAACTTTGATATGGTTGAGTGGGAAGACAACCTACTAGCATGAGTTTTCCCCATTTCCACCTTTGTGTTTTTGAGTGCATACCAACTAGCGTATGTATCTTACCTGTTGGGATTTCTCACCCTACGGATAGCCAGAAGTTCCATGGCCCTAGAGTGAGTACATTTGGGCCTTCTCATCCAACAGACCCCCCTGAGTTTTGTCACCCTAGAGTGAGTATACATTCTCCTTTTCAAACAATCAACCTAGATCTCATCCACAACTAGTTAGACTGATGATCGAAGCTTTATTCAATTCTTTATTTTCAATACTTGTCTGTTCCTTTGTTCTTATGTTTAGTTTTCCATGGGATCTTCATCCTGGGGGCTTGGTCATCCCTCTTGATCATTTTCATTTCATCTTGCTAATGTAAGTACATTTGAACCCTCCTCTTGATGTTGATGGCTACTTTAGTGTGAGTTTGAAGCAAGTTCATCATCTCACTAAAGTGTGGGCTAAATCTGTTGTAGAAAAATGGCCCCTTGTCATTTTCATGGCCTTTTATATCTTATTTCGTGTTTAATTTATTTTGCTCTAATTTTGTGCTATAACATGGCTTCAACATGCATATTTAGGTACTAAAATTAAAATAATGACATCTTGTGAAGTTTTTGTGAAGTGTTGTAACACATTTCTCCACTCTTCTAGATTCTATTCATTATAATTTACCTAAAAACCACTCCTATTTTGAAGTGTTTTAAAGTCTTGTAACAAGATTTCATGCTTTTCTAAGCACAACCTCACTATTTATCTCATTCTTATGCTTTATTTGGCCCCTATATACCCTTATATGCCTTAATTAAGTGGATTTTTGAATGTAAGCCCGAAAAAAAACATTAAATACAAGATAATTCCTAACACCCATTTCCAGGTACTAGGTTTGATCCATTCACCATGGGTGGTGAATGAATCCCCCTTGGCTCCAAATTCAATTTTTTTTAAATTTCCTTTCAATTTTTTATTCAAAAACACTTGATGTTGGCCTGTGATGAGGCATGAATGGGTATCTAAGGCACAAGATTGTATAAATAAGATATTTTCACCTCATTTTACATCCTCCAACATTCAAACATCATATTCAGGCAATCTCAAGCATTATTCAAGCACTTTCGAGCATACATTGACATTACTTTAGATTTGCATCATCAAGGGTTTGGTAAGTTGATGAAAACTACATGTTATTAGTTTATCATTCTCTTTCCTTTCATTGTTTCATTAAGGGTTTTATTACGAAATGTGGGGTCTAACCAAGGCAAACCCCTATTTGCTAACCCTCAACCATTTTTCCCTTCTTGCATGTGTGTTTGTATACTTTTGTGTGCAGATTTAACAAGTATTAAGGTGTTGAAGATTGGTCAAAAAGTAAACTAGGTGCTTCAAGTCAAATCAATCCTATTTCAAGCTTGGATAAGGTTTTCTATCTGTTTCTTGTAAAATTGACTTCAATAACCCGACAACAAGACATTTCCAGATCTGGTGTTGCAGAGTTGTCTCCTAATTTCTCAAAATTTTTGGAGAGGACTTATTCCCCATTATGGCGAATGAGTCCCACCTTAATATTGCAAATCTAAATTTTGTCAGATTCTAGTTTCCGACAATTAGAAACCTTCTTCTGATACTTTTTCACAAGTAGCAGGACTAATTCGCCACCCTGGGAAAATGAGTTCCACTATGGATTTTCAGTAACTTCAGACTACATTCACAACATTTCAAATTCATCAAATCTTGCCTAGGTGCACTCTGTTTCATCCCATTTCTTTCTGTTTTGCATTCTTTCATCTTTTAGTTCATTGTTTGCATATCACAGTGTGTTTTCCAGCATAACTTAAATCTTAGTTTTGCATTTATAATCATTCATTTAAATCACCTAATTACATTTAGTTCACTTTATTTAGCTTAGAAAACATCATACATAACAAAATTTGAATGAAACCTTATTATTTTTGGTCTTATCTCTCTCCTTTTAGGTGAAAACCCCTAGAAGAGCTAGAGAAGTACATGAACCCAAAAATTAACAGTTCATTTTGGTGAACCTGAATTTTGAACACTTTGAATTTCTGATTTCATTCACATATTGCATGATAGATTACACTTTCATTAACATTCAATTAGGGTACTATTTTTTTTTTGCATTCTAGGACTTCTCATATTGCATTAGTGAAAGCTTTGTTTAGATTTCATTTTTGCATTGCATATCATTGAAAAAAACTAAAAAAATTTCATTCTACATCCTTAATTTCATTATGTAGAGCATTAGAATCATTTTAAAATTTCTGAAAAACAAAAAAAAATATCACACTGGGACTCATTCGCTACCCTAGGCAAATCAATCCCTCTACACTTTTTAACAGCATTTCTAAATTTTTTCTGGCATTTTCCAGATTATATTTTTATGTTCTTTCATTCTATTTTAAGTTTCAGACTCTCTATTTTTAATCATTTATTGCATTTTAGTTTACTTGAATCATGGTATTTTATTTCAATAAGTTTTGGAACCCATTAAAATCATTGGTAGGCATGTCCAATTATGCCTTTGGCTATGACCCTAATGAACTTTAACTCACACATGCTCCTTCAAATCCTCATGATTTTCCTCCTCATGAAGTAGAAATCATTGGAGAAGATGATGATAGCATGAACAAGTTCTACAATGAATGCCTTGATAACCTAGAAGCCAATGCAACCTTTGATCGCTCCATGAAGTCATAAGATCTTCCTACTGTTGCACCTCTTCAACACTTAGCATACTTACATCCTAAAATAAATGAAGGACCTAAGGTTCCTCCCTCAAATGGATATAGTTCCTCTAAACAACCACACTCTCAACCCTTTCACGATCACAAAGTCACAAACACTCCTATAAACCTTGAAGAAACATATGGTAAAGGCTTCATTATTTTAAGTAAACAAGGTTGTGACACAAAACATGAACACAACATTCATCAACTTTTTGAACAACAACCAACTGCAAAAAACACAACAGGTCTAGGATATCAACATCCTCCTCATCTTGATGGAACTCAATTTAAATATTGGAAGCTTCAAGATGATGGCACAATGATCTTTGATGCTCCTCCTGAATTAAACATTCTCCTTCCATGTGAACAACCATTATTCCCTTCTAATGAAAAGGACGTTTAGGTTCCCCATGGGTCCTCCTCATCCTTCTATTCATAAACAAGGAAAATCTAGCAAACAAAAACGACCTTATAAATTGAAGAAACTCAAGTTTCCTACACATCCTCCACCCAAATTGGAAAGGAGACTTCAACTTCTCTTAAACAGAGACCTTATACAATTACCACCTATGAATTGGTTGGTTTTTCATCCTAAAGAATCTAACATACCATTTTGCAAATATCATCGTATTCTTGGACATCAAACCAAAAAATTTCGGACATCGAAGGACATACTAGATAAGTATCACTTCACTGATACCAATTTTTTTCCCATCATACATTAAACCAACCAAATCCCATCATCATGCCATAGTTGTAGAATTCCCTATTCTCACTATTGCATGATCCTTTCTCATGACGCACCCTGACTCATTCTTTCCTTTACACTTTTTGGGGGAGGGACAAGAAGTTTTTAGCCTTGACCTTGAAATGCACTTGCCTTTGTCTCTTAACTATGTTATTCCTTTTCTGCTTATCTATTTAAGATTGAAAAACCAATAAATTAGTTAATGGTTGACTTACATTTGGATTACTTGCTCCTTTTCATTTTTCTTTTGCGCGTATCATGTTTCCTCCGTATTGTGAGTTTGATGTTCTCCCTCTCTTTGTACACTTCTTCTATTTGTATCTCTATTCTTCTATATGTCATGCATTCTTGTCTTTTTCAATTTTTATTTGTGTTTTCCTTTTGGGGATGACACAAAGCATAGAGACACCCTATGTCTTTTCCATGTTGACCCAAAAGGTCCTTGTTTTTTTTTTTCTTTTTTCTTTTTCTTTTCCTTTTGGGAATGACACAAGGCATTGAGGCCAAAATTTCTCCTTCATGTTTGAAAAATATTTTTCATTTTCTTTTTGTTTTCTTTCTTTTCACTTGTGTTTTCCTTTTGGGGGTGACATAAGGCATTGAGGCCGAAATGTCTCCTTCATGTTCACCCAAAATCTTTTTCATTTTATTTCATATTCTTTCTTTTTTCTTGTGTTTTCCTTTTGGGGATGATGTAAGGCATTGAGACTGCAATGTCTCTTCCATGTTGAACCAACACAAAATTTATTTTTCCTTTTGTTTTTCTTGTCTTTGTTTCGTTCTTCTAGTTCTATGTGATTTGGGTAATAATGACAGTTTTGACCTCAATCATAAAAACATTGTAGCAATGAGCATACTGACCCCAAATCCATAGATCCTTTGTGTGTTTGGTGTGCTCTTTTTTGGGGGGAAACTCTGTTTCTTTGTTTTTCATTTTCCTTGACATGACACAACCTAACTTGGAAAAATATGACTTGGCTTAGGGCTTTCCAAGTTGGCTCTCATGTCTTGTTTTCTTTTTGTATCTTCTTTCCTTCGCTACTTTAAAGTAATTGCTCACAGACCAGTGTGTAGCAATTCCTTTAAAGTGGTGGGCATACATCACCATAATTCATTTTCATTCTTAGTTCCTAGTGTAGCCTTGTCGTTCATATGATGCATTCATCACTTTATGGATAACATCGGGTGTGATGTCCTTCATAATTGTGATCTATCTTAGCATATTACATTCCTCTTGGTGGCCCGATGCGACACACTACATCCCCTAAGTTGTAAATATGTTATTCTTTTATTGGTCCTCTCTTGGAGACATTAGACACAATTTTCCCTAAGTGATTGACCTTGCATTAACTTAACAAGACTCCTTTGAACATATTTTGCATTTTATATTACACTTTTTCATTTTGTATTTTTACATTTTATATCTTTGTGACCTTGCTTAATGCAACTTGCATGCCTATGGTACCTTTCTTTTAATTCATGAGTTCTAGGCATACAAAGCTTTGGTTGTCTCATGGAGCATGAACATAAATTTTTTCTTGTGGCACCTTGTTAAAGTTATCAGGAGGTATAACTTTGATATTGTTGAGTGGGAAGACCACCTAGCAGCATGACTTTTCCCCATAGCTACCTTTGTGTTTGTGAGTGCATACCAACTAGCGTATGTATCTTACCTTTTGGGCTTTCTAACCCTGCGGACAACCAAAAGTTTCGTGGCCCCAGAGTGACTACATTTGGGCCTTCTCACCCATCGGACCTCCCTGAGTTTTGTCACCCTAGATTGAGTATACATTATATTTTTCAAACAATCATCCTAGATCTAATCCACAACTAGTTATACTGATGATCGAAGCATTATTCAATTCTTTATTTTCAACGCTTGTGTGTTCCTTTGTTCTAATGTTTAATTTTCCATGGGGTCTTCATCCTGGGGGCTTGATCATCCCTCTTGATCATTGTCATTTCATCTTGCTAATGTAAGTGCATTTGAACCCTCCTCTTGATGTTGATGGCTACTTTAGTGTGAGTTTGAAGCAAGTTCAGCCTCTCACTAAAGTGGGGGTTAAATGTGTTGTAGAAAAATTTCCCCTTGTCATTTCATGGCCTTTTATGTCTTGTTTCATGATGTTTAATCTATTTTTCTCTAATTTTATGTTGTAACATGGCTTGAACATGCATATTTAGGTACGAAAATTAAAATAATGACATCTTGTGAAGGTTTTGTGAAGTGTTGTAACACATTTCTCCACTCTTCTAGACTCTATTCATTATAATTTACCTAAAAATCACTCCTATTTTGAAGTTTTGTAAAGTCTTGTAACAAGATTTCATGCTTTTCTAAGCACAACCTCACTATTTATCTCTTTCTTATGCTTTATTTGGCCCCTTTTATAACCTTATATGCCTTAATTAAGTGTATTTTTGAATGTAAGATCAACAAAAAACATTAAATACAAGATAATTCCTGACACCTATTTTCAGGTACAAGGTCGGACCCATTCACCATGGGTGGTGAATGAGTCCCCCTTGGCTCCAAATTCAAAATTTTTAAAATTTCCTTTCAAGTTTTTCTTCAAAAACACTTGAGGTTGGCCTGTGATGAGGTATGAATGGGTATATAAGGCACAAGATTGTATAAATAAGTGATTTTCACCTCATTTTACATCCTCCAACGTTCACACCTCATATTCAAGCAATCTCAAGCATTCAAGCATCTTACAAATTCTTATCAAGCATTATTCAAGTACTTTCGAGCATCCATTGACATTACTTCAGATTTGCATCATCAAGGGTTTGGTAAGTTGACAAAAATTGCATGTTATTAGTTTATCATTCTCTTTCATTTCATTGTTTCATTAAGGGTTTGATTACCAAAAGTGGGGTTTGACCAAGGAAAACCCCTATTTGCTAACCCTCAACCATTTTTCCCCTCTTGCATGTGTGTTTGTATACTTTCGTGTGAAGATTTAACAAGCATTAAGGTGTTGAAGATTGGTCAAAAAGTCAACTATGTGCTTCAAGTCAAATCAATGCTATTTCAAGCTTGGAGAAGGTTTTTTGTCTATTTCCAGTAGAATTGACTTCAACAACCCAAAAAGTAGACATTTCTAGATCTGCTATTGCAGAGTTGTCTCCTCATTTCTCAAAAATTTGGGAGAGGATTGATTTGAAACCTATGGTGAATGAGTTCGACCTTAATATTGAAAATCTGAATTTTGTCAGATTCCATATCCTGACAATCAAAAACCTGCTTCAAACACTTTTTCACTAGTAGGAGGACTAATTCGCCACCCTGGGCGAATGAGTTCCATTGTGGATTTTTCAGTAACTTTAGACTACATTCCCAACATTCCAAATTCATCACATCTTTCCTAGGTGAACTTTGTTTCATCCCATTTCTTTTTATTTTGCATTGTTTCATCTTTGAGTTTATTGTTTACATATCACAATGTGTTTTCAAGCATAGCATAAATCTTAGTTTTGCATTCATAATCTTTCATTTAAATCACCTAATTACATCTGGTTCAATTTATTTAGCTTAGAAAACATCATACAATACATAATTTGATTGAAACCTTAGCATTTTGTGTCCTATCTCTCTCCTTTTAGGTGAAAAAACCTAGAAGAGCTAGAGAAGTACATTGGAACCCAAAAATTAGTGGTTCATTTTGGTGAACCTGCATTATGAACTCTTTGCATTTCTGATTTCATTTACATATTGCACCATATATTACACTTTCATTAACATTCAATTAGGGTACTATTTTATTTTTGCATTCTAGGACTTCTCATATTGCATTAGTGAAAGCTTTGTTTAGATTTCATTTTTGCATTGCATATCATTGAAAAAAATGAAAATCTACATTTTGCATCCTTAATTTCATTATGTAGAGCATTATAATTATTTTAAAACTTCTAAAAAACACAAAAAAATAACATACTGGGAGTCATTCGCTACCCTGGGCGAATCAGTCCCTTTACACCTTTTAACAACATTTCTGAAAAATTTTTGGCCTTTTCCTGCATTATAGTTTTTTGTTCTTGCATTCTATTTTAAGTTCCAGAATCTTTGGTGTTAATCATTTATTGCATTTTAGTTTACTTGGATCATGGCATTTTATTTTAATAAGTTTTGGAATTCATTAAAATCATTGGTAGACATGTCCAATTGTGCCTTTGTCTGTGATCCTAATGACCTTAAACTCACACATGCTCCTTCACCTCCTCATGATTTTCCTCCAGGTGAAATAGATATAATTGGAGAAGATGATGATAGCATGAACAAGTTCTACAATGACTACC
>VDFB02058242.1:689000015-689060406 GCA_007258455.2 Sequoia sempervirens | reverse complement strand
ATTTTAATTATTTAATTAATTCATCATTTATCATTTTTCCTTCAACATTACTTAAAATTAAATTCAATTTATCTTTGATCTTCCATAATTAAATATATATTTTAAATTATTTAATTAGCTAACAGTTCTCTTTTAAATAAATTAAAAATAGTTTATTTAAATTAAATATTTTCCTTTATAATTAAATAATTTTTCAAAAAATATTTAATTAGCTAACACTTATCTTTTAAATAGATTAAAATTAATTTATATAAACTACATATTTTCTTCTAAATTAAATAAATTAATATTTATTTATTTCTCCAACTATCCTTTTGAATTAAATAAATGTATTTATTCAACTCTTCTAACTTTCCCCTCTTCATCAAAATTCAAATTTAGGTCTTACCCTATCCTAAATTTTCTTATCCATTAATCTTTCAAGTTAATCCCCACCATTGATCAAGTATCAAGTGAACCATATAAATAAGAATCTTTCACTTCATTCAAGCCCCCTAACACTCTTATAATAAAATCTTAGCAATTTTACTATCATGCATTATTAAGCTACCATTATCAAGTTATCATTATCAAGCTATTATTATTAAGCAAACATCTATCAAGCATCCATTATCAAGCATCAAGCCTTCATTCTATCATGTTGATATCAAATTTATGCTAAAAATCTTAGAACAATCTACATCAAGCATTCATGTACTTATCAAAGAAACAATAGAGTAATCTAAGGTCTTTGTTATGGTATTATTGTTTATCATTTGATTTTATGCACATATCTTAGGCTTTATTGGGTGATTGTTGAAAAGTGAATTTTTTACTTTCATTGCATTGTTACAATTTGTGATTCACATTTTCATCATCCACAAGGAGTATCTCTATTTCTCATGAACCCCAACCCTTAGATGGATGAAAAATTCATGGCTTGATATTCCTCCTCCTTTCATCACAATGTTATTTAATGGATTCTTCATGACACAATTAAATTGGAAAGTAGATGAGGTACAAATATGGAGTAAAGGACTTAGTTTCATGGAAGAGTGGATCTATTCCTCAACCCTTGGTATCCCTTTGTTGTCCCTTTATTGACCCTAACTTACCAAGAGTGTAGCTTTGAAAATTTGGAATGTGAAGAAACGAGACGAGTAAAATAATTTTTATAAGGGGATTTTGAATCTAGAAAAGTAGGATGGAAATGGTGAAGATGAAGAGGGATCTATGGTGATAATGATATTATAGAGGATTGTTTGTGATAGAGATACTTTTATAGGTGCGTTATAAGATAGATTTTTGAGTAATATGTGGGTAAATTCTTCCTTAAAAATATTAGCAAGTCTACCCATGATAAGTGCAAGCAATGGTAGTGGATATACAGAGATAAAATTAGCAATGGATCTTTGCAAGGATGTAAGAGTGATAGAAATTCATATCATAGATGCAACTCCTATAAAGAGAAACTTGTAGCTTTAAGGGAGGATCTTACTATTAAAAAGGATAGTCACAATTAATTTAAAGAAGCCTTCAAAAATGGATGTTTTAATAGATTCAACTTCTTTCTACCCAATTATTTTACTTGGAAACTTACTCACATTGTAACTTTTGAAGATATATCTATTTCTTATGAGCCCTCACCCTTAGAGCCAAGTCAATTAGCTAAAAGTGTTGAATCTTCTTCAGTGCATAGTTTTCCACAACTTTAATAGGAAAAAATGTAGGTAAAGTTGCTAAGGAGTGGGCATTTGACAAATAGATGAAAATATCATGGTCTAATATCCTTCATCATCCCTAACAATGCTATTTAATATATTTTTAATGATATAGATGAGTTTGAAAGTAGACAAGGTACAAACATGGTATTACGGGCCTTTGTTTCATGGAAGTGTAGGTCTATTCCTCAACCGTTGGTATCCCTTTTTAGACTCAAACTTACCAAGAGTCTAGGTTTTGGAATGTGAAGTAGAACAATTAGGATAATAGTTAGAAGGGGGTTATGAATCTAGTAGAGTAGAAGGGAGTAGAAGGGAGAGGATAAAGATGAAGAGGTAGATGGTGATAAAGATATTATAGAGGATTTTGTAGTTGACACTAGTGATAAAGCTACTTTTCTAGGTGTATTAGAAGATGGAATTTTTATTAATATATTGGTAGCCTCTTGTTCAAAAAAGGTTTTCAATATACCCATGAGGAGTGTTACAAGTGGAAGTGGAAACATTCAAGAGATAAATTTAGCAATGGGCCTTTGCAAGGATGGGAAAATGATAGAAAATCATATTTTACATTATTGTTAGATAAATAAATAAAAAATTAAAATTTATAATAAAAATTTATATAAAAATGATTACTTTTATCATATGACCTATACAAATGTCATTTAGAAAATTATAAGTATACACACAAGTATATATATTATTTCAAAAATATTATGTCAAAATTATATAATCTTTTATCTTATATAAGTAAGATATGCCATTATTTTTTGTAATTTTATCTTAATAAAACACTAAAAAATATATTGAAATGGTGTAATCTCTATATACATAACTTCTAGAACTTAGTACCTATTAATTCAAAGAAACTTCTAGTATTAAATGTGCAAATAAACTGTTATTGAGAATTCTTATTAAACAGTAAAGAATGTATGACTATAAAATATGATCATTTGATATTTTATAGTTAGCATCTAATGGTTTTTCTTAGGTATTAGCGAATATATCTACTTAGAAAACTTGCTCAATTTTTTCTAAGAAGATTTACTTAGATACATTTTAACTTTTTAAAGTAGATTTATTCATATAGGTTGGAATTATTTGATTGGAAATATCTCATTTTTTAAATTTGGAGGATGATTTGTTGTTATAAGATATTTTTGAGATGTAAATCCATTCCACCATACTTTTAGATATAAAAAATGTTTAATATATCTTAGAATTTAATTAAAATGCCTAACTCTTCTGTAAGTATACATTTTTTGAAAATATTGTCACAATTACATAATTTTTTGTCAAAGTAAAAGAGGATACTATTTTTTATCATTTTCATTTTAATAAAAACAAAAATATATCTATATAGTGTATTGTCTATATAGATGAAATATAAAACTAAATACCCATCAATTCAAAGAAAATTATATCACTACATGTGCAAATAAAGTGTACTTTATCTATTTTTATCATGAGATTTTACAAAATTATGACTTGGGAACCTAATTGTATTTCCCTCCATAGACATGACACCTAATATGAATAATTTTTTCAAGTTTAGTTGTGCACTCATACACATAGCTAGGCATGGTCTCAACCACTCCCATACATGGTTTCCTTCCTTCATGTAGATGAATAACTTGATATTAAGCCCATTCATGGAGTTGTCCACAAAATGTTTGTATCATATACATAAATAGAGAATAAATAGGTAAAAGGATACATAGTGTAATGTGTTATAGAGATCTCATAGGATTCCAAGTCCAAAGTCATTTTATTTTCCATGTGGATTGCTCTATCTTTGATTCAATCTCATTCTTTACTATAGTATCATTAGCATAATCAGCTCATTACTTTTTATCATTATCATATTCTATTGTACTTGAATGGCAAGATTTGTCTTTGTGCCATCTAAAGGACTAATAAAATTTCTCTTCCTTCTTCCTTTGAATTCTATATTGTCAAATACATTAAATCCAAAAAATGATGAAGCTATAGAAGTAGAAAATATACCCTTAAACCCACAATAGTTAATTATCCATCATTGGTTGAATGGGAGTGTGGATTAACAAATTGAAATTCCTTTTATTTAAGGAAGCCATGAAATCTTCATGTCATGAGGATATTCCAAGCTTGGTAATGAAATCCTTGGTAATTTTTTTCTAAAACATAACCTTTGTGACAAGCATATTCTAGAGTAGTATATAACAAGATTTGAATTTTAGGATAATCAATTTTTTTGTTTTGTATATAAGATTTAGGGTTTATGCAATAACATTTAGTTTTAGGTGTAATAACATTTAACTTACCAAAAGTGCAAGTTAAACATTTGGAATGTCAAGTAGGAGGAATAGGATAATAGTTAGAAGGTGGTTTTGAATTTAGTAAAGTAGAAGCAAGAAGATGAAGATGAAGAGAGAGATGGTGATAAGGATATTGTAGATGATGTAGTAGAGTATGTTGATATAACTACTTTTCTTGGTGCATTAGAAGATGAAGTTTTGATTAATATATTGGAAAGATCTTGTTCAAAATATGCTAAGAAATTCTACCCATAAGGAGTGTAAGAAGTGGGAGTAGATACATTGAGATAGACTTAGCAATGGCTCTTTGCAAAGATGCAAGAATGTTAAAAATACATATCATACATGCAAATCCTTCTTCAAAGAGAAACTTGCAACTTTAAGGGAAGATTTTACAATTGAAAAGGTAGTCATAATTATTGTAGGAAGGATCCAAAAAATAAGGGTTTTCTAGATTAAACTTCTCCTTTCCCAAATGTTTTACTTGGTAAAAATCAAGTTGTGGCTTTAGGCAATATTCCTATTTCTTGTAAATCCTTGCCTTTAGAGTTGAGTCTATTAGTTAAAAGTTTTGAAGCTTTCTCAATGCATTATTTTTTCACATCTTTAATAAGATTCTTTTAAAGTAAAGTAGTTAAGTAGAAGGAATTCAACAAATGGATGGAAAAATCATGGAACAATATCCTTCTTCTTTCCCTAAAAATTCTATTTAATGGATTGTCATTGATACATTTTAGTTTGAGAGTAGAAAGTAGATAAGATATAAATATGTGATCAAGGGCCTTGGATTTATGAAAGAGTATGTATATTCCTTAGCCCTTGATAGCCCTTTTTTAACCTTTACTTACCAAGACTACAAGTTTGAGAATTTGGAATATGAAGAAGAATGAGGAATAGACCAATGGTTAAAAGGGGGTTTTGAATCTAGCAAAGTAGAAGGGAGAGGGTGAAGATGAAGAGGGAGATGGTGATATAAGGATATTATAGAGGATGTTTATGATAGAGCTACTTTTCTAGGTGGATTAGAAGATGAAAATTTGATTGATATGTTAGCAACTTCTTCCTTTAAATTTTTTAGGCAAGTCTACCCATGAGGAGTGTAAGAAGTGGTAGTGGATACATTGAGATAAAATTAGCAATTGGTCTTTCTATAAGGATATAATAATGATATCTAAATTCATATCATACATGTAAATCCTTCTATGAAGAGAAACTTGCAACTTCAAGGGAGGATCTTGCCACTAAAAATATACACAATTAATTTAAAGAAGCCTTCAAAAATGAAGTTTTTCTAGATTCACCTTCTCCCTACCCAAATGCTTCACTTGGTAAAACTCAGGTTGTGGCTTTGGGAGATATCCCTATTTCTTGTGAGCCCTCACCCTCAAAGATAAGCCTATTAGCTAAAAGTGTTGAAGATTTCTTAGTGCATAAGTTTTCCACAACTTTAATAGGAAATTTCTAGGTAAAGTGGTTAAGTAGCGGGCATTTGTCAAATGGATTGGAAACTCATGACATGATATCCTTCCTCCTTCCCTAAAAACATTATTTAATGTATTCTTCATGATAGAGTTAAGTTTGAAGGTATATAATATACAAATATGGGATTAAGGGCCTTGGTTTCATGGATGAGTAGGTCTATTCTTCAACCCTTGGTAGCCCATTTTGACCCTAGCTTACCAAGAGTGAATATTTACAAATTTGGAATGTGAAGCAGGAGTATTGGGCTAATGGTTTGAAGGGGGTCATGAATTTGGTAAATGATAAAGATGAAGATGAAGATGGTAATAAGGATATTGTAGAGGATGTTGGTGATAGAACTAATTTTCTAGGTGAGTTAGAAGATGAATATTTTATTAATATATTGGAAACCTCTTCTTCATTTAAATATTAGCAAGTCTATCCAAGAGGAGCGTAAGAAGTGGTTGTGGAAACATTGATATAAACTTAGAAATGTGCCTTTTCTAGGATGCAAAAATGATAGAAATCTATTTTATACATGCAAATCCTTTTGCAAAGAAAAGTTTGAAACTTCAAGCGAAATATTCTACTAAAAGGGTGGTCAAAATTAATTTAGATAAGGCTTCAAAAAAGGAGGTTTTGTTAGATTCAACTTCTCCTTTCCAAATGTTTCACTTGGTGAAACCTAGGTTGTAGCTTCGAAGATATGCCTATGTCTCATGAGCTCTCACCTTGTGAGATGAGTCTATTAGCTAAATGTGTTGAAGCTTTCTTAATGCATAAGTTTTCAAAACTTTAATAAGAAATTTATAGGTAAAGTGGTTAAGGAACAAGAATTCAATGAATGGATGGAAAGATTGTGGCTTGATATTCCTTCCTCCTTCCCTAAGAACATTATTGAATAATATATTTTCCATGAAATAGTTATTTTGAATGTAGATACAATAAAAGCATGGGATTGATGCCCTTGGTTTCATGGAAGTGTAATTTTTTTCCTCAACCTTTGGTCACCCTTTTTTCACCCTAACTTATCAAGAGTGCAAGTTTGAAAATTTAGAATACAAAGTAGAAGGAGGACTAGGTTAATAATTACAAGGGGGTTTTGAGTCTAGCAAAGTAGCAGATAGAATGAAGATGGAGAGGGATTTGGTGATAAGGATATTATAGAGGATATTGTAGAGGATGCATTAGAAGATAAATTTTTGATTAATATAATTACAACTTCTTCTTCAAAAAACATTAGTAAGTCTAGATCCATGAGGATTGTAAGAAGTAGTAGTGGGTACATTGAGATAAACTTAGCAACAGGTCTTGGCAAGGATGCATGAATGATGTATTTATCCATATCATACATGCAACTCCTTTTGACAAGAAAAACTTGTAGCTTCAAGGGAAGATCTTGTATTTGAAAAGGTAGTTGCAATTTATTTATAATGTAAGGATTCAAAATAGGATGTTTTTTCTAGATTTAGCTTCTCCCTGTCCAAAAGTTTCAGTTAGCAAAAATCAGGTTGTGGCTTTGGGAGATATATCCATTTCTCATGAGCTCCCATTCTTAGAGTTAAGTCTATTAGATAAAAGTGTTGAAGCTTCCTCTATATATAAGTTTTCCACATCTTTAATAGTCTTGAATATATGTAGGTAAAGTGGTTAAGAAGTAACATTCAATAAATGGATGGAAAAATCATGGTTTGATGTCCTTCCTCTAACAACACTATTTAATGGATTATTCATGATATAGTTCAATTTGTAAGTAGAAAAGGTACAAATATGGGATTAAGGACCTTAGTTTTATGGAATATTCCTTTTCTAAACCTAACTTATTGTTGGGTCCCAAAACTGTTACTCCAAAATGTTAGAACATAATTTCACTTCCAAAGCCAAGGGTTGTCATCATGAAAGTAAAATCAAGACCCATCCACGGGTTATGGAAGGTTAAAGGTCAATTAACGAGAGTGGATAAGCTTTCTTGCACTTTGAACTCAACTAAAGCCCTTGAAGGTGTTACTAGATGTAACGTTAAACAAGGCTTTTGGTATAGTAGAAAGGTGAACATTTAATAAATAAATTGCAGTGATATCCATGTAAAAGTTTTGATCCCAAATGTTGTCACTTAACCAAAACTACTCACTACTATGGTCTCTTATATAGATGAGAAACATATGCAAACATGGTTCACTGAGGTAAATGATTTGATAAGGAACATTAATAATATTTCCCTGTTGACAATGTTGAATCATGAATGCATAAAAGCTTACAATCCTAAGCTATTGATTAAAGATTTTGGTTGTTTTAAGAGTGTGATTGGTTAGAGGTTTCCATGACTAGTGCTTATTTGAGGGATTATATAGTCATGTTTAACAAAAGAAAAATAATGAATAAAAACATAGAACAATTGATTTGCGCATAAAAATACATCAAAATATATGTGTTTTAGACAAAACATACTTAATCATCTATCACTAAATTGCATAAATCAATATGTAAACACAAAAATGATCATTGCAAAACTTATACTAGTTTTAAAAAATGTTCACATCTATATCACATCAAATTTACATTCATGCGAAAGAGGGCCATATCCAAGACCAAGAATTCCCCTGAAAATGTGAAAACAATGGGTTGTCAAACCGCCTTCATACTCAGACAAATACATGCCCTGGCCATTTCATATATCGCACTCCTGTTCCAGCACTTGTCGGCAGTTTACAAGGAAATAGAACTCTGTCGGGCCCCCATGGGAGGTTACCTCTGCCGGCAGACGCCCTCCCTTCACTCGTCGGCACACGGACTAGGTTAACCCAGGCTCCGTCGGCGAACCGAGCAAGGTTCGAAACTACACGCCGGGAGCCGGGAGCCGGGAGCCGATAAAGACTCAGAACCTTCCTCAACAGCCAAAGATTTAGAGTCTTGAAGATTGTTCGATATTTCGATGAATATCAAGCTTTAACACAGGGGAGGGCAAAATTGGGTCAAAAATACAAAATGAGCCAGAAATTAACAGATTTTACAGGTTTTTTTTTTTCTTCTTTGGAGAAGTTCCCACACTTACCAAGAGTGAAGATCTGAATGTTTTAAATCTAAATTAAAATGAGTAGGTTAATGGTTTTCTAATTTAGTTTAGTCCATCGATCTTAGATTTAGCCGATAGGCTTTTATTGTGGACTTGCCAGTCCACAAGCCATCGGAAAACCTGTCTCACACACTCAGCATACCATTTGCTCGCCCGTAAACAGGTTTCAATTTGGATTGGAGAAGGTAGTTTCCGACTGTTGTCTCTTCACTTAGACGCAATTTTCGAAGGTGACAATGACTGATGTGCAGAATTAAATGCCAAGTCGCCTCGTATCCTATCATACTACCTCTCGTCAGTGATATAAGTAATGAATGTTAAAGATTTGCTATGATCCATCTATCTCACCAAATCACGTTCACCTCCTCAAGCATCCACAATCTACAAAAAAATACCTTTCTATAATGCAGAGCTCAGATTCATAGCCACCCTTGCAACTACACAGCCAACAAATTTACATTCAGAGTTTTGGGAGGTGGAACTGCTATCGATGCTGGGTTTTACAGCAGGGCAAGCTTGGCATACTTTAAACGCATGGGATGGGATGAGAAACTGGTAAATGAGTCGTTTGTGTGGGTGGAGAAAATGAATGCTTTTGAACCAGATACCCTTTCTCACTGGTCGTTGGCTTGAGAGATGCACTTATGAACTGCTAACAATGTTTCCTACTTGCAGTAGTTGTGATGTCTGGAGAAATGCTATGAGACCCCTGATTTTATTTCTTCTCTTTGTGGAATTATGTGATGCAATGCCGACGGAAATGAGGATTGGGGGAGTCCTCGATTTAGGAAGCTACAGAGGTAAACAATCAAATGTAACCATACAATTGGCCATTGAAGATGTTAACAACAATCAAAACATCCTTAATGGGACCCTTATTCAGTTTCAAACTAGTGAGATAGGAAGCTCTAATCTCCTAGACACAACGAATGGTAAAATCTTCGTTCCTTTTTATTTTTGTTTTGTTTTGTGTTGGATTTTAACTCCCAGACGTAAGCATGTTTTGAAACCCAATTGAAATTGGTTTTAAAGTGTTGAAACTGTTCAGAGAAAATGTGGTATCTGTTGTGGCACCAATGACACCACACATCTCCAACTTTGTATCCTTCCTAGCTGATTCTGCGCAAGTGCCACTCATTACATTTGTTGGCAATGATCCATCCATGTCCATAAAAAAATTGACATATTCAATTCAAATGATTGGCTGGAATGTAGTGCAGATGAATGCAATTGTTTCTCTGCTCAGCAAGTTACTAGAGATAAGTAGTCGTTATATTTCAATATGATGAATTGGGTTTTAATGGGATGTTGGCCTTACGCAATGCACTCAAAGGAGCTTATGCCAGTATAATCCAAAAGTTTTCTATTGCTATCGAGTCTTTCAATTACTGATGCAGAAGGAAAACAAGAAAACAAACCCCCTCTTTTTCCAACACACGCAATTCCAATTAACTTACAGGCAGTATTCCCCATCTTGCTATTCCAATTCCAAACTTTGCAATTTATTACACATCTATAATTTATTTTGGACAATTTCAATTACCAACTGAACCAATTTAAAAGTTCACAATAATAATGGAAGGAAAATCAATTTAATTAAATCAAATACAGTCATACAAATATCTGCAATTTCATTTGTCTCGGTGGTCTCCTTATTAATCCCTTCTGATTGCACTTTATTTCCTCCTCTCTGTAAATGGCTCTGTTCTGGCAGATTTTTCTCCTCTCCTATAGCATCGACCTTCTCATATACTTATGATTTTCTGCCCCTTCATTACCACACACATTCATCTCTACTTTATGTGCATCCCTCTCTCTTTAAATTCTCATATGTTCTAAACGTTTATTGTGTGTTTCATTGCCTAGTCTACAATCTTCCATTTCCAATAACTCCGCCCCTATCAAATGCTACCTCCAGGTGATTTCGTGGATCTCCTTTCAGCAGGAACAACCACCCTCATTCCCTCTCTCTGGTTGCATAGACCTTTCCTCTCTATACCGCGCCCCTATTGTATGGATTCCAACTCATTGTATGTTGCAGTCAAAAGAAAAAAATATCCTTCAACCAAAGTGGCGCAGCCTACTCTTCAAACCAACTGTTGGCTGATACCTCCAACCACGATTTTCTATTCCTTACCCCTCAATTGCTCACTGCTCCCTCTTTTTCTTTTAATGTTTGATGTTTCCTTTTCATAAACCATTCGTTGCTCTGAAGGTGAAGGCAAAGACAAAAGAAAATGAATCTCAAAAGTTAAAGTAGAGTCTAAGACTCTTCGTTGCCTCAGCCAAACGGTTAATGTGCCAGTCTAAACTTCCACATTGCATATGCATCGACCAAGGTAGTTGCAAATACAACATCTGACAAAAATTTCAAAGGCTGCGATTTATGCTGGGTGCTAAAATCAATCAACATTTTAAATTTTCCCTTTCACCCTTCATCAAAGAGTGAGATTGAGTAAGGAGAGAGTAAACTCTACAAAAGAGAGATGATAAATTGAAACCAAAACCAAAATTGTGGAAAACAAATCAATAATTTTTTTGGTTGGTGCTGATCGCCCTGTCCACCCGTGTGCTCCTGCACCAATTACTCCTCGTGGAAAGATATTTAGAAGAGACTAGAAGACGACAAGACTAGGAGTCGTGTGTGTTTTTTCTACATACCAGTTATGAATTGGCCCAAAAAAATATTTTTTGAGGCAAAACAATCAGGCATTATGAAGAAACAAGGTTGTGTTTGGACTGTCACAGAGTGGGTAACGGGTTCTTTGGATATTGCAGATGATACAACTATGGATTTAATAGAAGGAGTCATTGGGGTTCGTACAAGCATTACACACACTCCACACTTCGAGAATATCAGCAAGAGATGGAAGGTTAAATTCATAAGATTGTATCCAAATGTAACTCATTCGAAAAACATTGGCATAGTTGGAGCCCATGCTTATGATTCTATCTACGTAATTGTTAAAGCTATTGATGATCTGTATAGAGGCAAAAAAACTTTTTGTATTGGAATTTAAGTCTTTTAGGAAATGTTCGACAGATGCTTACATTTATTAGGAAGGGAATGCCCTATTTCAGAAAGCAGTTAACAACAGTTTCGAGGGAATTAGTGGGAACATAACATTCAACAAAAGTGGGCTTCTTGAAATTCATTTATATGACAACGTTAATGTTGTCAACAAGAAAATCAAAGTCCTATGATCGTGAATGAAGGAAAAACTCAAATGGAGAGAAGGGTTAGAGATTATGTGGCCTGATGGATCTGCAACACCACCTTTTGGTTTCATAAAGTTTATAGTGGGAGTACTCCCAAATGTTGTGTTTCCTGGATTTATTAACATTATGAACAATAGCAAAACGTTTGAAGAGTTATGCATAGATGTATTTAAGAGAGTTGTGGGAAATCTTCATTATCGGTTTGACTATGAATTTCAGATTTCTGAGGAGAGTAATAAAAATCCAGACTATGATGACCTCACTGACCAGGTTGCAAATAAGGTACCCCACCGTTCTCTCTGGTTTATTTGAACTCATATTTATTTTGATTTTAGGAGGAATACATCTTTTCGATTCCCATTTGTGTTTACATAAAAGATGGAATATGCTTGTGCTTTTCCATACGACCTTTTATCACAAGGTTTAAAGACTTGACACTTTGCTTCTAAGAGTAGAGCCTTTTTTATTGAATAATTTTATTTATTCAACGAAATGCCTTGTCAGAAAGTTTGAAATTATAAATTCAACTTTGTTATGATCAAATTCATATTAGTTTTTTTCAAAGATTCTCCTTGGCACCATCCTAATTCTCTTCTTTGTTACTAGAAAAGAATAAAATGTTGTCTTTTTTTTGTATAATTTGCAAGATGTTTGATAAGTTGTTTTGACAAAATAAAAAGAAAAAAGTTCTTTCTCATTCTTATTCAAATTTGTTGGCTGTTTGATTTCTCAAAACCACAAAATTAAAAGAAAACGAATTCATTCTCATTCTTATACAAATTTGTTGGTTGTTCAATTGAAAACCCCATTCAAATGACAAAATTAAAAGAAAAAAGTTCTTTCTCATTATTATTCATATTTTACATTTAACTTCCTCATATTTTACATTCATAGTCTCAACTACTCTTATGGGGTAGCTGGATTTTTTTTGTTTGTTTTTGTGTTCTAATTCTCTCATTCCTTTGCAGGAGTATGGTGGCATGTTGATTTGTAGGTCTGAAATCACCATAGAACTGTAGGTTAGAGCCATTTCGGGGCTTTCAAAAATAAGCAAAAACATGAGCAAAAAAATTGGCCGCCACTCCTCAGCTTCACACCAATTTATTATAGGAGATATTTTGATGTATACATACATTGATCTGTTTACAATAAGAAAAATTGAGACAACTACTAAATTTCACTCTTATTATAAAGCACTAAAATTTTCTCTAAATCTATTAATCACAATACCATCATAATAACTTGTAACTTTCTTTCATAGAATTTCTACATTAGTGTTAACTAGTTGATAGGTTGTCTTTTAAGTGGACTTGCCAGTCCACTATTCTGCATGAACAACACAATATTCATGTTCAATGATTGAATCAGTGTTAGTTGAAAATGTACACATGGTTCCCCACTCTTAAGAAATGGCACTGAAAATGTAGATCTCGGTTTTATTAAAAAGTTGTGTCAAGAAAAAAACAAGAGAAAATAAATTACAAAAAAAGTGATCAAACAATGACAAACAGGATTGCACTTATTGTTACCTATGTTAGTAGCTTTGTTGATTGTTAAAGCATTTTGCAACTAAGCAACATCCATAAACAATGGAATAAGAGAAAGAAACACAAATATAGAGAGTTTGTATTATTGAGCTCAAACTTTCTATTTAGGAACCATAAATAAATACAACTTTGTTTTTTAGCCTTTTGTTCTCGTATAACATCCCATCATGACTATTGATCTTTTGATTCTTGATGCTCTTCACTTAATGACCCTTTATATTCTGTACTTTACTCTTTCATCTATGGATGATTGACTATTCCAACACAACCCTTAATGGATGATTGATTATTCCAACACAGTCACTAATGGATCATCCCAGAGAAGTATTGGTTCATGAAATGTTATTTCCAATTCTGCTCAAGTCATGTGATCCATCCCATAGTCATACCAAGTAGATCAAAATAAACTAGTCATTTACTATGACATTTCAAACCTTTGAATCTCTATGCAATCACATTCAACATGTTGTCTAATGTATGGATCATAGCAATTTGAATTCAACCAAAATCCATCTTCCATGTGTCAACCAAATGGTGAAATCTTAATCCAATATTCACACTTCTCCTTTCAAAGTAAGTTCTAAGACGTACCACACCAATCTCAAATTATTATTTCTAGCTTTAGGTCATTTCCATAAAGTCAACTTGTGTAGTATTCCATTTTATGAAATATTAAAATATATTTAAATTTTATCTTTAATTTCCTATCAGCATATCCCTTGAACCTCCTATAGGTGCAAGTGCTAGTAAATAAATATTTAAAAGGTGAACTCTCAAATAACCTCTCAAAAAATGTGTAATGGCCTCTCATCCATACCGCTAGCAAATTAGGAGTTGAACCCATGACCTAGACTATCTAAAACAATGACCAAGCTTGAGTGAGATAACTCAAAGAGTCAAGGAGTAGGCTAATTGTTAGAAGGGGGTTTTGAATCTAGTAGAGGAGAAGGGAGACGATGAAGAGTAAGACATAGATATTGTATAGGATATTCTAGAAGATGTTGGTGATAGAGATAATTTCCTAGGTGTATTAGAAGATGGAATTTTGATTAATATATTGGCAACCTTTTTTTAAAACAAATGTTAGCAACTCTAATTATGAATGTAAGAAGTGGGAGTGGATATATTGAGATAGACTTAGTAGTTGTTCTTTGGAAGGATGCAAGAACGACAAAAATCCATATCATACATTCAACTCCTTTTGTAAAGAGTAACTTGTAGCTTCAAGGATATATCTTGCCATTGAAATGGTAGTCATAATTAATTTACAAAAGGCTTTAAAAAATGAAGTTTTGGTAGATTCATCTTCTCTCTACCCAAATGTTTCACTTGGTAAAACTCAATATTTGGCTCTAGGAGATATCCCTATTTCTCATGAACCCTCACCCTCAAAACTAAGTCTATTGGCTAAAAGTTTTGAATCTTTCTCAAATGCATAAATTTTCCACAACTTTGATAGGAAATTTTATAGGTAAATTAAATTAAGGGCAAGGAAATCAAAAAATGGATGGCAAAATCATGGCATGATATCCTTCCTTCTTTCCTAATGACACTATTTAATGGATTCTTCATGATATTGTTCAATTTGGGAGTAGATAAGATACAAATATAGGATTAAGGACCTTGGATTCATGGAAGAGAAAGTCTATTCCTTTGCCCTTGGTAGTCCATTTTGACCAAGTGAGATAGTGGTTCTCATTGTTGCATCCTTTTGAGTACATCTTTGTCCCCTCCCATTGATCTATATACTACTATAGCATGCATTTCAATTAATTTTATATTAAAATGGATCCTCACCATGATGGCAACCATGGTAGCTATGTATGAGCATGCATGTTGTTGGACCAATCTTGGTTGTTTTTTCATTCTATTCAAATTTTGTCTTTCATGACTACAACTTGTGGATATCAAAGGCTTTCCTTTTAGGTGCTTCAACTATATTCTATTATAGCATAAATAATTTGAATGTTTCTATTCTTAAAGGTGTTGGGGTTTAGCTCTAATCCCTAGAAAATAAAAAAAAGCAAGGAATTCCTATGGAGGAATTATGAAAGTCTTTATGCAATAAAATATCTTCAAAAGTAAAAAAAAAGGATATATTTCAAGGGGAGTGATAGATGTAGAATGGTGAGGATGTGGTAGAAATAAGTGCTAAAGAACTCTTGAATAGTTTTAAAGAAATGGAGTATTTATCTTTGATGTAGAGGGGTCCTAATTTGAAGTTGGGCATCTTTTTGAGAACTTGCAATATAGTAGAAAATCTCAATAAGTGGCATGGTAGGAAATTGGAGGCGGAGAAACTCAAGAGGGAAGGATGTGATGTAATCGTAGATGGTATGTAATGGACTATTGAGGAGCCCCTCTCATGCTGCAATACGATGATTTTGGAGAATAAGCTTGAGTCTTGACTTTTATTAATTATAATCTTAGGTCGTTTATATATTTTGTATCTTTTGTATCCTCTTTTATTCAAAATTTTTATTGTTTGAAAGTATGATTTGTATGAATTCATGCTTCGAGATGAGTGCTATGTTAATGTAAGAACAATGATATTCAAATTTTTAGTTATATTATGTAACTTTGTATCTTTAACTTATGAGCGAGGGATTCAATAGATATCTCACTAAATAATCTAAAAAATATATAGTTTACTAAAATAGAATAAAGTGTTAAATTGTGTTGTGTATAAGTTATTTTTAAGAATATGGTATTTATTTAGTAATAAATGATAATTTTTTAACTATTGGGTATTTATTGTACAATTTTTTGTCATATTATTAAAAGTCATTTTTGACTCCTTTTGCTAAGCTTGTTAGTATGACAATACCTCCAATAATTAGTTATAGATATATAATATTTTATGTTATCTTCCATAAGAATTAAAGTCCTACAATATTCCATGTATATTCCATGTCATAACAAAGTTAACCCTCACAACTACTATCACCTCTCCCCTAAAACCTACTTATTATACCCACCTAACAATGAGGAATTTTTAGGTGCATAGCCTCCATTTTATATTAGTTATTTACTTATCTTATAATATATATTGGCTTAGTGATAATTTTTAATGGAGACCCATCCATATGCTTCTCTTTAATTTTTTCATTCACACCTATGAAAAAAGAATGTGCCTTCATATGATTCTTAGGTTTTGTCTTGAAACACCCTTAGACATATCAAGTACTATGAATGATAATTTGATATCTAATTTTTTTTTAGAGTTTTCAATAGGTTTAGTAGTGTAAACACTTAAAATTGTCTTGAATGGTATCACACACCTGAATGTGATCACTAACATCGTTTCATCCTAAATTTCATCCTTTTCGCTTGTTTAGTTAAATGAGCCTAGTTATTTAACTAAATGCATCATTTTCATCTATTTTAATATAATTGACTTAAGTAGGTTAATTCACACCCTTTCACCTTCACCTCTCATCCTGTTTAATTGAATAAATTGAATTATTTACTTTAAACCCCTCAATGTCCTCTCATTTAATTGAATAATCCTAAATTATTGAATTAAATGTCATTTACATCTCCTTTTTATTAAATAAACTAATTATTTACTCAACATCCTATTGTTCCCCATCTTGCACAATTAAAACTTAGTTTTAATTACTAATTGCTAATTTTCCTCACCCATCCACTTGCATAGGATTCCCCTATTTGCCTCCAAAAAATGGAATATTCTTTCTTAACAAACTTTGTAATAAACTTTCAAAGTTGTTACAAAGTGTGTTTGTTTGAATCATTCTCATCCTTTGATGCTTTCTTTGATCCATGTGATCTTTGATTCTCATCCATTGATGAGAATCCTTGATCCATGCCTTCACCCTTGATTCCTTATTGACCAATGGTTGATCAAATTGAACTCAACCCTTGATTCTCCATTTGCTCTCCTATAGATACTTCACCATTTGGAGAGAAATGGATCCACCTTTTCAGAGGAAAGTTATGCTTCCCATTTGAATAATATCTCTATTCATACTTGCACCATTTTCAAGCCCCTTTGATGTTGAATCTTTTCATCCATCCATAGCAACATTTTATCACATTTAGCTTAGTTTTTCAATAATGGAGTTTGGTTAAATGTTCATCTCATTGAAGGGATTGGGAAAGGGTCACCATATCACACCAATGCGACACACTCACCCAATGGAATAAGGTTTGGAGTATTAGAATGGATTTCTTTTAAGCTTTCATGTTCATTTCATGCTTAGTTCAATGGTTTTTTAGTTTTTTGATGCTTTTGAACATCTCATTGGGATCATGGTTTAGGTGATTAAATATAGTTTAAATTCATTTGGATCTAATGTATTTAAATCCACACTATGACTATGATTAAAATCTTGTATAGCCAAAATCCAAAAACATAAAAAGAATTTATAGCCAAAATACAAAAACATTCAAAAAGTTGTAAAGTCAAAATCCAAAACATCCAAAACACATAAAAATACCTAAATAGGTCAAAACACAAAAAAAATCAAGAACATTACCTTATTGAACTACGTTGTCTTTGAGCTTGAATGTAGGAAAGGACATCACTGATGTGCCCTTGAGACACCCTAGGTTAGTCCTTTAGGAGTCCATCATAATAAATTGACAATCCATCAAGTGTTCATATCTCATCAATAATAGGTCAAAGTTAGTCGAAATACGTGGTCTCTGCATGTATAACGCAGGCAAGGATCATCTTTGATAAGCCCCTAAGGCCCTCGGTTAGTCCCCTTTAGGTCTTGGTCAAAACTCAGAAAAATTGAAAACATTTGAAAACTTGGAAAACCCTAAACAACCTCAAATAATAAAAATATCAAAACATTCATATAAAAATTCAAAAAGATAAAAAACAACCTCAAAAAAATTTCAAAACATCCAAAACATTGAAATATTCCAAAAAAATCAAAAACCACTCATCCCATTTCACTTTCACCCGCAATAAACTTTCATCCATAATAAATCAATCGTCAAACTCACCCTTTGGTAACATAAATGAAAAACAAGTACAACAATCAACAAAAGTAGAACCTTTAAACACAACATAAAAATCAAACTCTTTATCATTATCAAACATGTTAATCAAACCTTATATCAATGGCCTTTCAAACGACTTATCAACCTACCACCATCCACTAACATGTCCTATGATGGATCCTTCCTACAATGGGCATTATCATTGACAATCACTTTGGATATTTATCCTAAAACATAAAACATTTTGGTAGGTGATATAGATAACATTGAATGTTTGTTTTGGTCTTGTCTTATGATTTATCTTGTTAACCCATTATGAGGACATCTCAATGATGTCTAAATGATTTAGAGAGAAAGGAATGGGGCATCAAACATTATCTTTTGCTTGCTGTGCTTGTGGGGTATTCTTGTAAAATAATATTGTTGCACACTTGCTTAGTTGTGTGTAGGGAGGTCGTTTAGAGTAGATTGTTGACTATTGCATATGCTTTGGTCTAAAATATTATAAACTTCTAAACTACACTCCAATGAAGTTTCCATATGTCAAGGTGTGAACAAGGATTATCTTATCTTTTTGTAGAGTTAAAGTCCATCACACTAGATACAACAACATCCTAGTTATCAATATCTTCATGCATCGTGTCTATGTGTTATATAAAAAATAAGGAATTATGAAATGTCCCAATCCCATAAATGAGCATATCATCTACCTCGTCACCATATCTAATAAAGTCTCGAATGATCATAGGCTTGTTGGAATTTTGAATCAATCTCGAAATCAATGGTCAATCCATCCATCTTATTCTTCTACCTTTACTAACATTTTTATCTTGGTATCAAATCTATGTGATATATCAAAATATACATGAGGCTACCCATGGCTGATGATTGTCTATACATCATCAAATTTATCTACATCAGACATCTGAGCTTTATAGTCCTCTTTGAGCTGAACCTATGTTCAATATTTGTCACAACATCAACCCGAAATTCCAAATTTCTACCCAATCTCTCGAGGGGGCAGGGTACCAGCTTAATTCCTTCCATTGCCCGACAATAGTGGGGCATCTAAAAAATTATGAATTTTTAAATTTTTTGATCTAAGTAGCAACATTAATCTAAAAAGTGTCATTCTTTGAACCAACGTAATAGGTGTCTCACTTCAAAGATGGAAAAAATGTAGTTACTTCAAATTGTCTTGAATGGTATTACACAAGTTTGAATTTGATCACTAACATTGTTTCATCTTGAATTTCATCATTTTTTCGCCTGTTTAATTAAATAAGCCTAGTTATTTAATTAAATGCATCATTTTCATCTATTAATCTAATTGAATTAATTAGGTTAATTCACCCCCTTTCACCTTCACCTCTCATCTTGTTTAATTGAATAAATCAAATTATTTAATTTAAACCCCCCAATGTCTTCTTATTTAATTGAATAATCTAAAATTATTGAATTAAATGTCATTTACATCCCCTTTTTCATTAAATAAACTATTAATTTAGTGAGCACCATATTATTCCCCATCTTGCACAATTAAAACTTAGTTTTAATTACTAATTGCTAATTTTCCTCACCCATCCACTTGCATAGGGGATATTCCAAAGGAATATTCTCCTATTTGCCTCCAAAAATGGAATATTATTTCTTAACAAACTTTGTAACAAACTTTAAAAGTTGTTACAAAGTGTGTTTGTTTGAATCATTCTCATCCAATGATGCTTTCTTTGATCCATGTAATCTTTGATTCTCATCCATTGATGGGGATCCTCTATCCATGCCTTCACCCTTGATTCCATATTGACCATTAATTGATCAAATTGATCTCAAACATTGATTTTTCATTTGCTCTACTATAAGTACTTCACCATTTGGAGAGAAATGGATCCATCTTTTTAGAGTAAATTTATGCTACCCATTTGAATAATATCTCTATTCATACTTGTACCATTTTCAAGCTCTTTCATCTTTTCATTCAGCCATAGCATCATTTTATCACATTTAGCTTAGTTTTTCAACAATAGAGTTTGGTTAAACATTCATCTCATCGAAGGGATTGGGAAAGGGTCGCCATTCCACACCAATGCAACACAACTCCCCCAATGGGATAAGGTTTGGAGTATTAGACATTTGGATTTATTTTAAGCTTTCTTGTTCATTTCATGCTTCTAGTTTAATGGTTTTTAAGTTTTTGATGCTTTTGAACATCTCATTGGGATCATGGCTTAGGGGATTAAATATAGTTTAAATTCATTTGGATATGATGTATTTAATCCATACTATAATTATGATCACAATAAAAATTAATGCCATTTGTAGTGGAAAGAGCCCAAAGTGGAAGTTGAACAATATTATGCAAAGTTGTATTTTTCATGTGGAACATGTGTAAAGGGAAGCTAAAAAAGAATAAAACAGACTTGTCAATTTGGTACTTAATGTGGAAGGCATATTGTTGGATGCCAAATTGGGAAGTGTGTGGGAAGTTTTAAGTGGAGATCCACCATTCTATGACATGGTCAAGCAACGAAATGATGTGTATAGTGGATATTCTCCATGGCCCTTCCACTCATGGTAGGTGGTTGGGATGATACACATTTAAGAAGGGCACAATGATGACATGGATTTATGAATGGTGCGATGGGAAATTTATTGGTAATGATTTGGAGTGTTCTTGCATATGCAAATATGGATTTGATAATATGCCTCACACCAAAAAAGAGGAAATTTTAAGGAGTAATATTTTAGATTTATGCTTGAATAAGGTATTTAAATTGAAGTCTATTGTCTTTTTTCATGATGTGAGGTTGGTGATTGGCAATACATTCGTTTCTATGAATCATAGATATATGGTAAACTACTAGTACAAATAGTCATTATTTACCTAGTTAGCTAATCACCCTTTTAGGATTGACCTATTCACACCTAGCTCAAGTTTACTTAGGCTATTTCATACTTTTATCTCACTTCATAGCATTGATATATGTTTCTTCATCATTTGAGACACCTATTGCATGCATACTTGCCACTTGCTCACACTCTTTTCAATTGAGCTCAAAAGTGTTGCACATTTAGAGGGGTAGTCAGTCATTGTATCCTACCTTCTCACCTCATCCACCTTGCCTATATATGCAAGGTTTCTCATTGTATTTACACACTCTTCATATTATATTAATAGATATCCTATTGTGTTTATTGTTTCACTTGTGGAAAGTTATCAATTCAAGCTCTTTGATTTGACATTCTCCAACATGGTATTAGAGCCATGAGACCATGTTCCTTCACATATCAAACTGACTCCCACAAATATCCCTATCATTGTAGAATTGTGGAGACAAATAGACAATGCCATTACGTTCGGAAGACTTGAGAACCAAAAAATACCTTTCATTTCGTAAATTTCAATAACTTTTAATTTTTTACAATTTTTAATTTCCTATATTTATTGTACCTTACAAATCCATACGATACAAAAAAAAAAAATGGAAAAAGAAATGTTTTTAGCATAGGGCTAAAATTGCCCTCTTCCCATCTCCCATTTGGGTTGAAAATTATATTTTTCCAGGCTATGTGGTTTTATTACAAGTTGTTGGTTCATGGTTTCTGGCATTTGAATTAGAAGGCACTGATTTGTTTTTGACAGATCATAATACGAGGTTGGATGCCCTATTTATGAAGGCAATTTCTTTGTCTTTTCTGGCCACATTCCACACAACGACTAGAAATTAGCTTGAGTGGCCTCTCATCTCTACAACGACTATGTGGGTTTGGCCTTTGTTCAACCTGCACCATCCAACGACCCATTTTTTGAGGTAATTTTGTTTGCAAATTTTGCACGCTTTTGCAATCTGCAACATATTTCAGGGTTTGAAAGTTAAAGGAGATGTCTTTGCTTTTTGGAGCGGGTAGAAACATATATTATTTGTATGCCTCTACGATGAGACTCATCAGAGAAGCACAACTTTGCATCATTTTGTTTTGGATACTTTGACTTGTAAATGGGGGCGTGGCTTATCTTCATGCCAGATAGAGCCTTGGGTCAGCTTAAAACTCAACCCATTGTGCGCCCCTTATGATTTCTGATCAACCTCCATTTATTATCTTCATCCCTGCGCGACCATAGTGGAAACCTGCATTCATATAAGCCAACTCGTGGCATTTGGAAGCATTCTGCAAAAGACTCTGTCAACAACTCACCCTCCACACGTGGTCAACCATCGACCTCCATTTGGTTTTTGTGTAGGACAAAGAACCATTCTTTGAGGAGTTTCTTTCTACTTCCTCACACGAGTCTTCCATCAACGACTCCAACTTGATGTCAACTCCTCCATGTGGCATCAATCTCAATAGCTATTTGCCCTTGCCTCAGTCTTCATCCAAGCACATGACCTTCATAGCATCAGTGCTCGATCAACTCTCCAATGACTCTCCAAAAGCCATCTTTGACTTGCGCACCTTCAAAGGACACCATTTGGCTCATAAATATTATACGAGTTTCAATTAAAGGTTTCATTATGTCTATTTGTGGTATTTTAAACAGCCCAATTGCTGCTTTTAAATAGTCAAATTTAAGCTAGTTGGTGTTTTAACTATCAAAGTGCTTGTAAAGGGGGGTGTTCTAAAAATTATTTTGACATTACTCGCAAACATCGGGATGGAGAGGGGAGGGTGATGAGGGAGGTAGGAGAGGGGGTTATTGGGTAGGGTAAGGGTAGGGGTGTTTTTTCAAGTGTGAATAGTCAATAAAATGTTTTCTCCAAGGCAAATACTTTAACATCAAGACAATTTAAAATTGTATTGTTTTAAAAGCATTTTTAAACCTCCAAGTTACTATTGTAAGAAAATTTTGGGGACATAACTTTCATCCCACTTATCAAAATTTTGCAAACTTTTTTTTAATTTCTATCATAATTTTGTAAGGAATTTTTCTTTTTTTTATAATTTGAAGATTTGGATTTCCCATTTTTCATAAATTGTAAAAATCACCATGCGTTACAAATGGTCAATTTGGCCTCCAATCTTCACACAAGTTGTAGCTCTCTTGCACAATATTTTTTTTTTTTGGGGGCATGGTTCAACACTAATCATTTTGGGGGTATGTACTTACATTTCACATTCATATTTTTCTTAATTACATCAAATCTAGAAAATGCAAAATGAAGTGCACATATTATGGGACTAATCAACATGGGATGAGTTTTGTCCTCATACCTCACATTCTCTCATTCAACTCATTTTTAGGATCAAAGCCTAAATCATCTATTGCTAAATTTGAATCTAGTATTGACACATCCACAAGTTCCATTATTTATTTGCATCAAGACATTTATATCATCATTCCAGATCCACCACATTGGGATGCATATCTATGAACCACCACATCTTTGTTTGTAAAATCTTAGTTTACAAATTTGGATGATGCTATTGAGGAAATTCATCTCCTCTTTGATGTCATCTTTGATGAAGTTTCATCACCATTTCCATCTTTGGATATTGCTCTTACCTCGCTTATATCAACTTCTATCATGACAAATTGTGTAGATATTTACAAGTCTAATATGACGTAGTAATCATCTATTTTGACATCCTCTATAGTAGTATTAGATTCACATCAGTCCAATTGTCACCATACATCCATGATACCTATTCTTGAATCACATGTTGTATCCGATCCATCTTATCGACATTAGTCACACATCAACATTATCTTGGAGATATTTGGGCATCATTCGAAGGCATCATTGGCATCATTTCAATCTTTTGATCATGTGCAAAATTCAAAGACATTGATCTTACTTCCTACATGTTCCTATCTAGAATGGGATGTCATCTTGCACATATTTGTGGTATTATTTCTTCCCAAGGGGAGAAATGTTGTCCAACATTCATAGATCATCTTCAACATCCAATTTCAAGCATCCACTAGCACTACAAGCATCATTTTGAGGGGAGGTTGCATGGTTTCTCTTCTCATCTTAGTTTTGAGAGGAAACATTTCCTCACATGGAGTTCATCACTTCACATTTTTTGGGGGGTCACATAGACCTGCTCTCTTTTCTCTCCTATAAGAGAAAATTAATCTTACTTTGTGCTCGAAGTAGTCCTTGGGGGGTCATGATGAGTTCTCCATCTATCACTTATCTTCTTCACTTGTATATTCCATTTTATTTGCATCATTTCTCTTTTGAAAAGGAGTTTTATTTTCCATTAGATTTTCTCCTTTACTCCACTTGATGAGAAATTTTTATATGAGTAGTTAACATGTCCTAGTAGCCTTAACTCGTCGTTAGTGTGCATACATTACTCCCTAACTTGTACTTAAGGGGGTATTAGTGTAAATAGAGTTAGTATTCACCTAGTTAGCTAATCAAATTTTTAAGATTGACCTATTCACATCTAGTTTAAGTTTACGTAGGCTATTTCATACTTTTGTCTCACTTCATATCATTGAGTCACCTATTACATACATACTTTCCACTTTCTCACACAAAAGCTCATAAGTGTTGCACATTTGGAGGGGTAGTCATTCATTGTCTCCTACCTTCTCACCTCATCCATCTTGCCTATATATGAAAGGTTTATCATTGTATAATTTACAAATGCTTCATATTATATTGATATATATCTTATTTTGTTTATTGTTTCACTTGTGGAAGGCTATCAATTTGAGCTCTCGGGTCTTGGAATTCTCCAATATAAACATGGATATAACATTTATGTTTGTTGTAGTGATGTTGGGATTGGGTGAGATGAAGGAAAACATAAGGGAGATGGAAAAAATTGATTCTACTAAGATGGCATAGTGATCTAAAGAAAGTGATTGATGACATAGTGTTGGGGCTAGGGTTCCTCCTAGTACAGGGCACTTGACCCTCCATTTTCCTACATTATAATGGAACATGGGTATCATTCATCATTAGTTTAATAAGTGAAAGGGATGATGATTGCAATAAAAGAGTAATGTGGGTTTTGGAATTCTAGAAGACTTGGCTACTAGAGTTTCAAATACTGGTGGGGTGGATTAGTCATTTGTTGTAGAGACTAAAGATTTAGACTTGATGAAGAGGACGTGACAATTGTAGATGATGGGGGGAATGTAAAGCACTAAATATAATAGAAAAGTATTCTCCCTCCTAAGGAAAAAATATTTTGAACTACATAATTTTGGTTATCTATATGGGCTACAACTCCCTTATGCCTATTCACTTATTAAAAATGCCTTTTATTCAATGATAAAAAAAATAGTGAGAAATGGACTATTTTTAATTTAAGGCGCATTTATATTTAGATAGGCCGAATAAGGAGTCATTAAGATTAGAAAAGCAATTAAATTTTGTAGGCCCTAATAAACTAAAATTAAAAATTAATAAAAAATATTTATTTATAAAGGAAGAGTTTAACAAAATAAATAAACATAATCAACAATTTGAATATGAAATATTTATTCTTGAAGTTAATAGTTAATAGTTTATAAATCTCTTTATCACCTCAATTATTTATAAAAAAATATAAATATAAACTCTATTTTAAAATAAAGAACTAAAAAAAAAACATGTGCTCATTCCCTTAAAAAAATCAATCTAATTAAAAGTGACTTTTATATAGAATTCATTTAAAAGATTTCAATTTCAATTAATTTATTAATAGTTAGAGAAATGCTTGATTAAATATTTATAGGTGGGAAGAAAGTAATAGAGAAGAAAATTGACTCTTAATAGTACTTTGGAAAAAGGATCAAAAAAATGTTGTATTTAGTCGAATGATAGATTTGAACTTTGATTTAAACTTAACCTGCAAAGATGAATGTAAAGCTTCCAAATTTTATCTTTAACTCATAAATAGTGAATGACATAACAATGAATTGTAGATGAGTTTAATTATGTATAAACACATTGTTAAAATTTAAGTACTTATGATATTATATTAAGAAATGGAAATTAGGTCTCCCATTCAATCAACATAAAATGTAATTCAAATTTATTTATTAACCTAATAATATTTATCTTCTTATATGAGTCATGTAGATAATTAAGTAAATATTAACTTGGCACCATTTTCAACTACTTAATTTTCGAAACAAACATATAGTGTGTTCTAAACTCTCCATCTAAACTTTCTAACCAAACTTCAAAGAGTCCACATGTTGTGTTCTACCAACTAGATTCCAAACTCACATATTAAGCACATCTCTACTCTCTAAGTTGGGCCTGAGTTTTAATTGCACATTTGTAAACAAATTTAACTAAAAAGTGAAGGTCAAAATACATCTTCCTGTTTAAATTCTTTATACATATTTATTATATATAGACACACAAAGCCTCGCTTAAGCTGGATCTTTGATGCCTCTAAACTGTAAACATTTGCAAAACATAAGAGATGAGCTTTAAATTTAGAAGACATGGATGTTTAAAAGCACATTACTTCCATTCTTAGAGTCTGGTAAGATGAATAGTCAGAAGGGGCAGAGGGTGGTCCACTTCGGAGATTGATTGTTTCTAAATTTTTGAGATTAGAGATTAGTGTGATTTCAAGTGAGTCATCTAAACAAATTAAAAAATTAAAATAGAGTACGTTGTTTAAACTAAAACGATAAACCCCAACAATTATATAACAGAACTCGAATTGCTGACTGAGCTGCTCACTTGCCGCACCTGAGCAACACTGGTTTGGTTGGAATAAAGTACCATGGACACAAGTATGGTTATCTTCCCACTACTACCCTCATACAGAACAGGTGACTCCCCATCATTCAAGTTGTAACAATTTTCTCTCTTCAATTTTCTTTCCCCAAAAGATTGATGGGTACTTTCAGCTACTAATGGGTATAATACAGGGAGAAACAGAGGTACAGTATGCAGCAGAGAATGTTGTACAAATAGAAAACAAGAAAGTAACAGAGGACCAATTCCACGATTGTGAGGAGAATGGACGGATTAGTTGTTCACCATCTTTCTCTTAGTTCGTACATTTGTTGTATGAGAGTTTCATCAGTCTACCCAATTTATAGTTGAATTGGCTTCATCTGATTTCCATGACACCCACTTATCATGCCCACCTCACTGTGACGAACTTGTTACGTGCATTGCCTTCATTTTCTTGTTCAACGATAGTGGGTGGTGAGTCTCTTTCTAGTGCAAGATGATTTTGATATTTTTGATCATGAAAGAATTGGAGGAAAAGAATATAATTGTTAAAATATAAATAACCAAATAAGATGTAAGCATCTATATATGATTATGTAATAAGCATATTGATATATATGAATAAAAGATACTTATCAAGGTATATGGAATTCAGGTAGTTACATGGTAAGGTAAGTGTGATGTAAGCATATAAATGGGAAACAAGCATATGAAATTGGGTTATTCTTATAGTAGATACATGGTAAGGTAAGTGAGATATAAACATATAAATGAGAAAATAAGCATATAAAATTGGGTTATTCTTAGAGTAATTTTATATGGTAAGGTAAGTGTAATGTAAGTATATAAATGAGAAACAAACATTAGGATGTATAGAGTAAAGTTGTTTTTAATATATAGGAGAATGATAAATAATGATGGTCTTAAAGGTTGGATAAAGAGTATTTAAGTATATTGAATATGTAATTAAGTTAAAAAATAAGTGTGTATGTATATATAATAGTAAATATATGTGTGAAAGTATGTGTAAAGATAATGTTTGAATATAAACAAAATGATAAGATGAAGCGGGTCTTAAAGTCAAGATAAACCTTATAAGAATATAAATTGGATGTATAAGATAAGGTCACAACAAGGGTCTCAAATGTGTAATCATAAAGATGAAGTTCATGACTTGAGAGACCATAAGGTATAGTAGCATGGAAATGAAATTATAGGCATGACAAGATTATAAGCATAAAGTAAAAAGCACGGGGTCATATTAAGTAGGGAGACATGATAATAATAAGTAAATACACATGTCATGATAAAGATGAGAATAAAAAGCATTGTAACTTCGTGTTGTAGATGACATTACAAGTGTGTAGCATAGATCATGAAAACATGTGTAAACAAGAAACATGTAAACACCCAAAGTGGGAACATGGAACGTGGGAAAAGATAAAAGTTTATTTAAACTAAGAATATGTAGAAGAAAATAACGAAACATATGCAAGAATACAAAGCTAAATCTTGACATATGATGAAGTCTAGGTGCTAACATAAAAATGAGATAAGGGTGATGGCCCATATGAAGGGAAATAAAAGAAAAAATCTAACTATAGAAGGTGAAATGAGAATAGGTGAATGTAAGAGTTGTTGATCAATCCCATTGTAGCCCAAGGATCATCTACAACCAAAAAAACCATACACACAAGAGAGAAGCAATAAAAATGCTATGAAGCCAAAAAATTCATTACATACAAAATAAAATTGGTACAATATACTTGATGAGAAAACCCTATTTATAAAGACAAGTATGAAACCCTAGGACATAATAAGATCATGATTTTTTTTTTGATATTATGATATGAGTTTAAAAATATATTGACATAAGTAAGTTCAAGCATGTAAGTGTGAATACGACCTAATAAGAAATTAGTTAGGTAATATATCATGTTCACACTGACAACACTCCTTAAGTGCAACTTAGGGAGTATGGTAAAATATGAAGGCATAAGGATGCAAATATGGGTCCCAACTATGAGACCGTAGAGTAAAGGATAAAAATTGATAGAAATAAACAAAGAAATCTCTCACAAGTAGAGTAAAGGATAAAAATTGATAGAAATAAACCCCTCTCCAAAAGAGAAAAGATGCAAGTAAAAAGGTACATATGATGAAAGTAAGGAGGACTCAACATGTCCCCAAAGGAATACTTTTATCACCAATGTACAATCATGGTTACCCATATAGGAGAGAAAGAGAGAGATTATAGAGCCCCTCATAATGTATGATCTCCTATAGTGATGTTGGATGCTTAGCAAAATTTGATGACAAAGATCCATGAACATTGAATAGAATTCCTCCCCTTGGGAAGAAATAAAACCAAGTAGAGATGTAGGGTGTCTTACTATGAAGGAAGACAAACCATGATGTATGATGATGTTTTTGATCTCTATTCAAATGTCACAATGGTTGTATGAAATTATGCCACAATTAAATTAGGTACACTTTTCTAATCAATGAAGAAGGTGACAAGCCATGACCGCATGTAAATGAATGAAGAACAAGATCCAAAGATGAAGATGGTGTGCCAATAAATACCTAGGATAGGATTGTCATAAAAAAGGAGATAAATGTCCATCTATCAAATTTACAAGATGTAGTTCACACAAAATTAACCTATGATAATTGTCAAGTATTCATCCTAATGTACCAAATTTGAAAGACTATGATGTATCTAAAATAAATAATGACTTAAAGAAACACAGTATGGAGATGTAATCTCAATATATATGTTATCTAACTAAACTAGTTATCTCATGATGATGTGTCCACATAAGATGTCTGAATATGAACACGTGGAGATAAATCTACCAATGGTAGAATGAAAGAATCTTGAATCTTAGGGAAATGACTCAAAGATAAATAAAATGAAGCCTTTGAATTTGGATTAGGAGTCCTAGAAGCCAAATAATTAATGAATGTATATGTATGAGGAGGAGTATTAGATGATCATTCTTGGTATCCTATTCTTTTACAATGATATAATCCCTATATATAGATTATATATCAAAACATGTTTAATTGGAACTCTCAAAACATAAAAGTTGGTTTTGGATATTTTGCAAGATATGTAAAGTACAAGTAAAAATAGAAAAAAAATGACTTCAAATTGAAGTAATAGATACTTAGGAAAATCAATAAAAACCAAGTAGATGGGTTTATAGTTCTTAGGACTAGCTTTCCAACACCTATTTGTTTATAAAAAAAATGATACCATATGCACAAGCTATGGCCTTTTCTATAAAAATTCTCCTTTAGGGATTAAAAAATATAGCCTCGTAGTTAGGGTGCTAATCAACCATGTGACAAGGTTCTTAGGAATGGGGGTTAGTGTGGTGATGATGTCACTTCCTAGAAATTTTTTATTGCTCATTTTTTTAAAATTTAAAAATATTTTCAAATCATACCAATTTCATTTTGCATATGGTGAACTTTATAGCTTAATAGAATTTCTATTGCTTCCTTGTCTCTCATACCTCCCCTATTTTGTATATTATAAGGTACCCTATCCAAAATCTGGAACTAGGTAAGGGTAACCTAGGATTGGAATGAGTGTAGCCGTTTTTGATCTCATCAATAAGCTCTACCACCTATTATTGGATTTGATACCCATGTTAATGGTTCTCAATATGGGTCCAAATTCTATGTGCTTCTTGATAAACATTATAATGGTCCACATGTGGCTTGAAAACCATAAGGGATGTTTAGTGAGATGGTGGTCACACATGCTCACTTATAGGAGGAAATGGTGGAACATAAAATTATGCATGTTTCAACCTAGGCTAATACTAATGGTAGTTCAAGTTAAATCCTTCCTTTTTTGTTTCTTGTGTCTTTAATTTTAAGGAATAAGGTATATCTAGAAATGGATCTATGTTGTTCAATTGGATCAAGATGAACCACTTATAATTATTGAGTGGTTGCAACCAACTAGCATACATACTAGCTTAGATGTTTCTACATTTTCCTCTAGTGATGGTTCTACTATTGGTGTCATTGTTACTACTCTTTCCTTTCTCTCTATGGGACACATTAATGGACCAACCTGTGATTTTATAGGTGCTTCATTGGTTGGATATTATAATACACTTGTACCTACACTTACCTCTTAGGCTACTACCATACGATATGTTTATGTAGAATCTACTTATGATATTGTTGCTAATTGATTTTCTATTTATTCCTTTCCATAGTACTAACCTATTCGAACTATTAGTGTTTTTAGCTTTTTACTACTAGTACTAGATGAATAGAGTAGACTAAAGAATTGACTAGTTATCATATATACCTAGATATAGATATATTGTTGGTACTATCTGTATACATTCCTATGCATCTAAATTTGACTACGGGTATGTATCTCTAGTAGCTTTGTTATTGGTTAATCTATTTCCATTTCTTAAAACTATATTTTTAATAGCAATATTTTCATCATCATCTTCTAACTATTGGTACAACACTCCCACCATTGAATTAATGATATCTTTCATTCCTCTATGGGAAGACCTACCTCTCTCTTGGGGGAAAAGTAATAACATATAATAAGGCTAGCCATTAGTAGGAGTGTAGACAACTTAGTGGTATGGGGTATTGAAGGGTGGGGAAAAGTGAAGAATTGATAGAGGACCTAGATTCTAACAAAATATAGGTTTGAACTTACATCCCATCATCTAGTCAATCAAAATCTATTTACTTAGTATAAGTTTCCACCATTATATGGACATATAGTTAGATCCATAGAAATGAGATATTATAGTTGAATGAGTTAGTGTTGGAAAACTAAAACATGAGTTAGATTACTCAACATAACAAGAATATGATTATTCTTAAGTATTTATGGGAAAATCCTCTTGATTTGTTAGAAAACAACTCCTTATTATATATTAGAAATTATATCTATGTGGTATATTCTCATCATAGGTGTTACTAGTGTTGATCAAGATACATAAATAAAAATAGGATATTGTGGGTTGGGAGGGGATATTCTATACTCATGGGGACAAGTAGAAACCATAGATTTGGAGCTCACTTAGTAGTACATTTATCCATTTATACGTCTAGGATATCATCCCTTAGAGTCAACGTCTAGGATATCATCCCTTAGAGTCAATTTTACTAAGCGAGAATCTATATCTTCATCTCCCTTTAATTGATTTATAAATTAAAAGTTGATACTATAATATTGAGGGGGATGGGGGTACCTCTTGCATATTTGTACCACCCCAAAAAAATCCATTTTTAAACTTAAAAATATTTTTTATAAACCATACGAGTACGATGAATATATACTGTAGGTGATTAGAGCATTCTTTGTAGATTTTGATTCTCTATAGTAAAAGTAATGAATAGTAAGTTGATTGTAAAACTATATGGTTTTAATAGATAATTTTTGTTAACCCCCCAAAAAAGCTAAAAATTATTTTGACAACAAACCCTCACATTCATTTTATGGATTTAGGGCCTTCTTAACTAATTCGTAAGGTCTATTTGGTACCATGATACAATATTGGAAATATCTAGGTCAAAACTCTCTAAAAATAAGGAATTATAAATCTAGAGCTCTAATACCATGTAAGAGAATTTTTGATAAATCCCATAGTATCCCAAGGATCACCTACAAATAGAAAAACCTTCCGCATGAGAGAAGTGATGAAAATGCTATTAAACTAAGGAATTCATAAGATAAAAAATAAAATGTATAACATTATTTATAAGAAAAACCTTGTTATAAAGATAATAATGAAACCCTAGGATGTACTAAGATCATGGCAAGTGTCTTAATCTTATGATATAAGACACAAAAATTAAATGATGTAACAACCCAAATCTCCACTATTTTTTGTCTTTTCAAATCAATGTGTTCAATCATAAGTATACTTAGGTACTTATATCCATATGTGATACACATTTATAAAACTTAGAATAGAAACCAATCAAATGGTTAGTCATCTATTCATTTGGAACATGAATCCATATATCCATTTATTTGCAATAGGCTTCCACCTAAATCATGGTAGGCATCTATCACATGATAGGTATGTGCTCTAGCCAATGTCTTAGACTCATTAAGACTAATTTATTTTGAGTCACTTCCTTGAAGACCACACTTCCCACTATAAGTTTACCAATGTTGTCACCATGAAATGGTAAATATTTAATATTCAAAGGATTGAATCCTATCTCAACATTTTTCCTAAAGCCTCAAGGAATCAAGCAATTCACACAAGATCCTTCCAAGTATAATTTGAATATATTTTATTTTAGTAATGTTTTAGATTTATCTAGTTGATCAATCTCACCCTAAACCCCATCCTTGAATTCTCGAGTAATGGAAATGTCATTTGTTTCCTAGACTGCCTACATACCTTGCTTCCAAATATGATCAAGGTATAAAATATATAGCTATGTTTTCTATTTTAAGTTTAGTGAGCTATTTAAGTGGGTATGCAACCCTTTCTAGGGTTTTATTCCCTTGATATTTCCAATATGGCTACTACCCTCAAAGGGAATCTTAGATAAAAAAATGGTCAATATGACCATTGTTTCTTTCTTAATTTCATCTAAATCATATTCCTATAAGAAGCGTCATCCTTGACTCATCTAAGGAATATCATATGAATTTAATATTTTTTATACATCATTAAAATAAATATAAGTCCAACCCATGTTTATATTCACATTGTAAAAATTATACTTGGGGTTTCTATGTTGATGCAACATCTTTGATTCTTTTATTTTTGCTAGAGATTGTTGATGTTGTCATTGATGTCAACCCCTAATGTAGAGATTGTTGGAATTGCTGGAGAGTGTTGCACTATGTTGTCATCCATGTTGTTATTGATGTCAACCCTAGTGTGGTTGTGATGAGAAGGTGTTGAAGTGTTGAGTAGGTGTTGTCGATGTTGTGGATGTGTTGAGGAAATGTTTGTGGTGTTGCTGATGAAGCAAGTTCACTTGGTTTCCAAGTGATTTTGAGAAAATTAATATAGTGTATAGTGTGACAGAGGTGTGTTCTATGCTGTGCTTCACATTTCATGGTTGAAGATATGCTTATGCAGTTTGGATATGATGATTAGAGGTGTTGAGAGGTACTATATCCAGAGTTTTAGGTTTTGGATCATGTGGTAGTGGAAGATGTGTTTGACATTGTGTTGCCAATGGAGAATAGTGTCTGAGAGAAATGGAATTGCTTCACATTTCTTCATGTTGTTGTTTCTTGTCTTGTGGATTTGGTAGCATGCTTATACTAATTATATCTACTTTCACCTGGAGTGTTCAATGTTTAGTTGTTCTACAAGGTTGATTAGTAAGTTTTATGTCTGTGGCAGTGTGGCTAGTTGCATAGAATGAAAGTGTTCTTCAGTTTTAGGTGGTTGCATCACTAGTGTCAGATATTCTAATGACATAGAATATTATTGGATGTTTTGGAGTGTTTCTATGATGTACACATATTTTTCTTGAAATTGGAAAGGCATGTATGTGGTTGCTTGTTAGTGTTAGTACATGTTTAGTTGACTTGGCATGCTAGTGCTAATTGTGGAGTTTTTTTGTTGTTTTTGGAAGTGTGGTGAAGCATGTTAGTGTAGATTTGGGTCCTAGTTAACCCTTTGTACCATCTACCTTCACTTATTTCCATCGTGGAAGTGTTTTGTGCTGACCTATTTGGTGGTTGCACATTTGAGGTGCATACATTTCATTGAGGCCACCATGGAGAATTTTTTTGAGGTTGTGGTTGATATATAAGCAAGGTTAATTATTGGAGATGTTGTAGAAGCATGTGATGATGTAAATGTGATCAAGTGTGGTGATATAAGTGTGATCTTAAACCCCTAAGGCTACCAGATGTAGTGAGTAGAAGGTATCTACATTTTCAGTGTACCTAAAGTTGCTAGAGGCAATGAGCCAAAGGTTGTGGATGGTGTAGAGTTGCAGTGGTGGATCTTCTTGTTTCTCTGATAATGAACCTACTTGTAATAGTCTTCTTCTATTCTTCTTTCTTTCAAACAATGATTCCTTTGGATAGTGAGCAATTCTAGCAAAGAGCCTATAGTATTCAGTGTTGCTATTCATATATATGCGAGTTAATCCTCACCATGGTTTTTCCTTGATTGGGGTTTTCCATGTAAATATAGTGTTCTCTTGTGTATGGCTATTGTTGTGTTGATGCTTCATATGTTTACTTTCTAATGATGCATAATAAGGATATAAAAGTTAATAAGGGTTTAAGGATTAATGAGGGTTTGATGATTTTAATGTATAACTGATCCACCCCCCTCTTAGTTGTTTTGTGTTTCTAACAATTGGTATCAGAGTTGTGGTTCCTTGGAAGAAGCTTAACTACTTGAGGTAGATTCGAATGACACATAGGAAGGGTGTCAAAGTGCCTATGTTTGATGGAATGAACTATGCTTTCTAAAAATCCATGATGTAAGCTTTTCTTGTTTCATTAGGGTTTGGTGTCTAGAAATTAGTGGAGAATGGATATACTATACTTGCTACTCATCCAAAAAGTGATGATGAGATCAAACACTATAAGAATAATGAAAAGGAAAAGAATTCTATCCTCAATGGACTTTCTGATTCAGATCCTGTGAAGGTGATAAGCCTCAAGAATGCTAAAGAGATGTAGAAAAAGTTGCAGAGAATTTATGAAGTAGATGATAATGTCAAGAAAGAAAAGATGCATAATTTCAAAGCCAAATTTGAAAACTTGAGGATGAAAGAAGATGAAGACATTGCAGCCTACATGTTGAGAGTGGATGAAATTTTCAATGCTATCAATGTTGTTGGTGGAAAACTAGAGGGAAGTGAAGTTGTGAAAAAGGTACATTGAGAACTCTTCCTAAATCTTATAGTGCTAAAGTTTCTAGTATCAAGGAAGCTCATAATTTGGATCGATACACTAGAGATAAAATGTTTGGTGGTTTAACTAAATTTGAATTAAGAGAGTTTGAAAAAGATGCCCCAAAGAAAGAAACTAATTTTAAATTTAGTAAAAAGGAGAAGAATGATGGATCTAATTCAGATGATCTTGATGAGATGGAAGCAAATTTTGTTAGGATATTGAAAAAAGGTATTGGAAAATACAAAGGTAAGTTACCTTTTAAATGTTTTAATTGTGGAAAGATAGGTCATTATGCTTCTAAATGTCCAATCAAAGTTTCAAATGACAAGCATAAAGATGATAAAGGTAAATATGTCAAGAAGAGTTATTATGTTAAAGAAGACAATGATGTATGTGATGATGAGGAATCAAACTATCCAGATGATGGAAGTGATGAATTCTTGTTCATGGATTTAAATGTTGGAACTAATTCTTCTAATCCTAAAAGATGTGTGAAGGAAAGTGCTCCAAAAATAGGTCACAATATTGAAGTAACTATGTTGACTACTTTTTCATGCAAGAGAGGAGATAAACTACTGGATTATTGATACTGGAATCATATGATATGAGATAAGAGTAAGTTTGTTAAATTTTAGAAGTATGATGGTGGTCTTGTTAAGTAAATGGTGATGATACACCTGGTAAGATATATGGAAAAGGTTCAATTAGTTTTGATGGAAAGAATAAGATAGATGATGTTATTTATGTCAAGGGTCTTTGGCATAATCTTCTCAGTGTAGGACAAATGTGTAGCAGAGGATACAACTTGGTGTTTCAAGATGATGGTTGTGAAATTAAAAAAGAAAGCTCTAGAACCTTAGTTGTAGTAGGAACAAGGACTAAAGGAAATGTTTATCAACGTAAATGTTGTGGTGTTAAGTGCTTTATGTATCAAATCAATGAAAGATGGCTATGGCATAAAAGGATGGGTCACATCAATTTTGATAGCCTAGTGAAGATTAGTTCTATTAATGTTGTAAGAGATTATCCAAGAATTAAAAAGCCTATCAATGCAATCTACAATGAGTGTCAGTTTGGAAAGCACACAAAGAAAAGGTTCAACACTAAAGAATATTCTATTGCAAGATCTCTGGAGTTAGTGCATATAGACCCATGTGAACCTATCAAAATAAGAAGCTCTCAAGATGATTACTCTAGAATGACTTGGGTAATATTTCTCAAAGAAAAATTTGAAGCTCTAGATAAGTTTAAAGCATTTAAGTCTATGGTTGAGAATGAGATGGATTTGAAAATCAAATGCTTGAGGTTTGATAGAGGTGGTGAGCTCACCCCAATGAGTTTAACAAGTTTTTTGAAGATCATGGGATAAAGAGATATTTATCAGCTCCTAGGAATCCTTAGTAGAATAGAGTTATGGAGAGGAAGAATATGATAGTTCAAGAAGTAGAAAGAACCATGATGAAGGAAGCAAACATATCAGATGTTTTTTGGAGAGAATCTATTCATACTATTGTACATTCTTAATAGAGGACATGCATGAGTGAACAGTTCAAAGACTCCCTATGAGTTGTGGTATGGAAAACCTCCTACTATGAAATATTTTAGAGTGTTTGGAAGAAAATTTTATATCAAAAGAGATGAAGAAAACTTAGGAAAGTTTGGTGCAAGATTAGATGAAGGAATATTTCTTAGATGCTCTACAAAGAGCAAGGCTTACAAATTCTATAACAGAAGGTTGAAGAAAATTGTTGAAAGTGTGAGTGTCAAAGTGTATGAAGAACCACATCAAAGTTAGTGCTAATAGAAGGATATGAATTTGATGAATATCTGTGTAGTGAAGAAGAAAAAGAAGAAGTGAAAGAAAGAGAGATCACAGTGGAAGAGGAAAAATCTCAAGAAAAGAATCCTAAGCCTCCTAAGTATATGAAGAGAAATGATTCTAAAGATCAAATAATTGGAGATAAGAGAAAAGGTGTGTTAACAAGAAGAAGAGTTGATATGATAGAGGAATAGGTAAACTTTTGTTTACTTTTAGAGGTAGAAACTAAAACATTACCTGAAGCATGCAAGGATGAGTGTTGGATCAAAGGCATTGAAAAAGAATTGAGAAAAATGAGAAAAATCAAACTTTGTAATTGGTCCCAAGACTAGTAGACAACAATGTGATAGGAACTAAATGAGTTTTCAAGAAAAAATTGCCTAAGGATGGAATTTTTTAGAAATAAGGCTAGACTTGTGTGTAAGGGCTACTCACAAGTGGGAGGAATAGATTTTGAAGAGACTTTTTCTCTGGTGGCAAGAATGGAAGCTATTAAAATGTTTTTAGATTTTGCAGCATATAAGGACTTCAAGGTATATCAAATGGATGTCAAATCTGCATTATTGAATGGTGAGTTAGAAGAAAAGGTTTACATTGAACAAATGAAATATTTTCAATTATCAAAAGATGTTGATATGGTTTGGAGGTTGAAGAAAGCATTGTATTGACTCAAACAAGATCCTAGAGCTTGGTATGCATGATTCAATAGATACTTGTTGTAGTAGGGATTCAAAAAGGGTACTACAGATAGAAATGTTTACTTCAAGGTTGAGGGAGATCAAATTTTGATTATGGTTGTGTATGTTGGTGACATAATCTTTGGAGGAAATAAAGAAATGTGTAAGAAGTTTGCAAAGGAGATGCAAAATGAGTTTGAGATGTATATGTTTAGGGAGATGAATTTCTTCCTTGGTCTACAAATCAATCAACCAAAAAAAGGTAGTCAAAATATGTTAAGGAAATGCTGAAGAAGTTTGGAATGGGGGATTCTAAACTAGTATGTACTCCCATGATTATTGGTTGTAAGTTGATCAAAAATGGGAAAGCTCCTAAGACATATCAAAGTAAGTATAGATCAATGATTGATGGATTGTTATATCTAATTGCCACTAGACTAGATATCATGCATGTAGTTTATCTTGTGGAAATATTTCAAGAAGATCCTAAATAATCACATATGGCAATAGTCAAAAGGATATTCAGATACTTGTAGGGCAGTCCAGAGTTTGGTCTATGGTATCCTAGGGATACCGATTTCTCTTTGAGTGCTTATATAGATACAAATTGGGCAAGTTGTACAAATGATAGAAGTACAAGTGGAGGTTGTTTCTTTCTTGGAAGCATATTGGTCTCCTACCTAAGAAGAAGAATTCAATATCATTATCTACTACAAAAGTAGAGTATATTGTTGCAACATCATGCTACACATAGGTGTTATGGATGAAGAAGACATTGAATGATATTAGAGTATGAAATGATGAACCTATTTCTATCTTATGTGACAATACAAGTGCTATTAAAATTTCAAAAACATCAGTAATGCATTCAAGGAAAAACCACATATCTATCCAGTATCACTTTCTAAGAGAAAGTTGCAGAGAATGAAATGAAGGTGGAGTATGTGCCTACAAAGGATCAAGTTGCAAAATTTTTCACAGACTCTTCCAAAAGATGCATTTGAGTATCTTTGGCAGAAGTTAGGGGTTATTTCTCCTCCTTCTCTTAACTAGATGCATAAGATGACACATCTATCCAAGGAGAAATTCAAGATACATTCTTGGTCCTAGAATGATGAAGGCTACCTCTTAGGGGGAGTAGCTAGTAGTGTCTTTGGTTGGTGCAGTAAGGGGGAGCATATCTTGTTCCTCAAAGGTGAAGAGAAAAGGAGAAAGGATAATGTAGTGGAATGAAGGAGTGAGAGTGGATGCGTTGAGATAGACTTAGCAATGGGGTCTTTGGAAGGATGCAAGAATGATATAAATCCATATCATACATTCAACTCCTTTTGTGAAGAGAAACTTTTAGCTCTGAGGATTTATCTTGCCATTGAAATGAAAGTCATAATTAATTTACAAAAGGCTTCAAAAAAGGAAGTTTTGGTAGATTCAACTTCTCCCTACCCAAATGTTTCACTTGGTAAAACTCAATATTTGGCTCTAGGAGATATCCCTATTTCTCATGAACCCTCACCCTCAAAACTAAGTCTATTGGCTAAAAGTTTTGAATCTTTCTCAAATGCATAAATTTTCCACAACTTTGATAGGAAATTTTATAGGTAAATTAAATTAAGGGCAAGGAAATCAAAAAATGGATGGCAAAATCATGGCATGATATCCTTCCTTCTTCCTAACAATACTATTTAATGGATTGCTCATGATATAGTTTAATTAATTTTATATTAAATGGATCTTCACCATGATGGCAATCATGGTAGTTATGTATGAGCTTGCATGCTATTGGACCTCTCTTGGTTGTTCTTTCATTCTATTCAAATTTTATCTTAGGCTGGTTTGTGGCTACAACTTGTGGATATCAAAGGCTTTCCTTTTAGGTGCTTCTACTACAATCTATTGCGACATAAATAATTTGAATGTTTTTATTCTTAAAGGTGTTGGGGTTTAGCTCTATTCCATAAAAAAAAAAAAAAAACCAAGTAAAGAATTCTTATGAAGGAATCATGGAAGTTTTTATACAATAAAAATATCTTCAAAAATAAAAAAAGGTTGTATTTCAAGAGGATTGATAGATGTAGATTGATGAGGATGTGGTATAAATGGGTGCTAAAGAACTCTTGAATAGTTTTAAAGAAGTGTATTTATCTTTAATGTAGAGGGAAGTTGGGCATCTTTTTGAGAACTTGCAATATGGTAGAAAATCTCACGAAGTGGTATGGTAGGAAGTTGGAGATGGTATGTAATGGACTATTGAGAAGGTCCTCCCATGTTGCAAAAGATGATAGTTGAGAATCAAGTTTGAGTCTTGACTTTTATAATTTTAGGTTGTTTATATATTTTGTAGCTTTTGTACTCTTTTATTCGAAATTATTATTGTTTGAAAGTATATTTTGTATGAATTCATGCTTTGAGATTAGTGCTATGTTAATGTAAGAACAATGATATTAACATCTATAGTTATATTATGTATCTTTGCATCTTTAATTTATGAGTGAGGGCTCCAATAGATATCTCACTAACTAATCTATTTTTTAAATAATTTATCAAAATATAATAATGTGATCAATTGTATTGTGTGCAAGATATTTTTAAATAAGAATATGATATTTTTTTAGTAATAAATAATATATTTTTTACTATTAGGTGTTTGTTGTACATTTTTTTGTCATAGTATTATAAGTCTTTTTTGACAACTTTCACTAAGCCTGCTAGTATGGCAAGTTGTATGATGAGTTGTACCTTCAAGAATTAGTTATAAATAGATAGTATTTATGTCATCTTCCATAAAAATTGAAGTCCTACATTATTCCATGTATATACCATGTCATAACAAAGTTAACACTCACAACTACTGTCCCTTCTACTCTAAAACCTACTTATTATGCCCACTACAAAATGAGGAATTTTTTAGATGAATAGCCTCTGTTTTATATTAGTTATTTAGTTATCTTATAATAGAAGATGTAAGTCATAGAGCTACTTTTCTAGGTGTATTAGAAGATGAAATTTTGAGTTAATATATTGAGAACTTTTTCTTCAAAAATTGTTAGAAAGTCTACCCATGTTGAGTGTAAGAAGTGGGAGTGGATACATTGAGATAAACTTAGCAATGGATCTTTACAAGGATATAAGAATGATAGAAATTCATATCATACATGCAACTCCTATAAAAATAAACTTGTAGCTCCAAGGGAGGATCTTGTTACTAAAAGGATAGTCATAATTAATTTAAAGAAGCCTTAAAAAGGAAGGTTTTACTAGATTCATCTTCTCTCTACCCAATTTTTTTACTTGATCTAACTTATTTAGGTTGTAGCTTTAAGAGATATCCCTATTTCTTGTGAGCCCTCACCCTTAGAGCCAAGTCTATTAGCTAAAAGTGTTGAAGTTTTATTAGTACATAATTTCTCCACAACTTTAATAGGAAAATTTATAGGTAAAGTGGTTAAGGAGTGGGCATTTGACAAATGGATAAAAATATCATGGTTTGATATCCTTCCTCATTCCTAACAATGCTATTTAATAGATTTTTCATGATATAGATGAGTTTGAAAGTAGATAAGGTACAAATATGGGATTAAGGGCCTTGGTTTCATGGAAGAGTGGGTATATTCCTCAACCCTTAGTATCCTTTTTTTGGACTCAAACTTACCAAGAGTCTAGGTTTGAAAATCTGGAATGTTAAGTACAAAAATTAGGCTAATAATTAGAAGGGGGTTATGAATCTAGTAGAGTAGAAGGGAGAGGACAAAGATGAAGAGGTAGATAGTGACAAAGATATTATAGAGGATGTGATAGATGGCCCTAGTGATAGAGCTACTTTTCTATGTGTATTAGAAGATGATTTTTTATTAATATATTAGTACCCTCTTCTTCAAAAAATATTAGCAATCTACTCATGAGGAGTGTAAAAAGTGGTAGTGGAAACATTGAGATAAAGTTAGCAACGAGCCTTTGCAAGGATGAAAAAATAATAGGAATTCATATTTTACATTATCGTTAGATAAATAAATAAAATATTAAAATTTATTTAAGAAAATTATATAAAAATGATTACTTCTATTGGGTGACCTATACAAATGTCATTTAAAAGAATTATAAGTATATATTATTTCAAAAATATTAAGTCACAATTACATAATTTGTTGTCTTGTATAAGTAAGATATGACCTTATTTTTGGTAATGTTATCTTAACAAAACACTAAATAATATATTCAAATGGTGTACTTTCTATATAACTTCTAGAACTTAGTATCTATTGATTCAGAGAAACTTCTAGTATTATATGTGTTGTTGAAAAAATTCATTAAAGAGTTACAAAGAATATATGACTATAAAATATGATCATTTGACATTTTATAGTTAGTATCTAATGTTTTTTTCTTAAGTATTAGCAAATTTATTTTCTTAGAAATCTTCCTCAATTTTGCAAAGAAAATTTACTTAGATACATTTTAATTTTTGAAATGCATTTATTCTATACGTTTGATTTTCTAAAGTGGATTTATTCATATAGATTGGACATATTTGATTGGAAATATCTCCTTTTTTAATTTGTTTTAGAGATGTAACTCCATCCCACCTTGTTCTTCGGATCAATAATGTCTAATATATCTTAGAATTAAATAAAAAAGGTTCAATTCTTCCATAAGTATACATTGTTTAAACAATACTGTCATAATTACATAGCTTGTTATCAAAGTAAAATAGGACAATATTTCTTATAATTTTTATTTTAATAAAAATAACAAACATTGCATTTAAATAGTTTATTGTCTATATAAACAAATTATAAAACTCAATACATATCAATTTAAAGAAACTTCTATCACTACATGTGCAAATAAACTATTTGTTAAAAAAATCATAAATAGTAAATAATAGATCACTAGAAAATTTGCCCATCCAACTTTTTATAGTTATCATCTTAATGATTTTTTCTTATTTATTAGAAAATTTATTTTTCTTAGAAATCTTGGGAAACTTTTGCTAAGTAAATTTACTTAGATATATTTTAATTATTTTTTGACTTATTTTTAATTTGGAGGATGATTTAATAGTATTTATATTTTTAGAGATGTAATTCCATTCTACCTTTTTTCTTAGATCAATAATGTTAAGTGCATCTTAGAATTTAATAAAAGGATCAATTCTTCAATTAAGTATATATTGTTTGAAAAATATTATGTTACAATTGAAAGTAAAATAGGATACTATTTCTTATATATTTTTATTTTAACAAATTAATTAAATATATTTAAATAGTGTATATATAAGAAATTATAAAATTTAATATCTATGAATTCAAATAAACTTCTAGCATTACATGTACAAATAAACTATTGTTGATTTTTTTTATTATTAAAGAGTAAAAAAAATCTAGAAAATATGTTCATTTAACTTTTTATAGTTAGCATCTTAATTTTTTTATTATTATTTGAAGGATAACTTGATATTATATATACATCTTTTATGGAGATGTAATTTCATTCCACCTTTTCGTTTGGACCATAATGTTTAATATATCTTAAAATTTAATAAAAAACAAATTTTTAATGAAGTTATATTATTTGGAAAATATTATGTTACAATTAAACATAATATTTTATGACAATTACAAGTAAAATGAAACTCTATTTCTTAGAAATTCTATTTTAACTAAAACACCAAATATATATTTAAATAGTGTATGGTCTCTATAGACGATAATAACACTCAATACTAGTCAATTCAAAGAAACTTCTATCACTACATGTGCAAAGAAACTATTGGGAAGATATTTCCTTAAAAAGTAAAGAAAAAATCCTTGAAAGAAAAGTAAAGATGTAATATGATTAACTAGTAGAGAAGAAGTGGCCTAAGTCTCCTTTGTCTATTTTTTATTTTAATATTTTGAAAAAATAATGACTTGAACACTTAAGAATTGTGTTTCCCTTCATAAACATGGCACCTAATATGAATAGTTTCTCCAAATTTAGAGAAATATTTAGCTTTAATGAAATATTTTTGTATTGAAAAGATTGTCAAAATTAATTTAGAGAAGACTTGAAAAAAGAGGTTTTGCTATATTTAGCTTCTTTTTGTTCAAATGTTTCACTTGGTAAAGCTTGTGTTGTGGTTTTGGAAGTGTAGACACGTAAAAATGGCTAATACATTTTCATCTTATTATTTCATCATTATCCTTATAATCTATTCTATCTATATTAATTAAATATTTTTTAATTATTTAACTATCGTAATCTTTTTTATCATATCTATATTAATTAAAAGAATTTTAATTATTTAATTAATTCATCATTTATCATTTTTCCTCTAACATTACTTAAAATTAAGTTCAATTTATCTTTGATCTTCCATAATTAAATATATATTTTAAATTATTTAATTAGCTAACATTTCTCTTTTAAATAAATTAAAAATAGTTTATTTAAATTAAATATTTTCCTTTATAATTAAATAATTTTTCAAAAAATATTTAATTAGCTAACACTTATCTTTTAAATAAATTAAAATTAATTTATTTAAACTACATATTTTCTTCTAAATTAAATAAATTAATATTTATTTATTTCTCCAACTATCCTTTTGAATTAAATAAATGTATTTATTCAACTCTTCTAACTTTCCCCTCTTCATCAAAATTCAAATTTAGGTCTTACCCTATCCTAAATTTTCTTATCCATTAATCTTTCAAGTTAATCCCCACCATTGATCAAGTATCAAGTGAACCATATAAATAAGAATCTTTCACTTCATTCAAACCCCCTAACACTCTTATAATAAAATCTTAGTAATTTTACTATCATGCATTATTAAGCTACCATTATCAAGTTATCATTATCAAGCTATCATTATTAAGCAAACATCTATCAAGCATCCATTATCAAGCATCAAGCCTTCATTCTATCATGTTGATATCAAATTTCTGCTAAAAATCTTAGAACAATCTACATCAAGCATTCATGTACTTATCAAAGAAACAATAGAGTAATCTAAGGTCTTTGTTATGGTATTATTGTTTATCATTTGATTTTATGCACATATCTTAGGCTTTATTGGGTGATTGTTTGTGAATTTTTTACTTTCATTGCATTGTTACAATTTGTGATTCACATTTTCATCATCCACAAGAAGTATCTCTATTTCTCATGAACCCCAACCCTTAGATGGATGAAAAATTCATGGCTTGATATTCCTCCTCCTTTCATCACAATGTTATTTAGTGGATTCTTCATGACACAATTAAATTGGAAAGTAGATGAGGTACAAATATGGAGTAAAGGACTTAGTTTCATGGAAGAGTGGATCTATTCCTCAACCCTTGGTATCCCTTTGTTGTCCCTTTATTGACCCTAACTTACCAAGAGTGTAGGTTTGAAAATTTGGAATGTGAAGAAAAGGGAGGAGTAAAATAATATTTATAAGGGGATTTTGAATCTAGAAAAGTAGGATGGAAATGGTGAAGATGAAGAGGGATCTATGGTGATAATGATATTACAGAGGATTGTTTGTGATAGAGCTACTTTTATAGGTACATTATAAGATAGATTTTTGAGTAATATGTGGGTAACTTCTTCCTTAAAAATATTAGCAAGTCTACCCATGATAAGTGCAAGCAATGGTAGTGGATATACAGAGATAAAATTAGCAATGGATCTTTGCAAGGATGTAAGAGTGATAGAAATTCATATCATAGATGCAACTCCTATAAAGAGAAACTTGTAGCTTTAAGGGAGGATCTTACTACTAAAAAGGATAGTCACAATTAATTTAAAGAAGCCTTCAAAAATGGATGTTTTAATAGATTCAACTTCTTTCTACCTAATTAGTTTACTTGGAAACTTACTCACGTTGTAACTTTCAAATATATCTCTATTTCTTATGAGCCCTCACCCTTAGAGCCAAGTCAATTAGCTAAAAGTGTTGAATCTTCTTCAGTGCATAGTTTTCCACAACTTTAATAGGAAACCTTGTAGGTAAAGTTGCTAAGGAGTGGGCATTTGACAAATAGATGAAAATATCATGGTCTAATATCCTTCCTCATCCCTAACAATGCTATTTAATATATTTTTAATGATATAGATGAGTTTGAAAGTAGACAAGGTACAAGCATGGTATTACAGGCCTTTGTTTCATGGAAGTGTAGGTCTATTCCTCAACCGTTGGTATCCCTTTTTAGACTCAAACTTACCAAGAGTCTAGGTTTTGGAATGTGAAGTAGAACAATTAGGATAATAGTTAGAAGGGGGTTATGACTCTAGTAGAGTAGAAGGGAGAGGATAAAGATGAGATAGATGGTGATAAAGATATTATAGAGGATGTTGTAGTTGACACTAGTGATAAAGCTACTTTTCTAGGTGTATTAGAAGATGGAATTTTTATTAATATATTGGTAGCCTCTTGTTCAAAAAAGGTTTTCAATCTACCCATGAGGAGTGTTACAAGTGGAAGTGGAAACATTCAAGAGATAAATTTAGCAATGGGCCTTTGCAAGGATGGGAAGATGATAGAAAATCATATTTTACATTATTGTTAGATAAATTAAAAAAAAAAAAAATTATAATAAAAATTTACATAAAAAAGATTACTTTTATCATATGACCTATACAAATGTCATTTAAAAAATTATAAGTATACACACAAATATATATATTATTTCAAAAATGTTATGTCAAAATTACATAATATTTTATCTTATATAAGTAAGATATGCCATTATTTTTTGTAATTTTATCTTAATAAAGCACTAAAAAATATATTGAAACAGTGTAATCTCTATATACATAAATTCTAGAACTTAGTACCTATTAATTCAAAGAAACTTCTAGTATTAAATTTGCAAATAAAATCTTATTGAGAGTTCTTATTAAACAATAAAGAATGTATGACTATAAAATATGATCATTTGACATTTTATGGTTTTTCTTAGGTATTAGTGAATATATTTACTTAGAAAACTTGCTCAAATTTTTCTAAGAAGATTTACTTAGATACATTTTAACTTTTTAAAGTAGATTTATTCATATAGGTTGGAATTATTTGATTGGAAGTATCTCATTTTTTAAATTTGGAGGATGATTTGTTGTTATAAGATTTTTTTGAGATGTAAATCCATTCCACCATATTTTTAGATATAAAAAATGTTTAATATATCTTAGAATTTAATTAAAATGCCTAATTCTTCTGTAAGTATACATTTTTTGAAAATATTGTCACAATTACATAATTTTTTGTCAAAGTAAAATAGGATACTATTTCTTATCATTTTCATTTTAATAAAAACAAAAATATATTTATATAGTGTATTGTCTATATAGATGAAATATAAAACTAAATACCCATCAATTCAAAGAAAATTATATCACTACATGTGCAAATAAAGTGTACTTTATCTATTTTTATCATGATATTTTACAAAATTATGACTTGGGAACCTAATTGTATTTCCCTCCATAGACATGACACCTAATATGAATAATTTTTTCAAGTTTAGTTGTGCACTCATACACATAGCTAGGCATTGTCTCAACCACTCCCATACATGGTTTCCTTCCTTCATGTAGATGAATAGCTTGATATTAAGCCCATTCATGGAGTTGTCCACAAAATGTTTGTATCATATACATAAATAGAGAATAAACAGGTAAAAGGATACATAGTGTAATGTGTTATAGAGATATCATAGGATTCCAAGTCCAAAGTCATTTTATTTTCCATGTGGATTGCTCTATCTTTGATTCAATCTCATTCTTTACTATAGTATCATTAGCATGATCAGCTCACTACTTTTTATCATTATCATATTCTATTGTTGTACTTGAATGGCAAGATTTGTCTTTGTGCCATCTAAAGGACTAATAAAATTTTTCTTCCTTCTTCCTTTGAATTCTATATTGTCAAATACATTAAATCCAAAAAATGATTAAGCTATAGAAGTAGAAAATATACCCTTAAACCCACAATAGTTAATTATCCATCATTGGTTGAATGGGAGTGTGGATTAACATTGAAATTCCTTTTATTTAAGGAAGCCATAAAATCTTCATGTCGTGAGGATATTCCAAGCTTGGTAATGAAATCCTTGGTAATTTTTTTCTAAAACATAACCTTTGTGACAAGCATATTCTAGAGTAGTATATAACAAGATTTGAATTTTAGGATAATCAATTTTTTTATTTTGTATATAAGATTTAGGGTTTATGCAATAACATTTAGTTTTAGATGTAATAACATTTAACTTACCAAAAGTGCAAGTTAAACATTTGGAATGTCAAGTAGGAGGAATAGGATAATAGTTAGAAGGTGGTTTTGAATTTAGTAAAGTAGAAGCAAGAAGAAGATGAAGAGAGAGATGGTGATAAGGATATTGTAGATGATGTAGTAGAGTATGTTGATATAACTACTTTTCTTGGTGCATTAGAAGATGAAGTTTTGATTAATATATTGGAAAGATCTTGTTCAAAATATGCTAAGACATTCTACCCATAAGGAGTGTAAGAAGTGGGAGTAGATACATTGAGATAGACTTAGCAATGGCTCTTTGCAAAGATGCAAGAATGTTAAAAATACATATCATACATGCAAATCCTTCTACAAAGAGAAACTTGCAACTTTAAGGGAAGATTTTACAATTGAAAAGGTAGTCATAATTATTGTAGGAAGGATCCAAAAAATGAGGGTTTTCTAGATTAAACTTCTCCTTTCCCAAATTTTTTACTTGGTAAAAATCAAGTTGTGGCTTTAGGCAATATTCCTATTTCTTGTAAATCCTTGCCTTTAGAGTTGATTCTATTAGTTAAAAGTTTTGAAGCTTTCTCAATGCATTATTTTTTCACATCTTTAATAATAATTTTTTTAAGTAAAGTAGTTAAGTAGAAGGCATTCAACAAATGGATGGAAAAATCATGGAACAATATCCTTCTTCCTTCCCTAAAAATTCTATTTAATGAATTGTCATTGATACATTTTAGTTTGAAAGTAGAAAGTAGATAAGATACAAATATGTGATGAAGGGCCTTGGATTTATGAAAGAGTATGTATATTCCTTAGCCCTTGATAGCCCTTTTTTAACCTTAACTTACCAAGACTACAAGTTTGAAAATTTGGAATATGAAGAAGAATGAGGAATAGACCAATGGTTAAAAGGTTGTTTTGAATCTAGTAAAGTAGAAGGGAGAGGGTGAAGATGAAGAGGGAGATGGTGATATAAGGATATTATAGAGGATGTTTATGATAGAGCTACTTTTCTAGGTGGATTAGAAGATGAAAATTTGATTGATATGTTAGCAACTTCTTCCTTTAAAATTTTTAGGCAAGTCTACCCATGAGGAGTGTAAGAAGTGGTATTGGATACATTGAGATAAAATTGACAATGGGTCTTTATATAAGGATATAATAATGATATCTAAATTCATATCATACATGTAAATCCTTCTATGAAGAGAAACTTGCAACTTCAAGGGAGGATCTTGCCACTAAAAATATACACAATTAATTTAGAGAAGCCTTCAAAAATGAAGTTTTGCTAGATTCACCTTCTCCCTACCCAAATGCTTCACTTGGTAAAACTCAAGTTGTGGCTTTGGGAGATATTCCTATTTCTTGTGAGCCCTCACCCTCAAAGCTAAGCCTATTAGCTAAGAGTGTTGAAGCTTTCTTAGTGCATAAGTTTTCCACAACTTTAATAGGAAATTTCTAGGTAAAGTGGTTAAGTAGCGGGCATTCGTCAAATGGACTGGAAACTCATGACATGATATCCTTCCTCCTTCCCTAAAAATGTTATTTAATGGATTCTTCATGATAGAGTTAAGTTTGAAAGTATATAATATACAAATATGGGATTAAGGGCCTTGGTTTCGTGGATGAGTAGGTCTATTCTTCAACCCTTGGTAGCCCATTTTGACCCTAGCTTACCAAGAGTGAATATTTACAAATTTGGAATGTGAAGCAGGAGTATTGGGCTAATGGTTAGAAGGGGGTCATGAATTTGGTAAATGATAAAGATGAAGATGAAGATGGTAATAAGGATATTGTAGAGGATGTTGGTGATAGAACTAATTTTCTAGGTGAGTTAGAAGATGAATATTTTATTAATATATTGGAAACCTCTTCTTCATTTAAATATTAGCAAGTCTATCGAAGAGGAGCATAAGAAGTGGTTGTGGAAACATTGATATAAACTTAGAAATGCGCCTTTCTAGGATGCAAAAATGATATAAATCTATTTTATACATGCAAATCCTTTTGCAAAGAAAAGTTTGAAACTTCAAGCGAAATATTCTACTAAAAGGGTGGTCAAAATTAATTTAGATAAGGCTTCAAAAAAGGAGGTTTTGTTAGATTCAACTTCTCCTTTCCAAATGTTTCACTTGGTGAAACCTAGGTTGTAGCTTCGAAGATATGCCTATGTCTCATGAGCTCTCACCTTGTGAGATGAGTCTATTAGCAAGTAGTTTCAGAAATATGGGGGTATTACAAGTTTGAAACTTCAAGCGAAATATTCTACTAAAAGGGTGGTCAAAATTAATTTAGATAAGGCTTCAAAAAAGGAGGTTTTGTTAGATTCAACTTCTCCTTTCCAAATTTTTCACTTGGTGAAACCTAGGTTTTGTCCCCTCCCATTGATCTATATACTACTATAGCATGCATTTCAATTAATTTTATATTAAAATGGATCCTCACCATGATGGCAACCATGGTAGCTATGTATGAGCATGCATGTTGTTGGACCAATCTTGGTTGTTTTTTCATTCTATTCAAATTTTGTCTTTCATGACTACAACTTGTGGATATCAAAGGCTTTCCTTTTAGGTGCTTCAACTATATTCTATTGTAGCATAAATAATTTGAATGTTTCTATTCTTAAAGGTGTTGGGGTTTAGCTCTAATCCCTAGAAAATAAAAAAAAGCAAGGAATTCCTATGGAGGAATTATGAAAGTCTTTATGCAATAAAATATCTTCAAAAGTAAAAAAAAAGGATATATTTCAAGGGGAGTGATAGATGTAGAATGGTGAGGATGTGGTAGAAATAAGTGCTAAAGAACTCTTGAATAGTTTTAAAGAAATGGAGTATTTATCTTTGATGTAGAGGGGTCCTAATTTGAAGTTGGGCATCTTTTTGAGAACTTGCAATATAGTAGAAAATCTCAATAAGTGGCATGGTAGGAAATTGGAGGCGGAGAAACTCAAGAGGGAAGGATGTGATGTAATCGGAGATGGTATGTAATGGACTATTGAGGAGACCCTCTCATGCTGCAATAAGATGATTTTGGAGAATAAGCTTGAGTCTTGACTTTTATTAATTATAATCTTAGGTCGTTTATATATTTTGTATCTTTTGTATCCTCTTTTATTCAAAATTTTTATTGTTTGAAAGTATGATTTGTATGAATTCATGCTTCGAGATGAGTGCTATGTTAATGTAAGAACAATGATATTCAAATTTTTAGTTATATTATGTAACTTTGTATCTTTAACTTATGAGCGAGGGATTCAATAGATATCTCACTAAATAATCTAAAAAATATATAGTTTACTAAAATAGAATAAAGTGTTAAATTGTGTTGTGTATAAGTTATTTTTAAGAATATGGTATTTATTTAGTAATAAATGATAATTTTTTAACTATTGGGTATTTATTGTACAATTTTTTGTCATATTATTAAAAGTCATTTTTGACTCCTTTTGCTAAGCTTGTTAGTATGACAATACCTCCAATAATTAGTTATAGATATATAATATTTTATGTTATCTTCCATAAGAATTAAAGTCCTACAATATTCCATGTATATTCCATGTCATAACAAAGTTAACCCTCACAACTACTATCACCTCTCCCCTAAAACCTACTTATTATACCCACCTAACAATGAGGAATTTTTAGGTGCATAGCCTCCATTTTATATTAGTTATTTACTTATCTTATAATATATATTGGCTTAGTGATAATTTTTAATGGAGACCCATCCATATGCTTCTCTTTAATTTTTTCATTCACACCTATGAAAAAAGAATGTGCCTTCATATGATTCTTAGGTTTTGTCTTGAAACACCCTTAGACATATCAAGTACGATGAATGATAATTTGATATATCTAAAAGAAATTTAGAGTTTTCAATAGGTTTAGTAGTGTAAACACTTAAAATTGTCTTGAATGGTATCACACACCTGAATGTGATCACTAACATCATTTCGTCCTGAATTTCATCCTCTTTTCGCTTGTTTAATTAAATGAGCCTAGTTATTTAACTTAATGCATTATTTTCATCTATTAATATAATTGACTTAAGTAGGTTAATTCACCCCCTTTCACCTTCACCTCTCATCCTGCTTAATTGAATAAATCGAATTATTTACTTTAAACCCTTTAATGTCCTCTCATTTAATTGAATAATCCTAAATTATTGAATTAAATGTCATTTACATCTCCTTTTTCATTAAATAAACTAATTATTTACTTAGCATCCTATTGTTCCCCATCTTGCACAATTAAAACTTAGTTTTAATTACTAATTGCTAATTTTCCTCACCCATCCACTTGCACAAGATTCCCCTATTTGCCTCCAAAAAATGGAATATTCTTTCTTAATAAACTTTGTAATAAACTTTCAAAGTTGTTACAAAGTGTGTTTGTTTGAATCATTCTCATCCTTTGATGCTTTCTTTGATCCATGTGATCTTTGATTCTCATCCATTGATGAGAATCCTTGATCCATGCCGTGACCCTTGATTCCTTATTGACCAATGATTGATCAAATTGATCTCAACCCTCGATTCTCCATTTGCTCTCCTATATATACTTCACCATTTGGAGAGAAATGGATCCACCTTTTCAAAGTAAATTTATGCTTCCCATTTGAATACTATCTCTATTAATACTTGCACCATTTTCAAGCCCTTTTGATGTTGAATCTTTTCATCCATCCATAGCATCATTTTATCACATTTAGCTTAGTTTTTCAATAATGGAGTTTGGTTAAATGTTCATCTCATTGAAGGGATTGGGAAAGGGTCACCATATCACACCAATGCGACACACTCCCCCAATGGAATAAGGTTTGGAGTATTAGAATGGATTTCTTTTAAGCTTTCATGTTCATTTCATGCTCAGTTTAATGGTTTTTTAGTTTTTTGATGCTTTTGAACATCTCATTGGGATCATGGCTTAGGTGATTAAATATAGTTTAAATTCATTTGGATCTAATGTATTTAAATCCACACTATGACTATGATTAAAATCTTGTATAGCCAAAATCCAAAAACATAAAAAGAATTTATAGCCAAAATACAAAAACATTCAAAAAGTTGTAAAGTTAAAATCCAAAACATCCAAAACACATAAAAATACCTAAATAGGTCAAAACACAAAAAAAATCAAGAACATTACCTTATTGAACTACGTTGTCTTTGAGCTTGAATGTAGGAAAGGACATCACTGATGTGCCCCCGAGACACCCTAGGTCAGTCCTTTAGGAGTCCATCATAATAAATTGACAATCCATCAAGTGTTCATATCTCATCAATAATAGGTCAAAGTTAGTCAAAATACGTGGTCTCTGCATGTATAACGCAGGCAAGGATCATCTTTGATAAGCCCCTAAGGCCCTAGGTCAGTCCCCTTTAGGTCTTGGTCAAAACTCATAAAAATTGAAAACATTTGAAAACTTGAAAACACAAAAATATTTGAAAACTTGGAAAACCCTAAACAACCTCAAATAATAAAAATACCAAAACATTCATATAAAAATTCAAAAAGATAAAAAACAACCTCAAAACATTTTCAAAACATCCAAAACATTGAAATATTCCAAAAAAATAAAAAACCACTTTGAATCCCATTTCACTTTCACCCGCAATAAACTTTCATCCATGATAAATCAATCATCAAACTCACCCTTTGGTAACATAAATGAAAAACAAGTACAACAATCAACAAAAGTAGAACCTTTAAACACAACATAAAAATCAAACTCTTTATCATTATCAAACATGTTAATCAAACCTTATATCAATGGCCTTTCAAACAACTTATCAACCTACCACCATCCACTAACATGTCCTATGGTGCATCCTTCCTACAATGGGCATTATCATTGACAATCACTTTGGATATTTATCCTAAAACATAAAACATTTTTGTAGGTGATATAGATAACATTGAATGTTTGTTTTGGTCTTGTCTTATGATTTATCTTGTTGACCCATTCTGAGGACATCTCAATGATGTCTAAATGATTTAGAGAGAAAGGAATGGGGCATTGAACATTATCTTTTGCTTGTTGTGCTTGTGGGGTATTCTTGTAAAATAATATTGGTGCATATTTGCTTAGTTGTGTGTAGGGAGGTCGTTTAGAGTAGATTGTTGACTATTGCATATGCTTTGGTCTAAAATATTCTAAACTTCTAAACTACACTCCAATGAAGTTTCCGTATGTCAAGGTGTGAACAAGGATTATCTTATCTTTTTGTAGAGTTAAAGTCCATCACACTAGATACAACAACATCCTAGTTATCAATACCTTGATGCATCGTGTCTATATGTTATATAAAAAATAAGGAATTACAAAATGTCCCAATCCCATAAATGAGCATATCATCTACCTCATCACCATATCTAATAAAGTCTCGAATGATCATAGGCTTGTTGGACTTTTGAATCAATCTTGAAATCAATGGTCAATCCATCCATCTTATTCTTCTTATTCTTCTACCTTAACTAACATTTTTATCTAGGTATCAAATCTATGTGATATATCAAAATATACATGAGGCTACCCATGGCTGATGATTGTCTATACATCATCAAATTTGTCTACATCAGACATCTGAGCTTTCTAGTGCTCTTTGAGCTGAACCTATGTTCAATATTTGTCACAACATTGACTCGAAATTCCAAATTTCTACCCAATCTCTCGAGGGGGCAGGGTACCAGCTTAATTCCTTCCATTGCCCGACAATAGTGGGGCATCTAAAAAATTATGAATTTTTAAATTTTTTGATCTAAGTAGCAACATTAATCTAAAAAGTGTCATTCTTTGAACCAACGTAATAGGTGTCTCACTTCAAAGAGGTGAAAAATGTAGACACTTAAAATTGTCTTGAATGGTATTACACAAGTTTGAATTTGATCACTAACATTGTTTCATCTTGAATTTCCTCATTTTTTCGCCTGTTTAATTAAATAAGCCTAGTTATTTAATTAAATGCATCATTTTCATCTATTAATCTAATTGAATTAATTAGGTTAATTCACCCCCTTTCACCTTCACCTCTCATCTTGTTTAATTGAATAAATCAAATTATTTAATTTAAACCCCCCAATGTCTTCTTATTTAATTGAATAATCTAAAATTATTGAATTAAATGTCATTTACATCCCCTTTTTCATTAAATAAACCATTAATTTAGTGAGCATCATATTATTCCCCATCTTGCACAATTAAAACTTAGTTTTAATTACTAATTGCTAATTTTCCTCACCCATCCACTTGCATAGGGAATATTCTCCTATTTGCCTCCAAAAATGGAATATTATTTCTTAACAAACTTTGTAACAAACTTTAAAAGTTGTTACAAAGTTTGTTTTTTTGAATCATTCTCATCCAATGATGCTTTATTTGATCCATGTGATCTTTGATTCTCATCCATTGATGGGGATCCTCTATCCATGCCTTCACCCTTGATTCCATATTGACCATTAATTGATCAAATTGATCTCAAACATTGATTTTTCATTTGCTCTCCTAAAAGTACTTCACCATTTGGAGAGAAATGGATCCATCTTTTTAGAGTAAAGTTATGCTACCCGTTTGAATAATATCTCTATTCATACTTGTACCATTTTCAAGCTCTTTCATCTTTTCATCCATCCATAGCATCATTTTATCACATTTAGCTTAGTTTTTCAACAATAGAGTTTGGTTAAACATTCATCTCATCGAAGGGATTGGGAAAGGGTTGCCATTCCACACCAATGCAACACAACTCCCCCAATGGGATAAGGTTTGGAGTATTAGACATTTGGATTTATTTTAAGCTTTCTTGTTCATTTCATGCTTCTAGTTTAATGGTTTTTAAGTTTTTGATGCTTTTGAACATCTCATTGGGATCATGGCTTAGGGGATTAAATATAGTTTAAATTCATTTGGATCTGATGTATTTAATCCATACTATAATTATGATCACAATAAAAATTAATGCCATTTGTAGTGGAAAGAGCCCAAAGTGGAAGTTGAACAATATTATGCAATGTTGTATTTTTCATGTGGAACACGTGTAAAGGGAAGCTAACAAAGAATAAAACAGACTTGTCAATTTGGTACTTAATGTGGAAGGCATATTGTTGGATGCCAAATTGGGAAGTGTGCGGGAAGTTTTAAGTAGAGATCCACCATTCTATGACATGGTCAAGCAACAAAATGATGTGTATAGTGGATATTCTCCATGGCCCTTCCACTCATGGTAGGTGGTTGGGATGATACACATTTAAGAAGGGCACAATGATGACATGGATTTATGAATGGTGTGATGGGAAATTTATTGGTAATGATTTGGAGTGTTCTTGCATATGCAAATATGGATTTGATAATATGCCTCACACCAAAAAAGAGTAAATTTTAAGGAGTAATATTTTAGATTTATGCTTGAATAAGGTATTTCAATTGAAGTCTATTGTCTTTTTTCATGATGTGAGGTTGGTGATTGGCAATACATTATTTTCTATGAATCATAGATATATGGTAAACTGCTAGTACAAATAGTCATTATTTACCTAGTTAGCTAATCACCCTTTTAGGATTGACCTATTCACACCTAGCTCAAGTTTACTTAGGCTATTTCATACTTTTTATCTCACTTCATAGCATTGATATATGTTTCTTCATCATTTGAGACACCTATTGCATGCATACTTGCCACTTGCTCACACTCTTTTCAATTGAGCTCAAAAGTGTTGCACATTTAGAGGGGTAGTCAGTCATTGTATCCTACCTTCTCACCTCATCCACCTTGCCTATATATGCAAGGTTTCTCATTGTATTTACACACTCTTCATATTATATTAATAGATATCCTATTGTGTTTATTGTTTCACTTGTGGAAAGTTATCAATTCAAGCTCTTTGATTTGACATTCTCCAACATGGTATTAGAGCCATGAGAGCATGTTCCTTCACATATCAAACTGACTCCCACAAATATCCCTATCATTGTAGAATTGTGGAGACAAACAGACATTGCCATTACGTTCGGAAGACTTGAGAACCAAAAAATACCTTTCATTTCGTAAATTTCAATAACTTTCAATTTTTTACAATTTTTAATTTCCTTTATTTAATGTACCTTACAAATCCATACGATACACAGGAAAAAAATAAAAAATAAAAAATAAAAAATGTTTTTAGCATAGGGCCAAAATTGCCCTCTTCCCATCTCCCATTTGGGTTGAAAATTATATTTTTCCAGGCTATGTGGTTTTATTACAAGTTGTTGGTTCATGGTTTCTGGCATTTGAATTAGAAGGCACTGATTTGTTTTTTGACAGATCATAATACGAGGTTGGATGCCCTATTTATGAAGGCAATTTCTTTGTCTTTTCTGGCCACATTCCACACAACGACTAGAAAATTAGCTTGAGTGGCCTCTCATCTCTACAACGACTATGTGGGTTTGGCCTTTGTTCAACCTGCACCATCCAACGATCCATTTTTTTGAGGTAATTTTGTTTGCAAATTTTGCACGCTTTTTGCAATCTGCAACATATTTCAGGGTTTGAAAGTTAAAGGAGATGTCTTTGCTTTTTTGGAGCGGGTAGAAACATATATTATTTGTATGCCTCTACGATGAGACTCATCAGAGAAGCACAACTTTGCATCATTTTGTTTTGGATACTTTGACTTGTAAATGGGGGCGTGGCTTATCTTCATGCCAGATAGAGCCTTGGGTCAGCTTAAAACTCAATCCATTGTGCGCCCCTTATGATTTCTGATCAACCTCCATTTATTATCTTCATCCCTGTGCGACCATGGTGGAAACCTGCATTCATATTGTATACCCTTGATATTATGCTATTCTAAATGAGCAAAACAACTAAAAGCTATGAAAAACAAAATATCAAGAACACCTCGAGATTAGCCGAAAGAGAGTGATAAAACCATGAGAAGAGTAGATAATGCAAGACAAATGGTTTACCTTCCCCTTGTTGCTGATACTCCTTTGATTGGCCCTTGTTTAAGATTGGTTGTGTGCTCCTTGATGGCTCTATTGAAGATCACTATTATGTGTTTGGATGTAAAATGCAAGTGGATGTGATTGCAAATAGGATGAGTGCACAAAATGGCAGCATGTAGTTGCAAATTGACTAAGTGTTTAAAATGCTCATAGAGAGGGGGTATTTATAGAGCAACTTGAATTCTCTAGAGAATTCAAGGGCCAAGATTGATCCAACAAGGTTAAGATGAAGGGCTATGGTGGGTTGAGAACCCACAAGCCCTCACATCTTGACATGTGGAGGGTGAAGTGGCCAAAGGGGGATGAGATGGAGATGAGTTGTCAAGAGGGTACATGAGGTGGAAAATGACATGCACCTTGGGGGATGAGAGGATTTCCACAAAAAGGGATTTCTTGTCCCCAAGTGGGAGTGAAAGGGACTTTTGAGGAATTTTAGAATTCCTCAAAAATCTACATGGGAAAAGGAAAGGTAGTTGGGGGGATAAATGTGAATTAAAAATTCACATTCCTAGGATGATCTAGAGGGTAAAAGGTGGGCTCCAAAAAGGTGGGACTTGGTCACATGTGGTGATTGTGACAAGTCCAAGGTTCTAGAAGCCTTGGGAGAAAGGAATGTGAATTAAAAATTCACATTTAAAGGAGAGGAATCTAGGGCAAATAAATGTGAATTAAAAATTCACATGGGAAAGGGGGCTAATAATCAAAAAGGAAAAATGGAAGAGTTGACCAAAAGGTGGTGCTAAATTTAGCTAATGACTTTGATTAAGGTTGTGCAAATATTGGATTATGCTAATTAACAGAAGATTAGAGGCAAGTGGCAAATGTAGGAGGATGTGACATTAATCTTTGATTAAGAGGATGCACATCATAACCTTGAATTAATTAGATTAATTCGGATTAAGGTGAGGTTATGGAGGATGTGACAAGGAGAGAGAAAGTGAGGAATTTTAAATTGATTTTTAAATCAAAAAGAGAAGGAATGACTAAATTAAATAAATTAGTGTATTTATTTAATTTAGAGAGGAATAAGGTAAAAGACAAAGTATCAATTATTAAATTAAATACTTTATCGGTATGAGACAAAGGGTGCGATATTAATTTAATAAATTAATATTACTATGATAGACGAAGAAACAATAAATTTAATCATATGGAAGTGATTAAATTTAGATGTCTACATTTTGCCCCTCTTCGAAATATTGTTGAAATAACAATGTTTCGAAGAAAAGTGAATGTTCACGGATGAAGAAAGAAATGAGGATGCCCCAGTGCCTGGTTTGGAATAGATGGAAGGAAGTGGTAGGGTATGCCCCCTCGAGAGGGCGGTTGGGGATGACAGAAGGGGCCCCGGACGACGTCTCGATAGAGGGAAATGGAGGGGACCATTGGATAGAGGGCGAAAAAATAAGCAAGTTTTCCTTTTGAACGGAGTGGATCGGATGTATGGTGTGCGAATGGCGGCTCCGGGAAGTTAGGGATTAGTTAGAGGGATGAAAAGTTAAATAGGAGGTAAAAAATACCTTTGAGAGGAAGGGGTTAAAAGGTAATTTAAAATTTACCTAAGTCATTTTCACTCAAACAAGTGAGGAAGAAAGGAGCAAGAGAGAGAGGAGACGGAGCAAAAATGCCGCGGGATTACGATACCGAGATCGTGCACCGAGCGGATGAGGTGCGGAAACGATGGACTCACTTCGCGGTGCCCCGTAAGGTGAGTACGGAAACCCAGGCTAATGATTTTGAAAAATTTGATGATTTGTAAAAAGGTAATCAAAAAAAGGGCATATGGGTTTTGTGGGGGGGGAAAAAACAACAAATGGGTAGTCGATAAAATTTTAATTAAGTAGAAAAAAATAAAAAAAATAAAA